>OX382348.1:2492500-3092500 GCA_947507615.1 Hemithea aestivaria | reverse complement strand
GAGTGGGCATTCCCCACAAGACAAGACCTAAATAATTATCTCTAACGGACCTGTAATATAGCAAAGGATAATTAATATTGTAATTTTGATTTTTTAATTATAATATTATTTTCAACAATGTATTAATTTTATCTTACCTCTAACGGTGTATAAAAATAAACAAGCTGAACTGTTTTATCATTGTAGTTGTTTTCCTTGTGGAGACAAATCACTTCATGCTGGAGGAAAAGGATAACGGGAAACCAGAGAACATAATACTTTTAGAGTGTGGATTTAAGCTTTGTTTATGGAATAAAACACAATATTTAGGGTTGTGATGTGCAAACATTAAGCTTACGACAGACTAAGGCGGTAGAGCGAACGCGATCCGGGGCGGAATTTTTGTTGTAAGGTTCGAATATGTACGTAACCCGTCACATATAAAGCGAACGCGGGCAGGAACAAAATGAAGATCGCGGCCGCTTTTTATCGCTCTGAAATGGTTAGTTAATTAATAATTTATTGCAATAAAATTATAACCTACCTACTCAAATGGGATAAAAAATATTTTCACACAAATACAACCTGTGTACAGGTATGTTCTAGCATTCATTAACCGACTTTATAAAAACTATTTATTGTGTAGCATCGATGTCAACAGGCGCTAAAAGACAGATGAACTACAGACTATGTTCCCAACAAGTTTTACTCTGTATAAACAAAGCAATAATAATTTAAAGTATTTTTACGCTAATTAATGACATATTTATTTAAAATTAATATGTTTTTCGAGTGTGTTTCCTTGTACATATATAAAACGGGATTAAAATAAAATAGTATTATCCTTCTTTTGGACAAGTGCGGTTGTTTTTTTTTATAAAATGTGGGATTATCAAACGTCAGATGTTTTGCTTGAGGTATTTTATTTTTTTATTTACTAGATATAACTCACGGATACACTCGCTAAAGTGTAACAATTTATTTTAGTTTAACGGCTTAAGTTGCTTACTATAATAACAAACCCTACCTATTCTAATACCAAATTGGTTTAGTAATTTTAGGATTTAAATATTTATTAAACTACAAAAAAGTTACGTGTATACCGAATTTAAGTTTAATATTAAAAGTTATTTTTTTATGCCAAAAAGGTAAAATGTTTATATGTAATAATAGCGTTTTACGTGATTTTTCATTTATAATTGAGTACAATCCTAATGATAAATATACATTTTTTAATTCTATACATTTTTTTACTAGATTCAGACTTACAGTATTATGTAAATCAAATCAAATCAAATCAAATCAAATGTTTATTTGCTAGAATACATAAAATATTACAATAGATGTTACAAATTGCTTAAAATTAAGTAGGTAAATGTATTCAGCCTGCAAGCAGACGTGCAAATATATGTATGTTCGCACAAGCGATAAGTGCCCTATCAGGGTATGTAGTAGTAGGTACCTAAATTTTACACAAGATCTGTGCAATGTACATAATGTGTTAATATTATATATATTTTTTTAAATTGGCAAGTGCCTTTATTGAGAAAAACAAACTAACAATACTACAGCTACTACAGCAGTTAAGAACACTTTTATTAACCACAGATCGGCCACAAGCCAATGTGTTAATTACCGAAATAAATAAATATTAAAAAATTAAAACAGCTTAAAAATATTTAAAAAAAAAACATTTCAACTTATATTTTACGTTGTGCCATATTCTCGTGGCCTACACTGCCTTGCGTGCGCAAAGTCGTTTCTTTGCAATCGCAGAACGAAGGATTTTCAATAAATATACGACGTATACAGCCTTATAGTCGTATACCCGTATATACGGTTATACGGTAAGATTGGGCCGAGATTGCGACAGACTCTTGACTACAGTATTGATGTAACTTTAGCTTAGGTTACCAACTTTTAAAAGGTTTTAGCTACTTAAAAGGAAGTTAACAACTGTCTGGAAGAGATCGCTATTGGATACGAGACCGCCATTGTTACACTTTTAAGAATGTGTTGTTTTAACATTGTATTATCAAAGGTATTTTATGTTAATTGGTTAGTAATTATTGTGTACAATAAAAAGTTATGTATCTATAATTATAAATTCTATTAACTAAGTTCTTATACAGAATAGGAATGACTACAAAAAAATATTCAACATAATATGTAGATAATTAAAAAAATATTGGATAGGTAAGAAAATATTTTTTTCTTTGTAAATTTAATATGGATGGATACACATTGTATTTGTTGTAAATTTAATATAAAACAAGTAACAGCGCCCTAAAGTTGCATGGGAGATCAGGATGTAATTTTTAGGTACTCATTTGGAACGATTTTTACTAAAATACCTATATTAAAAAAACATGCGTTATAATCTCAGTTACTTACAACTACTTATATTGAAAATCCAAAAAAAAAACAACGTGGCAATGCTGCCAGCATTCTGGGCACTCTGCCATCTACTGACAGTGGTTTGGAGCACTTGGATTTTCTGTAGATAGGATTGTGGCCGATCTGTGGTTAGTAAAAGTGTTCTTTACTGCTGTAGTAGCTGTAGTATTGTTAGTTTTTTTTTTCAATAAAGACATTTTCCACAAAAATTACCTATTTGGTAAACTATGATGGAGGATTAGCCAGAAAGCTGACGGCATTGACCCTCTGAATACAAATACATTTTTTTTGGGAAAAATACACTATCTACGAGTAATACATCTCACAGCGCCAATATTATTTTTATATCAAATTGATAACCTAAATTTTAGTTGTCGGTTAAAAAGTGACCATAATTGGTATAATTTATTAGAAGGCAGGGTGTCATGGCATAGCGTGGCTACGTGTCAGATAAGAATTACTTATAGACTCGATATGATTTAGAATGGGTGGTAGGTGTACTAGTATTATGCCTAATGCCTGTTTTTTATTGCGGCCGTATGCCGATGATAGAAGGCTAAACCTAGATGGCGGGATAAAGCATCTTCTTGAAAATCCTCTTCTTATATAAACATGATTTTTTAAAAACAAATCCATTACCATGGCCCTGTTTGTTTGTATAAGCTGGAATAAATCCCTAATATAAATATGTACCAAGAGTGAGTGAGTGATCAATTTCATATTATAATATAAATATATTATGTCATATTATTGGATTAACTAGAAATTGTATTGCGATCATTCGTGTTTTACAATTTAAACTTGGGCATCTTCAAACACGAATATACCATCTTACGTGATTCATCGTCACCATCACCCGCATCTACACTTTCGGCCTATTGGCTAATTCTCGCCCACTACGATTGATGACAACTTCAATGTACATTGCTGCATTTGTTATTTTACTTATATTAACGAGGAGGTTTAAGCAAGTAATGTATGCAATTTTGTGTATGGATTCTAGTGTTTTTTCATGACGTTTGGAGATAGCTAATAGGCCCTCAGGTGGTATGTGGTCAAACGTAGGCCTATTTAGTATACAAAATAACTACATGGGGCAATCCTTTAAGGCTTCTAAACAAATATACAAAAATTCTACAGTATATGTTTGACCTTACATTTCAGTCTTTACTTAAATATTAGTTTAAAATTATTGTATTTCTTTTTACCACCCACATAAAAAAATAGGAATAATATAAAACAAGAAATAGGTCCAACAGTCACAGAACCTGAGATCCCATTTTTTACATCAAATTCTTTCAGTACTTACAATAATTCCCCGATAACAACACAAACTTTTTGATATAATACCAAATTAACACTTTCAACAAGAATCCATAATAAAAAATCCCCAATTTCAACAGCCAATACGCAATTAAAACTGGGTCGTGACTACAGATATTCATGCACATGAACATGGAAGACAATAATAAAAAACCGTTAACACCATAAAGTTCTAACCATCTTCACTCTATAGCACACTCACATTCTAGATTGCAACACATTAAATACCACGTACATGTAAAATCCCCAGTTACAACATCAAATCCCAATTTCAACAGGCAATCCCCAATTACAACTGAGGTATGATTACAGATATTCATGCACAAGAACGCAATGCAGATGCACGCGCGAGAGCTTCAGCGTGGCCTTGGAGGAGAGGTGAAGCCACATCAGTGCCAGCAGTGTCTCAAGTCATTCTCCTCCAACCATCAGGTAAGTTCAGAACGATACACATTGTTGTCATCCGTGTTTCCCAGCGTTACATACCCCTGTTGTAGCGCTCTGTTAAGTCTTATGATGTTAAGACTTTTATAAACAAGCCCAGTAATTTCACTAGTTATTCCTCTTCCCTAACCCTGAGAACCCTTTTGAGTGAAATATAAATCCATCATCAAAACTTCTCCATCATCAGCCCACAGCGTATTGTTGGACATAGGGCCTCCCCATGGCACGTGACTTAACTGGTCCTCCGTCATTCCTACATACATATAATCGCGCCTGGTTCCCGCTGGGGAAGGCAGAGACTATTTCCCTCCACTTGGTACGATCCTGACACACCTCTGCTACTTTCTCAGACATTCTTCATACACGCTCGCCGGTTCTTGGTACTCTAGACCTGCACTTTCCTTAGAACGTCATTTATTTTAAAGAAAGTACGTCTAGCGACTCGAGCACACCGTGGCCTTGGCATAAGACTAGCAACTCCCGTCCCATTGTCAAGAGTAAACTGACATATTTCAAGACGCTACTCTTGCTACTCGCGCTGTCATTGCATACAATTTGTAGCTACTCTCAATGTCATTGTGCTCTTACAAACGTCAATTACTCTTGACGGGAGTTGCTAGTTGCTTGTCTGTCAATGTCACGATGTGCTACGAGGGTAGGTCGATCTTTTTTTTTATCCCTGGAAAAATGCGTTACGGTATGTGGGATGGGCCCGCCGAAGATGGGAGCGGCGGGGATAACCACTAAAAAACCTGGGGGTGTTCCTGTGGGACGCCATAATGCCGGGGCAACGGATACGCCGAAGCACTCATCCGCGGTAGGGTAGGTCGTCCTTTCCTAAGTTTTTATCACAAAATTCACCAATTTCCTTTATTTCCCAGCTGGTGCAGCATATAAGAGTCCACACTGGAGAGAAGCCGTACAAGTGTTCGTACTGCGACCGGAGATTCAAGCAGCTCAGCCACGTCCAACAGCACACCAGGCTTCATACTGGTGAGTTTAGAATTATACTGACACCACTTTGTGACCACTTTTTCATCCGACGAAACAGAACAAAGGAATTTTTCATTCATTTCATTCATTCATTTCATTTCATTCATTTCATTCATTTCATTCATTCATTTCATTTCATTTCATTTCATTTCATTTCATTTCATTTCATTCATTTCATTTCATTTATTTCATTTATTTCATTCATTTATTTCATTTCATTCATTCATTTCATTCATTCATTCATTTCATCATTCATTTCATTCATTCACTTTTTCAACCGGCAAAACAGAACGGAGGAAGTTTACTAGTTGACGCGTATTTTTTTTCTATGACCACGCATAACTTTTTACAGAATAGTCTGATTTTAAAAATACTTTTTTTATTGGAAAAATTATATTTTGAAGGTGGTTCAATATAAATTTGGAAAAGAAATTTTCTTAATATTTACTTTATTGTTAACATATTTATTCAAATTATAAAAGTTTATTGTAATAAAAAAAGTTAATCAACCTATCCGTAGGACAAATTTACATCTGAAAATCCCTATTATACAGGTTTGCGATTTGAATTTTTTCTTTTTTGACCATAGAAAACAGGTAATATGTCTTACTCCAAGATGTCCAAGATGATGCACAAATACGGAGTGTATTTGTGTATCAGGAGTGACTTTTCAGAAGTTTTTTTTATGTTAGAGACAGACAAACAAGCAAACGGTCCGCCTGATGGTGAGCGGTTACCGTCACCTATGGACGTCTGCAACACCAGTGGCATTAGAGACGCGTTGTCGGTCCATTAACACCTTCTTTATCCTCCTCTTGAAAAGCACCATGCTGAAAGAAGTGGGAAATACGTCGCTTGGAAGGCACAACCTGCAGGTGTGTGGGAGAAACGATCTCGTAAAGCGAGTTGTCCGAGACTCCCACACGTTAACAATGTGAGGATGAGCCTTCAATCTATCTATCTATCTTCGGTGCGGTGGTAAAATAGGGAGGCGGAAATCAGATCAAAAAGATGTACTAATTTATGTTGTTTTGTGTGTAGATGTAATTTTTTTCCACGTATAAGTGAATAATTAAAAGGAAATATTTTAATAATAGCCTACCTACTATAAATATTAAAAAATATTAACCTACTATTAACATTGATACCCATAAGGTGACGATATGATGATGGTAAATAATTAATTCATAAGTTTTTAATTGGAGTCATTATCGACTTCGCGCCAACATGTCGGGTTTTTGAAGTTCATATAAAAATCAATAAAGACCAATAAAGACCAATAAATAAAGATCAATATAGAAGTCTTATGACTCTTGAGTAAGAAGCGTTGGTGCAGTGCACCTAGAATTTCACATCATCGTGAAATCCTAGGTGGCATTGTACTGATTATGGGCAGCGTTATCTCTTAACATTAGGAGAGCCTTGATCGTCTTCTTACTTCGTCGCATAAAAAAAAAAGATAAACTACTACTATAGGCTCAACACTTTTTATTTTATTTAGAGATATAGTGTAAAATTATTAAAAAACATTAATAAGTACTACCACAGATATACTACTCGTAGTATATCTATGGTACGTACGAGTAGTATATCTATGAGTACCTACTACATTTATTATGACTTAAGGAAGTAGATATGCGATATAACACATAAAAAACACACTTATAAATAAAGATACCACATAATAATACACCAACACAATCACATAAAATGATCTAATCAGATCAAGAACACGCTAAAAATTGCAAATAGAAACGCATAGAACGGGCGACGCCCATTGGCTAGTTCGAACGTGGAAAAACACGTGATTTTTTTCAAACGTAGAACGTAGGTTGCGTCCAAAGCCGCGCTGCGATTGGTCGGGGCTCGACCGCGAACGACCATTGGCTATTTTTTTTTTCACTTTTCACGTATACGGCCAGTGGTATTTTTTCCGTGGAAATTCGCGCCAATGGTGCCGGATTCGTTTTAATTGTAAAAGTTAGCCTCTTTGTTCTAGTTTGTGGGCGTGAATTTTAAATATAGTTTTTGTGTTGATTCGTTTTTTGTATTCGTTTGTTGAGAATTTGTTTTTGGAATGGGTATTTAGACTAGTTTTATTGATTTTTAATTAACTTATAACGAAGGAAAAGTTCACAATTCCTCGAAATAGAATAGAAATAAGAAATAATACTTTATTGCATACCAAATAATTACAAAGAATTTGTATTGGAAATCAGAAACCGCTGCATAGATTTAGCTGTAATTTAGTACAAAGTTTGAGTTTTATGAATAGACACACAATAGTTTAAATTCAAGAAATCTTCAAGACCGGTAAGGGGGTCGTTGGAAGTTTGTATGGTCAATCATAAACTGCTGACATTATTTTTCTAAATTTTGGTGTAGGTATTATAGCTTGAGACTCAAAAAGGATGTGGGATTCCCGAGAAATTTTAGAATAATTTGAATAGGTAGGTATATTAATCAACTGTTACACGCTACGAAGTGCGCGCAGGTCCGCTAGTAATATTATAATAACAATAATAGAACTTCTTTAAGTTGAAGGATTTGGATAATTCATTTTTTATATTTCAAAAATAGTTATGAATTGTGTGTATTATACACCAATTAATCTAAATATACAAAAGGGAAGAGTGACTGATTGACTGACTGACAAAAAATTTGGAACATAGATAGGTTTTATGATGTAGACATCCGCTCAGAAAAGATTTTGCCACAATCTAGTTTAATTATATTACATTGTTTATAGCTATGTCACCAATAGAACCTCCTTTATTTGTGAGTCAGTTAAAAAGGTGTCCAGCCGTGTCGATTTCCCATGCATCAAATAATTACAGACCTACCACATTACTTATTCATATAAACGAGGGAAAAACTATGTAGCCTTTAATTTAATGTCGAGCCGTAATTCACGATAATTGGTACCTAGGTAGGTATATAAGCTTTCCTACCCTTGCCTGTAATTATATAAAAGCCGCGGGTGAAAATATTAAATCGTGTTTTTTATATTTATTAATGTATACTTCTTTTTATTAGATATACACACTTTTCACGAAAGGAGTCCTTTTTGCGGGGCGCCACTATCGCAAATTTTAAAAGTTAACATTATAACTTTTTAACGCCTCATAATTTCTATTATTTAATTTATTAATTGAAAATGTATTTAATTTATCTAACAAATAAAAATTATTTAGGATATGAAGTCCAGTAATTATTGAAAAAAATAATTTTAGTTTCGCAAATTCCGCGGGACCTCTTTCGTGAAAAGGACTCTAGCGTCTTGATATAATATGTCAGATTACTCTTGACAATGGGACGGTAGTTGCTAGTCTTATGTCAATGTTAAAGTGTGCTTGGGCCGCAAATTGTGAACGGTTACTTAAAACAGCGGCACGGATTATAAAATATACATAGGTATTTAATATTTTCTTTTTTGTGTACTAAATCCAATAATACGAGTACCTACATTAAAAGAAAACACGCCTTAGATGTTCTTTCTCCGTAAACAAAAACAAAACAGAACAAAAACACATAAACAACAAAGAACAAAAACTCGGCCTCCTTTCTGAGCAAAAACATAGAAGTTTCACATTGTTCGTACTTTTACTGTTGCTAAACAGAATCGACTTTTTGATGCAAAAAACAATGCTACATAAAAAAATGTAAATGTGCGTACATCTATCGCCTCATATTCTCTTGAATAGAATAGATATAACGAAGTATTTTTACCTTTTATGGAGACCGTTAATTATAACAAAGTTTTTAAAAATTGCTATTTCTTATTAATTGAGACAATGACCCACAATGGGCAGCACTATCGCTCAAAGCGATATCTTCTAGGCAACTAACTTTTAGACCAATATATTTTTCATGGACAATAGAATTTTGTGTTTTTGATAGACATTTAATTGTAAGAGATAATGTTCTGCATATACTACAAAATCATAAACTTATAATCATATTGACACAGAGTTAAAAATATTATATTAAAAAAAAAGTCGAGACGACTAAATACTTATCTAGAGTCTGGACTCTACTCTCTCTAATTTCTTACTCTAGAGTAATATAAGAGTATGAAGTCAAGACTCTAGCGCCATTAACTAGTTGTGTTTATCGGTTTTAACTGTCGAGATACACCCTACAATTGACATTATAGTAGGTCATCAGGGAACCGCTAATAATAATAAATTAATAAAATATAGGTAATTAAACTACTACCGGGGGTAGACTTCCCTTGCAGGAGGTCGACTAGGTGGGTACCCCAACAGTGCCAGTTATTCTACCGCCTGAGCAATTATGTGCAAACATTACTGTGCTTCGGTAGAAGGGCACTGTAGCTAGTGAAATTGCTGGGCTGAGGAGTCTTAACATCTTAAGACTCTCAAGTAAGAAGCGTTGGCGCAGTGCACCCAGAATTGTACCTTTGTAAAATACTGAGTAGCACTGTACTAATAATGGGCAGCGTTATCTCTTACCACCAGGAGAGCGTCTTGCTCGTCTTCTTACTTCGTTGTATAAAAAAAATCTTTTAGATAGAATAGAATAGAATTGAATAATACTTTATTGCGTACCAAATAATTACAAAGAAACTTACTGAGCTAGATATCTAAATGCTAGATAGTTATGTCAAGTTTTAAAATGCACTTTATCTTTTAACAATATATTCCACAGCCTTATCAAAGCAACGCACACTTACGCCAGTCGATATCTCAAAATTCTAAATAATTATGTCACGCCGTTTCTCATTTGCGTCAGTTTTCAGTTCGTTTCTTTGCAACGTATCGGCGAATTCTTAATTATTTATCTTTTATTTCACTTCTTTTGTTTAGTTGACGACAGATATCGAAAGCTTTCTTTGTTATTCAGACACTTGCTAAATGAATGTTGTCTCATCTCTAAAAATAAAATTGACAGTATTTTTTTTAAATATCGCTCTTATTATAATTTATAAACTTTTGTACTTTTGTTAGCTTTAAGTACTGCATATTATTTTGTGATGTAACAATAAAGAGTTATATCATTCATACCGTTTTTAATGGAATAACATTATTATTTAAGTATTCCGTGTTCCGGCATGATGTTCAGTGAAGCCGGGGAGGGATTTAAGATAAGATAAGATAAGATAAGAAAACTCTTTATTGTTTCACCACAATTAATATCTTAAATCTAAATAGACAGTTAACAATATAAACAGTGAGACAATTGGCGGTCTTATCGCTAATAGCGATCTCTTCCAGACAACCAAGCAGGTTTATCCTACCTTCTAGGTTTAGACTGCTACCATGTACGGCCGCATTGTCGCTTAACATTAAGCGAGATTGTGGTCAAAAACTAACTTATAATAAATTTAAAAAAAACGGACTGCAAACTTTTTAGCTACTACCCAATTCACAATCTATGACTGCTGCTGATCTTTAAAATGTTTTTTTTTTTTATCACAGTTTTAATCTCTTACAAAAATCTCGACTAAAGGTACTTTTCGACGAGTAAAACCGCTAGGCACTAAACAATTAACAAAAAAATAAATACCTTCATAAAATAAATTATTTCAAATACAAGATCCACATTCAAATTAAAAATACAACATTTAAATCCATTCTCTTTACTCGCGTCTACATTCGAAACTAAATTCAGCACAAAAGAAAACACATTCTAAATTCAAACTTAAAAGGAAAGCTTTCGAATAAAAGGTTCAAAAGAGATGAAAAGTGAAAAGGTAAAATTTTCATTAAAAAAGCAGGTGACGGTCAGATTCGAAACTCAATATTAAATTAAACTAAAACTTAGTGAAAAATTCTCAAGAACAAAGAACGAACTTTTCGACTGAAATATTTAAATAACGCTAACAATCCTTTTTACGTTCGGCCTTTTTTGTTTAAAACTTTTTAAGAAGTTCTTTTTTCAATTAAAGATAGTCGAAGTTTAGAGATAAATTTATCTTTTGCTCTTGCATCTGTTTAAGAGAATAGTTAAAAACTAGATACCTAAGTATTTATAATCAACTTATAATAAAAATTCTTAAGAATCTATGGATGTGTAAATTTGTTACCTTATAACATAAAGGGGTATTTTGAACACGAAAATTTTTAACCTATAATATTTTATCCCACAAAATAAAAACTATGTTTACTTCAGATAACTATCTCAATAAATACATGTACATATATAAAAGAAAATGCAGTAACTCTCTGATCTATCTACTAACAGCAACGGTCAAACAAACAATCAAACTGTACGGATTTTGCAGCATAGATAGCATAGATTTTCTTTTTATTTCATAGACACTGGCGTATTTTATTCACAAGCTAGTAAGAAATAATTCATACTCTATAAATATCTGGCTGAATCCAGATCGAACCGGTTCAAACCAAATATATTGCATATTTTTGCGCTGTACGATGGAAATCATGATTTTGCGCTGCAACGCAATGATTCCATCGATTTACCCCACATTCGCCCCCTCAACTCATCCCCCATTTCCCCCTTTTAATACCTAGGTATATGCATGGTCAATTATTCAAAGGGCGTAGACCCCTGAAAGATGGATGTAATGAGTGGTGTAATGTTGAAGTGGTGTGAATTCATCCCAGTTTCGTCTACTGTCTATGAAATGTCTAGAAAATTACATGCGATTATTATCTATAGATACAAATAATAATAATTGGGGTTTATATTTTAACAGAACGGGTTACCCTACTTACACTGTTATAGTCAAATCACAATTTATAGGTTGTGTGGCTAACTAGCCTAATAAAATATGAAATACCTAATACTGGACCCGCGCGCACGTAGTGCCTAAATAAAATTATAATCAGTGTTTGGCTATTAGAGGTATGTTATGCTTGTTTTATACATCTAAATATATAAAAAGAATGAGTGACTGATTGACTAACTGACTGACTGACCTATCAACCTACAACCCAAACCGTTGAACGGATTGGGTTGAAATTTGAAACACTGTTTCTATGTTGTAGACCTCCGCTAGGAAATGATTTCACCATGCGGGCAAGGCCGCGAGCATAAGCTAGTAATGTTATAAACCTTGCATAGCATACACAGGGACAGACAGATGGACACGAGAAGCGACTTTGTTTTATACCATGTAATGACATACAACATTTCGAATAGATAACCTCCTGTTTTGCAATCGGTTAAACACATAATAGGGCACTTTTAAATTAATGTATCCATATTCTAATAAATTTAATACAATTATCTCATTAGTTACGCACCAAATATTTGAAATTTTGTATTTGAATTTGAATTGGCAATAATTGCAATGGTAGTTAGATTTAACTATAATTTGGTACCGATCGCGGACAGTCACCGCAATTGCGGTTTCTATATAGATAATTTGAACTAAAATTCTCATATATTTGAAATGTATATTATAATAGAAAAGCAGTTTTACACGTTGGAAAGTAGCCCTATTATATTTTGGGGTCTCAGTTAAAAATGATATACCAAATTTTCAATTTTGTTTTGTCTAAAATCAAAATTCTGAGGCGTTAGTAACGATTGTTACATTGATAGGTAAACAGACATACAAACCTGTCATACAAATACGTAACAGGAACGAAGGCAAGTGAACAGTGTTGAAAGGTAGGCAACGTACCAGCGGTACCCCTGGTATTGCAGGTATCCATAGGCGACGGTAGCCTCTCACCATCAGGTGGGCCGTCTGCTTGTTTGTCACCTATAAAAACCCTACATTTAAAAAAAAGATTTTCTTTCTATATCCGTTAAGTTAACGCCACACACAGACGAGAAAGCGGTCGCGGTTTGGGGCGGAATTTTTGTAATGTTCGAATTTGTACGTAACCTGTCACATATAAAGCTAACGCGGGCAGGAACAAAATAAAGATCGCGACCGCTTTACCGCTCCGTCCCGCCTCTGTCTGTAGTCAGCTTAAAATATTACTTTGTTTCTCTGTATTAACTCTATGAACTGTTTCTACAAAAATAATACAAAAAATATATATTATTTGGTACACAATAAAGTATTATTCTTGTCTATAATATACGTGGATGAAAAATCTTGATACTCAACCCCATATCTCAAAACCTCAAGAAGGGGGAGTCACCTCGGGGAATAGTAATTCGAGCGGCAATCCATCTTACCATTTTATAAAAATTTCATCATTGCCATTTTTGTGGGAGAAAGAAATCCGCTCTCAGGGGACGGGGTGGCTTATGTGGTTTTTAATACTTTATATTATGTAATAATATGATGACTTAAATAAATATAAATACATTTTGAATAGTCTATCTTGGCCTTAACTGAAAATGTTTGGTCAATTTTGAAATAATAATCTTACTAATGTTGTAAAAACGAAAGTATATAATATTTATAGTTATCTCTTCACCCTTATAAGATGAAACCTCTTTTTACACACATACCTCATATTGCTCAAAGACTTTTTAAGGGGGTTAAACCATTGCACCTATTAAATAAATATCATAGTCACTGCTATGTAAGAACCATATTACAATATTTTACCCGTACAAAGCGGATCACACATTGAAAATGTATACAAAATTTCAGCTCAATCGGTTTAGATGTGAATAAGTAACAAACACACATAATATATATTTAAAATATATCCATACTTTAACATTTATGTATAATATACAATAGAAGACAAGAGTTACAATATAAAAAAAAATATGCTTTCGAATTGTGATTCCACAATATTATGATTGCTTCAACAAAGATTTTTTGGCATATACTATGAAAAACTTGAAGAAAATTCTTCAAAATGTCCGCCCAAATTTATTCAAAACATTCAAATAAATAAACGTAACCAATGGGATCGTAATTCCATGATTGGTCCAACTCTAGGGATCCTGTTATCTTTTTTCTGTCGCTTTTTTAAATTTTCCATCGCGTCTTTGTGCCACCCTCCAGAAAAGAGGGCACGGTGTAGGTGGACGAATGATTTTGATACTTTCGTGAAAATAAAGGTGTGATAAAACAAATACGAGAGAGCGAGGCGCTTAATTTACTTTATAACTTAAAAATCATCACATTACATCGTGGCCAAAGGCCAAGCTAAAAAAAAAAAAACTTGATGTACATTTTTCGATAAAATGTAGTGTTCGATAAACCTAGAAAGAATAGAGAGACTTTTTTATTTTGTAAAATCTTGACACCTAAAATCCTGAAATGTATCAAGTACATCATGTTAAAAATCTAAATACATACTTAATTTAACAAAGCGTGTTTTGTCTGACTATGATGATGACGATAGGACGACGACGTTGTGTAATATTTGCCACATATGCCAAAAAAAAGAGATGAAAATGCGTGGAAGAATATGAGGGATGGAGGTCTCTCGGAGGATGGAGGACCCAGCTGTGTGACAGTATAGACTAGATAAAAACATATTTATTAAAATTTTATTTCTGTACTACAGAACAATTAAGTTACAATAATAAATTAAATAGTCCAAGTATCAAAACAGTTTCCCCAAAGTGTCAGGAGCCTATTTGCAGATGCCGAGATGGAAAAAAGGTTGTTCCGAGCGATCGGTTTTTATTTGATTTCTCCGATGTTTGCGTCCAAATTAGGACGCGTCGGTGCCTTGCCGCTGTTTACCTTTCCTTTTTTTAAATATGACAGTTTTATCTATTCTTCAGTCTTTTCTATTCTTTTTTGAATTATCTTTTTAAGGATTGCTGTTACGTGACTCGATTTAAGAGTACCCCTACATCTTATGCGATCTGAATTCATGAAATAATGTCCCGAGTCCCGGCGTAGTCTTCATTTTGTTCTGTAGCTTACGCACTACGACTACGCGCTGCGACGATGCAGCCGTAGATGGCAGCGGACTAAACCTAGAAGGCGGGATAAATCCCCCCTAGCTTCTCTGAACATCATGCCCGAACACGGCCGCAAAGCTTGGTGGACACGGTTTTATCCAGTAGGTCGGGTGGTAATTAACCACGGCCGAAGCCTACCAGTAAAAATGTTAAAGTAAATACTTAGTCATCGTCATCATCTCATCCGTAGGACGTCCACTGCTGAACATAAGCCTCCCCTTTGGACTTCCATATGTACCGGTTGGAAGCGACCTGCATCCAGCGTGTTCCGGCGACCTTTTTAAGGTCATCTGTCCACCTCGTGGGTGGATTTAGTAAAAATGTTATAATAAATACATACCTACCTAAATACTTTTTATAATTTCAAACAAAATCAGAATTATTATTATTTTTACGACATTGCCACATAACATTTTGTATGCAGAATAAAGTTTCTATATGATTTGAAAGCGACTTGTCTGTTTTTCCATGCCATATTGTTTCTCGTTCTCCATTCATTCCGTTAATTGTGATGGTAAAATCCGCCATCTTTGTTTTACAAATTGTGTCCTGCATTCGCTTTATTTCGAAATACGAATGAACTAGATTTTTGAAAATAGAAATTTATTATTCAAAACCATACTTACGAATACATTGAGCGATAAAGATTTTTATATTATTAATATTAAATGACGACATTATCACTACATTTATTTTATTTTTATTTGTTACTATAATATTGTTCTGAATAATAAAAAAATATATATTTTTCAAAACGGATGTCAAACGCTGCACGTATGATATTAACAAACGTAAAAAATACCTATATATATATCTACAAACTGACTTCAATAAACTCCATCTTTTTCGTAAATTCCCACAAACTTTTATAATAATAAAACTAACAAAAACTCTTTAATAAAATCTGGCATTGTCTTAAACAAAACATCGGTTATTCCATCCCTTCGGGCATATGGCAACACTAATTATATCAAGGGTCAAAACAAAGAAAGAAAACAAAAAAGGTTATAATTAATACTGGCAATTAGTTGCCTCCTTTGTGTGAACCCATTTATTGTGAAATTCTTTGAATTTTGAATTAGGAATTTTTGGAATTACTCGTGTAGAGACCTATTTTATTGTTTCGCTTTTGTTTTTTTTAACAGTTCGTTACATTTTATATTCTTTATTTGAAATTTTATGAATCGACTTTAATTTTTAAGATAAAAAATACTGAGAAAATAAAATTCAACTATGCTTTCATTTATAAAAATAGAACATAAAAAGTTTGACTACTATAATAATAATACCGTTTAACAAAATTAAAACAGCTTGACCGTGTTAAGTAAAGAATTCCAAATTCAAACTTGGAAAGGTGACAATTAAAAAAGTTTTAAACAAAAATCTCGCAATTAAAAATAAAGTCCGATTTAATGGGTCGAGGCGACACCTCAGAAAAAGTATAAAAGTACCCCCAATATTTCCTAATCACCGCACCGGGCCGAACTTCCTCTTCCGGGGAAAAAACCTAAGATACGAATGAAGAATATCATCTTGTCAAAATCGGCTTAGTATGGACATTACTTATTGGACTTGGACATTTAAGATTTTTTTTAAAAACATTTTTTTTTCGTGGCCACTATTCTTGTAACAGAATCGAAACGTTGTGGTTGGTTTTATAATGTTTTTGTGAAACTAGCATTAAATAGTTAGTTAATAATAATAATTGGGGTTTATACTCCAACAGAACAGGTTACCCTACTTGCACTGTTAGAGTCAAATCACAATTTATATTTATAGTTAAATACTTAGTGCTAAATCCCGACTGATAAAGATAATATAAAACATTTTTTTCGTTACACACTGACAAGCGAGCAGACGACCTACCTGATATTGAACGATTACTGTAGTCTACAGACGTCTATAGGTGACGAGCGATTAGACTGAAATTTGGGTGGCTTAGATGCTGAAATAGCACATAGGCATTCAGCGGAAAAAAACTGTTGAACAAAATTAAATAAGCATGCAAAAGTGCTTTATTGCAGCTTATTTCAATAAATAATAAATATGCACTTTTGACTTGATTTTATTTGGAGTGGTATTAATAATTTTAAATAATAAGTAAACTAGCTGATGCTCGCGGCTTTACCTATAAAATACTTTCTTCACGGAGTTCTTCGTCACAAGATTTATGCGAAATTGATAGATATGAGGGCCTATTGGCTAATTCTCACCCACTACGACTGATGGTAACTTCGTTGTACATTGCTGCGTTTGTTGGTTTACTCATTTTAATGAGGAGGTTTAAGCAAGTAATGTACGCAATTTTGTCAATTCTAGTGTCGTTTGGCGAGCTAATAGGCCCTGAGTCCGTCAATCAGTCACTCTTTCCTTTAATAATATTTTTAAATAAATAAAAAAGTAAATTTAAACCAGTCGTATCCACACAACAAAACGTTCTCCGAGCCAATATTTACTCGGTTAAAAGAAGGCGGCAAAAAATAAATTAGGCAAAAGCTCATTTTGGCTCAAAAATCGTCGTTGCGACATCTGCGGCCCTCCCCGGCCTCCCCTGGAGGGGACGAGATTTCTTTTACATTACTATTTAAGTACTTGAGTATTTTCGATTGTTTTGTTTTATTTGATTTAGAGTGAAATCTGTATAGTAGTTTAAGTTAAATGTAAAGTACTTATTAGCCTAAGTTAAGGCTAGATTGTATTTTAAATAGCGTGCAACAAAAATGATGCATTCTATATTAATAAAAAAAAATTATTTAGATTTTTTTTGTTAGGTTTTTATGAAAAACCTACTAATTACTAATAATTATATTATAAACGTGAAAGTTTGTAAGAATGTATGGATTATTTATGTCTGTTTGTTACTATTTCACGCCAAAACGGGTGGACCGATTGGGCTAAAATTTATTATAGAGATATTCGTAGCTTAGACATTGGAATAACATATAGGTTACTGTACGGGGCGGTGGGTAAAACTGCAGGGCACAACTAGTTACATATAAAAAATATTGAAAAACTTTTTCTCCTAAAAATCACCGTATCTGATTTACAGGGTTAAAGTAAATTGGTACATTGGTGTAAAAGCATTTCGCCTCGTAAAAAACAAAAGGTATAAGACATAATCGGGGAGGTCATTAACTAGGTACGATATGAATGCCATGGGTATATGTTCTGCGGAAATTTACGGTTTTCAATAATTTTAATTTTTCTAAAATCGAATAGATATTTTTATAAAGTCAATAATAATAATAATAATTGGGGTTTATATTCCAACAGAACAGGTTACCCTACTTACACTGTCAGAGTCAAATCACAATTTATAGGTTGTGTGGCCAACCTAGATGCAGTTTCAGGTCGCCCAGATTACTACAGGCAACATGACCTAACGTCTGCCTCCTACATATCTTATATAATACTAAATATCCATTTTTATTATCTAGATAAGACATCTGTGTTTTTCAGAAGTTAGACGTATCTATCTAGATATCCCATTAAGATAGTAAATCTATAAATTTATAGATCAATGGTAAAAGTGTTGCCATATTTCTAATCACCATCTGCGAAGGGGACGCTGATTCCTTTCCCATTGCTTTTTGAACTCCATTTAAGGGGTTCCTATGGAGTGTTGGAGTAATTACTTAGGTATTATGTTATAGGTATAGATAAATACTATTTTATGAAATCTTCTTATTTTTTATATGAAAATAACAAACGTAATTATTATGTCGTATACTATTTATATTCTATTTATTCATGTGGCTTTAAATTTCGAGAGTAAATACTTTATAAGCGAATAATATCTCTCTGTGCCAAATTTCAGTCCAATCAGTTCAGCAATTTAAGGTGGGCGTTGATAGAGCATAATATTTTATAACCAGTCACGCTCTCCTTTTTATATGTCGTAGTGTATGTAGTAGAAACATTTTATTGTTTTTCATAGGCAGGTCCAAATTGAGTTAAAATTTGGCATAATATTATCTTTATGCCAAATTATAGATATTGTAATGTAAACATACGCTAAGAAAAGCTTTATCTATTTAAAGCCGCTTTATTTATTTATCTATTTATTTAGATAAGATAAACGGCGTGCATTTTAAAACCGGTCAAACTCCCAACCTACCTAAGTTTCAGAATTCACCAGCGGTTTTCAAAACAAACTTCGAATATCAAAAAACGTTCCAAATTCATATTTTACACGAGAACCCTTTACATTAATTGAAAGATAACTTTGAGGATTCTTTTCTTTCTAAAAAAGCAGGGGTTAACCTTTGGTTTACTTTAAATTACGAACTTTATCAACTTTCCTGACCTTTCGTGAAACAACCACCACTTTTTTCAGGTGTTTTTGTAATAAATTGTTTTAAATTTCGAACAATAAGTTCCGGGAATTGTTTCTGGCAATAAATAAATTATAAAAACACTTTTTCCGGGTTAAATTTTCGTCTCTTTTTTAATCGACGCTGGCTAATAAATTAATTATACACTGTTTGTTGCGAAAACTAAAAAAAAAAACTCTTTTTTAATTAGTAACAAATTTTGGCAAGGTACAATATTTGCGAGTGTAAAATAAATGCTGGGTTTATATTTTTTATTCCATTTAAAAAGTAACGGACGATACTTTCTTCATTCTTTATTCAAAATCACGTTGTACATCTGTTACAGTCCATATGTTCCCAAAAATCCCGGTAAAAAATCCCGCCGTAACTTATTGATGAGAGAGTTCCGGCTTTACGGGAATTTCGTTAAAATAAAAAAAGATAAAATAAAGACTTTATGATATCGACAACAAACAGCTGGCATCCGTTTTTTGTTCTTAATCGATTTATTTTATCGATTCTGTTATACTTTCACCGATTTGTATTAAAAATCGTTTATTACCGACAAGTACCTACCTGTTAAATAGGTAGGTACCTACTCAAAAAGATTTTCTTTTATATTATTGGCAAATTGCATAAACGTACAACGCCAAACCCTACAGTAGCAAAAAATAAAACAAAAATCTAATCGTTAGCAAATAAAATTTTAAAAATGGAATCCCACAAACAGACGGCGAACATGCAAACGCTCGTTCTGTTTTCAAATCTTTTGTTTCTTTTAAACTTGCTACTTAGCCCGTTTCTTTCATTCCCCAAGTTTCTTTAATTAGCGACAAAGAATAGGATTGCGTGCTTTTACTTTTTTAATTTAATTACTGGAGACAAAAGACAATGTGCCGTTCCATTTACAAATTATGACATGCAAATTTTTGTTCTTAAAAAGTTTGATCTCATTGTGTTGCCATTGTGAAAAAATGTTAAGTGTAAAGAGAAGTAATTAATTTAAATACCGTACCTGCTGATTGTTTTTTAAACTGTATTGTATAGAAAAAATATTAGTATACTTTTACTATTTTAGTGACATTAATTGCAAAAAATGTATTAGGAAAAAAGTACCTTTATTTATTTGTATATTATCCCAGAAATAGACGTACATTATGGTTCCCGTGTGCATAAGTGGTCTATTATGTTATTTATGCATTATGTTGAGATGTACGTAACGGGACTCCATAGAGTTAAACTCCTTTGGCGTCCAACCTGCATGGCATCATCCATACATAAATTATTATCTTCTCGTCCGTATTTATAATATTTAAAGTAGCATTCTATGATTTTGTGAACATAAAATCTCGCTAAAAAAAATTGCCAATAAATGGTCACATGTTTTAATAATTATTATAATTAGATAGGTTAACCAAGTTTTTATGTACCTACCAAGAAATAAAGAAAATCTATTTCAACTTAAGCAAACAGACATAATCTTCCAAAGCAAAGATATTTTTTCACTTAATTTAAACTCAAAAGATACTCGACTTAATTGCTCTCTTTCAATTCCGATCGAAGGTTTGAAAGAGCGATTTTCATTCATTTTCCCCATTTTTTCTTCAAGGAGGCGGGGACCTCTTTTGTAAGAAGAATCGGTGATTAAAATTCAATTTTGGAACAATCGGCCGATGTGTTAGCGGGGCTATGACGCGGTGCATTTTAATTGGATGAATAATTGCCGGCAATTAAAGATTTGCCGTTCGAATTTTAAAGATAATACTGGTTGGTGAAATACTGGCCACTAAATAGAAAAATAAGATCGAACTAAACTTACGTTTGAATTTGGAGCGCAGTTTCACTCAATAAGGTCGTAGTTTTTTTTCGACAACTCCATCATAGGATTCTGTCGCCGCACTTGTAACTTGTAATGCATTTGCCATAATCAAGTTATCAACACTTTTTTTTCTTCGCTATCTTAAACTTATGTAGGTAGTTCTTTCTTTCATCTTATTACGGACGAACCCAGTCCTCAAAAAGTTGTTTTTAATAAATGATTTCTTTTTCAAATTTGGAACACTATTTAGTCCGTTTTTAACGAGCAACTGGCATATGGGTTACAATTCATCAAATTAGTCACGACGCGACGGTCAGACAAAAGTTAACCCTACATCTGCGGCGAACAAACATGACCCTATGTTTGTTAAAAAGGGTAAAAATGGACAATAAGAAAGATACCTGTGAAAATAATGCCCGGTTTTTTCTTCCGCCAAAATTAGCATAATAATACATTTAGCACTATTATTTCGGACAATGCCTATTATGTCCGAAGGGCAGCTGTTGGACATTTTTTATTGTTTTTTATTGTCCATTGGTATTTTGGATGATCATAACGTGTGATCATGAGGTTGTTGAACTTAGATGCGGAAGTAATAATATGCGCTTTTGTCTGTTGGTTTGATTGTATCTAATTATGTATTGAGTTTTGATGATAAAAATGTAAGAATTTCTCTATACATTATGTTGGATGGTGTAAGTTTAGTAAATATTATACTAATCCAACTTTGCGCTAATATTTTAATGCAATTCTTAGTTCTAAGTTTATAATATATTGTTGTATTTGTGTGAACAATAAAGAGTTTTCTATTCTATTCAATTCTATAAAAGACGTAAAGAATAGTCAAATATTTTGTTTTTAGTAATCTTTATACAAAGTATTATTATAATATGGTAGGTACCAAAGTAACCATATAAGTAAAATTTAGGTATTTAAATAATATTTTTAAGGGCTTAAATATATTATCTATTTGCATTAGCAAAAACAACAATACTATATAAAATTTAAAATACACATTATTGATAACTTCTATCGATAAAGACTTGATGGTTGGTTCAAAAGTTGGATTAAAAAAATGTAGACAGTTATTATATTCAATAGCAGAACTAATACATTCTTCAAATTAATGAAACACAAACGTTGAAATAATAATTTAAAAGGTTATGACAAAAAAGTTCACATTGTCCCTTCCCTCGGACGAAAAACAATAACAGGTACGAAGGGTTAAACTTTATAAGGATTAAAAAACTTTTTTGTGCAACTAATGATGCAATATTATATTTTATTATTGTTTAATGTTCTACGATTAACGGTCAAACAGATTTGAATTTGGAATAAGTTTGATTTCTGTTTAAATACGTTCAAATTTAGTGAAATAAATTATGTAAATCGAATTTTTTAAAGGTAAAAATAGTGTTGCCGTAACTCAAACTCAAACTCAAAATTCATGTATTCAAATAGGCTACAATGGAGCACTTTTGCAATAAAATGTGAAAAGTGAACCTTGTTTTTAAAACGTCGGAAATGGTAAGTTTTTTATACGAAATTTGAAATCATTGTGCACTGCGCTCAAAAAACTTCTTTTCTATATAACTTGCCTCCACATAATATTTTATAACACCTACCTATAACGAAAAATATAGTAACAAAAACATCAAAAATATTAATACATTTTTGTGGCGATATTACTTTACTTTTTTAATATCTACACGGCTGAACCGATTGAACTTAATTTTAGTACATAGGTAGAAGTATAAATAATATTATATACCCAGTCCATGATCATAATTGATGCGGCAAAAACAAGAACTAATATTGCACCGTACTATTCTGTTAGACAGTAGCGCTCTAGCAAGATTTAATTCAAAGTACGATACAATTTTGTAGGTTATATTATATTTTAGCTAACGACATGTTGCAATTCCAAATTCAAATCACTGTTTTTAGTTTTTACAACCGCGGTATTGCCACTTTACGTTTTAAAACACATAAAATAATAATTATCTCACTTACATTCAAATGTCGAACAAGTTCTCAATTTAAAATCACCTTGGCGCTTAACGAAAACCGTTCCAATTTCAAACATTCTCGTAGACGGTCCAAACGATGAATAAAAATAATTGTCGAGGGACCTCCTCAGTCTTCTTTACTATTCAAGTAGAGAAGTCAGGGTTACCAACAAAGGAAAAAACTACCATTTTGTTGATTTACTTAATAGAGGATTAAACATTTTAATACTTTGACGTTCTTTGTCTATATTTTTCTTAATGTATGAACACGTGAGAAAGATTTCTATTTTAAGGCCAGATAGTAAGTTATAGTACTATAGGTACTATACTTTTTTATATTGCATTTATTTCGAAAAGAAAATCAGGTACTATTGGTTAACTAGATAATATTAGTTTCGACTGAACAAACCAATGATCAAATTCTTATTTTAAGTTATACCTTTACATAACGCAAATGGGTATCAAATAGTTGTTTAAAAAATTCTTAACGTTTTAAATTAACCAACAAACACATAGTAAAAAGCCAAACTTAAATTACGCTCGAAAACAGATAAAAGTGGGAACAAACAAGGAAACTCGTTAGTGGCAACCCTGCCGCTAAACCAGACGGAACTTGGGGAAAACTTGCCAACTATAAGTTTGCTCTTTTCTCTTTTTGCCTATTTTTTTATTCTATGTTCTTTCATTCGTTTTTGCTCGAATCTCTTGAAACGTTGTACCCTTTCAAGACTTGGCTATCTTTCTTAAGTTGACTGCTTTCGAATAGGGATGGGAATGAAGTAGCTTTGGACCTAAACGTTTTTAATAATTGGATTAAAGGATGTAGGTATTGATATGACTTCTATCACTAAAATTTAAAAACGCAACATAATATTATCATAAGTATACTTTGTATGTTTGTTACATTTTTACTCATAATTTGCTGAACTGATTGAGCAAAACATTCCCACGTAGATAGTTTCGATACTTAAACTCATAACCCACAAATTGTCATTTTTAGTGTCATTTTTAGCGGCTATAATCATCGGGCGTAGGTAGTCCTACGAATAAAATTCTAAATAAAAAAATGTGTATGTTTCTCTTAACATCAGGGGAGCGTTTTGCTCGTCTTCTACTGTATTACATATATGTAGTGTAATTATTACCTTTTCACGTCTAAGCAGCTGAGCCATTTGATCTGAAACTTGACATATAAGTAGCTTAAACCTTGATAAATATATAACATAGGTCTCACGCTACTTTTTAGCAAATTATATGATTAATATTCGACTAGAGTCAACAGCAATCCGAAAGGCGGAGACAGCCCGTGAAGCCTGGTCCAATTTGAAAAAGGCTTATGAGGATAAAGGCCTTACGCGACGACTGAGTCTCCTCAGAATATTGTTTGCCACCAAATTGAGTGACTTCAAAGACATGGAGGCGTATATTGCAAAAATTTGTGATGTGAGTCAACAATTGAGCGACATTCAGTCACCTCTTGATGATGATTTTGTCGCGGTTATAATGTTGAGCGGTTTGCCTGCCGAATATGATCCCTTAATCATGGCACTAGAAAACTCAAACATTTCACTATCAAGTGAAATTGTAAAAGCAAAATTGATGCAGGAAGTACAGCGGCGCGGTGACAAAAATGAAGAAGGCTCAACAACAGCGCTTGTTTCACATAAGAAAATAAGATGTTTCAAGTGTAAGAAGTTAGGACACACATCAAAACAATGCAAGGGGGGAGCAAGTAACAAGAAAGAGAATAGTAACGGAGAGGCGATGTTAACTGCATTATCGACGTGCGTGCGTAAGGATGTGTGGATTGTCGACTCCGGTGCCAGCAACCACATGTGTAACGACAGGGACATGATCACTGATTTTGTGCCTGGTTTCATAACTGAAGTGAAAGTGGCGAATGGTGAAAAACTCTTTACTCGCGGTCGCGGCAATGTGATAGTAACCTTAAAGCATAGTGTAAAGACAATAAGTAATGTCTATTACGTGCCAAATTTGGCAACCAATTTGTTATCTGTCAGTGCTTTGACAAGGAAAGGTTTCAGAGTTATTTTTATAGATGAAAATTGTAAAATATATAAAAATGATACCTTGATAGCGTCAGCTAAACGCGAATGTGGTGTGTATAGGCTTGAAACTGTAGAGTCTGAGCGGAGTGATACATCAGTTGTAGGGCATAATAATTGTTCAGCTTTTACAGAATGCAACGAGGCTGTGTCGATGGAGAGTCAAACAGGCTCAAAAGCTTCGCCAGCGGTGCAAGAGGATGTATCACAAACCCAAAAGGCGTCACAAGTAGAGTGGCACAAACGACTCGGTCACCTTAACGTGCGTAGTATGCAAGTCCTAAAAGGTATGAACTCTGGAATAGATTACGATACTTCTACGTTCGAGTCTTGTATTTCTTGCATTCAGGGTAAACAAATTAGATTACCGTTCCCGAAAAAGTCTTTCAGTCGTGCGACTGAGATATTAGGGCTAGTGCACATGGATTTATGCGGGCCCATGCCGGAAAAATCGATTGGTGGTTCAAGATATTTCTTTTCACTTATAGATGATTTTTCGAGAAAGACTTTTGTTTATTTTCTGAAAACTAAAGATGAAGCTTTTACTAAATTCATGGAGTTTAAGGCTTTAGTTGAAAATCAGACCGGGAAAACACTGAAAAGCATTCGTAGCGATAACGGCACTGAATTTATAAATACTCGTTTTCAGAATTTCTTAAAAAAACACGGTATTCGCCATGAGACGACTGTTCCTCACTCGCCAGAACAGAATGGTGTGGCAGAGAGAGCCAACCGCACCATCGTGGAGAAAGCCAGGTGCATGCTTCTTGGTGCCGGGCTGGATCAAAGCTTCTGGGCGGAAGCTGTAAACACCGCCGTATATTTGAAAAATAGGTCCCCCACGAAAGCTGTTAGAGGAACTACGCCCGAAGAAAAATGGTCCAAACAAAAGGTACATCTAACTCACCTTAAAGTATTTGGATGTATGGCTCATATACGGATAGAAAACAGAAAGAAGTTTGATGCAAAAACTAAAACGTGCATTTTTGTAGGATATTGTCAAGACACCAAGGGCTATAGGTTCATTGACCCTACGAGCATGAAATGCATAACGAAGGCCAGAAATGTAACATTTCTGGAAAATGTTTTCTATCGTCCTGAGAAGGATAACGGTTCTTTAAAAGAACGTGATGTACTTGTCCACATCTCTCCATCTAAATGTAACTGTCAGCCTGTTAGTGTAGTAGACCCTGCACATTTAGATTCAAATGATGATTCTATAACTCCAAGTAATGCTGGAGCTGATGAATCAGTTGGGCAGGCAGATGGAAGTAGAGATATGTCTCTAGATGTTACTGACAGTAGTGAAACAGATGATTTTCGCGATGAAAATTATATTCCAGATGAATCGTCGTCGTACGAGTCGTTGGAATACGACGAGAACGCTCAGCTGGCATCACAATGCATCTTCGTGGCTGAAGTAGATCGTGCTGACGACGAGCCACTCACTGTGAAGGAGGCGCTGGAAGGCGAGGAATCTGCGAAATGGAGAGAGGCGATGGACGATGAGTACAAGTCATTTATTGTCAACAAATGTTGGACACTGACTGATTTACCGGCAGGACAAAAGACTGTGAAGAGTAAATGGGTGTTTAAGAAGAAAAGAGGACTTAATGGTGAAGTTTTGAGATTTAAAGCTCGTTTGGTAGCCAAGGGCTATACACAAAGGTATGGAGAAAATTATTTTGAGACGTACTCACCTGTAGTCAGATACTCAACTGTAAGGACAATACTTGCTCTAGCCGCTGAACATAACATGGAGGCGGATCATCTTGATGTTAAGACAGCGTTTTTAAATGGTGATCTGTCTGAAACCATTTATATGGAGCAACCAGAAGGCTTTCGTGACAAGAGGAATCCTACAAAAGTATATCGCCTAAATAAGGCAATTTATGGTCTTAAACAAGCGTCCAAAAGTTGGTATGACAAAATAAATGACGTATTAGTAAGAAAACTGAAATTTAAGAAGTTTTCGTCGGAACCTTGTGTGTTCATGAGAAATACTGCTCGAGGTTTGAGTTTTATTTGTCTGTATGTTGACGATATCATCTTATTTTCAAATAATGAGATTGATAAGTCTACAATCAAGAAACAGCTGATGTCTCAATTCGATATGAGAGATTTAGGGCCAGCGCATCACTTTCTCGGCATGAGACTTTGTAGAAAGGAAGAAGGTGGTTTCACCTTGGATCAGTCAAGTTACATTAAAAATGTTTTACAACGGTTTAATATGGCCGAGTGTAAACCGGCTGTTACCCCAATGGAGTGTGGTTTGAAACTGTTGAAAAATGACTCCAAATGTGAAAACTTGCAGTATCGAGAGTTGGTGGGTTGTCTGATGTTCATAGCTGTTTGTACAAGACCGGACATTTCGCACGCAGTGAGTGTCCTCAGCCAGTTTAACGAAAGCTACGGAGAGGATCACTGGAAGGCTGCGAAGCGAGTATTACGTTACCTGAAAGGTACACTGAACCATTGTTTAACTTATAAAAAGAGTGGTTTGTCTGTCAGTGGATATGTAGATGCAGACTGGGGCTCTGATGAGCTGGACCGGAAGTCATTTACTGGTTACATCTTCAAGATTGGTAACTGTGCTATCAGCTGGCAAAGCAGGAAACAGAAAACAGTAGCACTTTCAAGCATGGAAGCGGAATACTTAGGTCTATCAGATGCTTGTAAGGAAGCTTTGTTTATAAGGAGTTTTATGCATGAATGTCTTGGCGTTAACGTTACTGTACGTATCTATAATGATAATCAATCTGCGTTGGCCAGGGCAACAAACTCGATGTATCACTCCCGAACGAAACATATTGACATTCGTCATCATTTCGTACAAGACATTGTTAAGCAAGGGTTTGTTGATCTGCAATATATGTGTACGAATGATATGATGGCGGACGTATTAACTAAACCCCTTAGCGGGGATAAAACGCGTAAATGTGTTAACCAACTTGGGTTAAATAATAATGTAGTTGGTTAATGTTTCATATATAGTAAGTTTAGTTTGAGGGCCAGTGTTAGACCTCTGTTGTAGTTCAAACTAACCTTTTATATTAATTTACTCGTTTTATATGTTTGAATATGGAATATGTTTTGTTTATGTCTTATTGTGAAAAAATTACATTGAATTGGACCAACGTAATGTTCGTTTTACTTCCACGGAATAATATAATAAACTAGTTATTTTCATCAACATATAAGTAGCTTAAACCTTGATAAATATATAACATAGGTCTCACGCTACTTTTTAGCAAATTATATGATTAATATTCGACTAGAGTCAACAGCAATACAAATTAATTAAAAACATCCTATATAAAAGTTCTAAAATTGATCAACCATCGACACACCGGATGTCCGCCATCGGGCTCCAGGAAGAGACCTAATTTAGTTAAAACTATTTATAGTTTAACTTTGCTAACTGAACTGAGATAATGTCCTCCATCCTTAGTTTTAAGGATATGACGCTTTCATGTAGAAAACTATCACGAAAAGGTTGAAGGACTATTTATAAAACTTAAAAGAAAAGTTTAAGTTTCACTTTCGAATTTGGAACATGTCGTAGAATATTATGACAAAAAAATGTGACTCTATGATTTTATTATTTCGTAAGGAAATCTATCACTAAAAAGGTTGGTAGTCTTGTTTATTAAAACTTAAAAGAAAAGTATAAGTTGCACTTTCGAATTTGGAACATGTCATAGGAAAAAAAAAAACTATGGCTCTATAATATCTCTATGAGTATCTCTATGAGTTTATTAATAATTATGTTTATATGTTTTGCTTTGTCCTCTCTCAATCGCATGATAATAATATGACGAATATCGAAATATTAATTCGTAGCTGTACCTTTTGAAAATGTTGTTCTGTAAGTATTCATATTTTTAAGTTTAGCTTAAAAATGAAGATTCTCCAAGGAGTCTGTGTTCGTAGAAAACTCCTTAAGATTTTATTTGACCACTGAAGCATTCGCGAGATAGCGACGCGGCGCGGTGAAAATTAAAAAAGTAAAAAAAGTTGAATCTCTGGATAAAAGTTTCGTTGGCGAGGGTTAAAAGAGGTATTCTTATTGCCATTGTTATTTCTACACGATGTTTATTTTTTTATTTGTAATTTTTGTGTTTGGTGATTTTATTCGTTATAAGAATTGTCTATTTTCTGGATAGAGGATAGATGTAAAGTAGTAGTAAAGTGACGATAAAGTATTTGAATAAGGAATAAGTGCAGTAAAAATTAAAAACTTAAGTGGATTTAATGAAATAAAAAGTGCATCGATTAAAAAATGTATGTACATACATAATAATATGTGTGAATAGTATTTTCTCTCTGTTTTTTGTTAGTTGAGTTTTAAGCTAAACACTAGACAAAAAGACTTTATTTTTGATTTCACAAAAATTTAAATGAAGGCATACTTTGAATAAGTTAATAACACAACATCAATTTCGAGTTATTTTACGTATTTTTACATTTAAAAATTGCCAAACGAAAAATACACTTAATAAAAGCAACTCGCAATATAAAACTCATACCTAGGCATTATATCGCTTGTCCGAAATTCGAAAACAAAATGGCGGACCGATATCCATATTTAACGCATGTCAATACAAATTCCGGCCGAACGCAGCGCAGGTGGAATACTATTACATTTTTTA
Source organism: Hemithea aestivaria (assembly GCA_947507615.1). Classification (NCBI taxonomy): domain Eukaryota; kingdom Metazoa; phylum Arthropoda; class Insecta; order Lepidoptera; family Geometridae; genus Hemithea; species Hemithea aestivaria. The sequence goes on along the minus strand of OX382348.1, from coordinate 3,062,683 downwards.
CTGGCCACCCCAAAATAGTTGGGGTGAGGGTGGGTAACTATTCCACCCCCGGGGTGTACTCCCGCCCCACCCCCGGGGTGGGGTAACACCCCACTCTGCACTACCATGTGTGCACGCAAATTCAGTAATAATTTAAATTCCAATCGGTATTTAAACAATACCTATTTTGAATTTTGTTCTTCGTATTTCACACGCTTATTAAGTACTGGCGCATACGTTAGCATAAGGAATAATTTTAGGAGTTGACCTCTTAAAAAATGTTATTACTAGCGTCTAGAGGTTTTGAACATGTAGTTTTTAGAATGTTAGCTATCATCTACAGAGTAAATTTCTGCCCAATCGTTTCAGGCTTTTAGACCTGTATAGGTATAATTAACAAACAAGACATCATCCATCGTTTCGTATTATAATATTAGATAGACAATAATAGACAGTGCCATAATTACTAATTATACATTATTTTATTTATTTATTTAATTTTTATCTAAGGAAGACCAACAGCTGTTATTCGAAAGAATATAACTTAACTTAATACATCATTGAAAGCCAATTATAGGTCTTAACGAATAAGATTATAGATCATAATATAGAAAAGTCTGGTTTGTCTTCACACGCAAACTGCTTAACCATTTAAGAAGAAATTATTGATCAAGGTAGATCTAACCCATGAATGTTAACTAATTACTAAATGACTAGAAATATTATTATTGTCTTATTACATTTCTACTAGTAAAAACCGCTGGTTAAAGCTAGTATTTCCCAAAATATACCTAAATAATTATTTAAATGTCACTTTTGATATACGATATGTGAAAGCAATAAACGTGATTACAAAATAACATGAATTGTTGACATTTAATTTCTAATACACCCTTAAAACTATTTATAAACCAATAATAATATTTATTTACACATTACTTTGTTATATTAAAAACTCTTACATAATATTATGAAAGACACGTAACTGACTGACTGAAACATGACTGACTAACCTAATAAAATTAGATATTTAGGACAATTTACTATTTAAAAAATCATAAGCATAATCATAAGTGTGATATGATATTATTAGCAAATATTTATATATATAAGTATCTGTCAATTCTTGTAAAAAAACTTTTAAAAGATTAAATAAGTTTCAAATAGTAGCAAAAATCAGAGATTCGAATGCAGAATAGCGCAAAGTCTGCGTTCCAAATTCAAAAATAAATTCGCAACTCGCCCGCGCTGTCGGCCTGTCGTGTTTTATAATCGACGTCAAACTTCACGGTCTTAACTAAATTTAAAAATAGAATGCATTTGACGATATTCAAAAGAATACAGTAACATAATATTCAAGGTAGGATGTAAACTCTTTTAAACAAACTTATTGGAAAGCTCGTAACACAAATAACAGAAAAAACTTGAAGGCATTTGTTTGTTTTATTTAAAAAAAAAAAATAGAACGTAGAGTCTTTACTCTACGATGGATTGACTTTTTTTTAATTAATGTCCTATAAATTAAGTATTCAAATAGAATCTTTTATTTTTAAACGGATCATGATATTCTAATTTCTAATAAGAACACATTTTTTAAATGGACCTTTTTTCAAAGTGTCATATTTTTTAAAAGTTTAACTTCTAACCACAGGTTTTAATGCCTACGCGATGCCAAAGGTGCTTTGTAGGGAAGTACTTTTGTATGTAAATCAGACGCGTAGGTTTACCTTTGTTAGACCTAGGACTCGGCGTGGCTGTTCTTATTTTAAATTTTAAACTTGTTTTCTTCTGAAAAGTGTAGGGTTTTAGCGTGTAGCACGATTTATTCTTTTGCCATTACTTATAATGTTAAAATAATCGTAGTATTTTCAAACATAATATGGATAAAGAAAAAAATAAGTAAATCAACTAATATTATAACCGTTATTCCAGTATTGTATACATATTTCCTCTCCCTGCAGAGATCGCTTTGAGCGATTAGACCGCCAATATTGGTGAGCTTTAGTTTTAGTGGTTTAAAAATTAACTTTTCTATATAATATCAATGAAGGGTTATTTATTATCCTTAACTTATTAGGTATAAATAAATTCGAATTATTAAAAAAAATCTTAATGGGATTTACGATCATCTAATGATATTATAAATACGAAAGTATAGATATTTATTAACTCTTTACTCATATATTTTTAACCCTAAACTATCAAAGGTTATTTAACCGCGGTTTAAATCGTGGTACATAACTACTTCATAAATAAACGCATAGATTACAAAATTAACAGAATCCATAATAAATTCACGTTCACAATCTTTACCATCCTCTAAGCATCTCGCAAACTGTGCTAAGGCAAACGCCTTTCTATTGCATAGAGAAATAACAAAAATATCCATAGACAACCGACCAGTGTGGCTAGACCTCTATGAACTGTTATTAGAACTTTTACGATGGAATATTTTAAATTTTGAAATCGACGTTCTATTTGGTGCAAATTAATTATTTTGAGAGTGCAAATTCTTAATAAAAAAACAATATGTGTCAATAAGCACTTTTAGTAAGTATTCTTTTACGCAGGAAAAATTAAATAGTTAAAATATAAAGACAGCGCTCCACTTAGTGTAAATTTCGAGCTTAGTGTTAAATTGTAATAAAAAGTGTCAAAAACTCTTTAAGCGTACTTTTACGAAGAAATTTCTTACTAGTTTTAAAGCCAGCTGTTCACTTAGCGAATTTTATGTGCATTGTCAAAATCCCAAAAAAATAAAACAGTTTTTTGTTTATGATTTTTTAGACTCGCGCTTAATGTAGGCGTCTCATGATTTAATAAATTTTTGGCCCATAATTTTTTTTAACAGAAGATGCAAAATATATAATTGCTTTCGTAGCAGACACAAGCATGATTTTACGGCTTTTAGGTCAACGCTTCTAGCTGCTTGCGCTTGCTGTTAAATATTAGAAAACTGTTACCAATAGAAAATTCAAAATAAACGACAGCAACACGACAGCGTCGCCACAGCAACTTAGGCCCACAATTATGAAGAACTCAATAGTGAATAGCCCCAGGTCATCACATTCTGGCCGCCGCACGCGTAGGTTGAATAGGTTGAAAAATGGCCGCCGCTACAATGCTATAGGCCGAACCCGGAAGACATAGGCAAGATTAATCTATGCTTTATGGTACATATTGAAAAATTTCTTATGAATTTCTTTCTTATAACACCTTAAATTTTTGCGATTTTAACTCAAAAGTATACCTACTACTTAGAAATCCTTAGCTTCTGTCTTTTTCTTTTTTGAAAAATTTTATATGAAACTATTTTATATGACACTTAAGCCACATGTTTATTTTATTAACTGGGACCTATCACGTACATATTTTATGTGTTTTTTTGTGTCTGTTTAAAACCACGTACATATTTTATGTGTTTTTTTTGTGTCTGTTTAAAACCTCTCTACTTATCGCAAAAGTTTCCGCGTCAAATAATTAAAAAAAAAAAGATTTGAACATTTTGTACAAAACAAAAACTCAAAACTAATATACATAATATTTCTCGGTAACTATTAACTTAAGAAATACATTCATAGTGTGTTATATTATTTTTAAATTGTTTTAAGTTGTAATAATTGTAATAACAGTATTCTCTTTAACTTGAATTCTTGTAATAAAATCGTCTTTGTTATTGTCTTTTTAATTGTCTTTGTCTTCGTAAATGTTATTACATTTACGAATTGTAATAATTGTGTTTTGTAATAATAATAGAAATTTTAATATTATTTTGTAATTGTAAAATTATAACCTCTGTTTACAACTCTAGGTTTTATTATTGTCTTTTTTCTAATAAGTATCCAAATATTATATTTCGTACAGTTAGCATAATAATTTTAGAACATTATAATTGCATTTTAAATTCCGATCCATAAAGTTGTTTTATTGCACATACTATTAAATAATTTATTAATAATACTTAACGAAGTTATTTTCAAATAAATAACTAATCAAATTTTAAATTATTTTAACTAAATAAAACATATTTATGGCATTTTAATTACATTCTCAAGTAATACCTCATAATAACTATGTGATAACTTTAAGCTGTATTTAAATAAATATTTAGTTTATAATCTTTTAAAGGTATTGTAATGGTAATATATAAAAATATTCTAATAAACACACACACACAACACACACACCACTTAAATTAACTAATGTCAAACTATCTGCGCCTAGCCGTTTTTAACAAATTTATCTTTAAGAAAACTTATAATAATATTAGTTACATAGAAAAATGTTAAATTATTGAAAAAATATAATCAATAAAAAACAAATTAACAATTACAAAAAAAAACAATCATAAAAAAGCTTTTTTTATATTTGATCATACAAAAATAATCTTATAATAAAATAATAAGAAATAAATATAATAATCGTAAATACAAAGAAAACAATGTTAAAATAACCATAATATATTACCCACACTTTTATCATAAAATGCAACCTAATAAAACTGTTACAAAATTTACTAGCGATAAATTAGACCGTCGGACCGTTAGTAATACAAATATATACTATAATATGTTCAAATAATATCATATATCTGCTTTTCTCTAAGAAATAATTCTTCAATATTATCTTATAATCATAAAAAAACCTTTTTATTTGAATTTCAAAATAATTATTAATATTAAACTTATCTGAAAAAATGTTACACTAGCATATAAATATATAATAATTAATAATATATTACTATTATAACCCACAATTTTATTAAAATAAAATGAGACTAATCTCTAGTTAATAGAGTCTCGTCATAAAAAGTATTTATAATATCCTTTCATAAAAAATGTTTTATAAAACAATATAATTTTTTTTTATGAAACGTAACAAAAACCAATGATAAAATAACATATACACATAACATTATAATAGATATTATGTAATATTATCATCCACTCTTTTATAATACCTCTAAAACGCAACCTAATAAAATTTACTAGCAATAAATAACTCCGCCGGACCGTTAGTTATACAAAGATATAAGATATACTATGTTCATATAACATATATCTGGTTGCATCTAGGAAATAATTCTACAATATCTTCGCAGTGTTATACGGACGCATTCTTCTCAAACATGCAAAATCACTAACACTAGTTCGCAGGATCACTGCTCGTAATGCCAGTATGGGATGGTCTGCACTTTTCGTTTACGCACACATTGATAAAGAATTTAGTGACTTATGCTCACTTTGTCCACAATAACCCTTCTAATTCATATTTTTATATGTATTTATTATCCTATTTTATCCAATTTTTTTTCAGTGATTTCAGTCGTGTGCTGATAAATCAGACACACATTCCTTTTTATTACAAGCTTTATATTACTTTCACCTGTCTGTTGTCTGTCTGTCTGTCTGTCTGTCTGTCTGTCTGTCTGTCTGTAATCAAATCTTGCAAGTTTAATTTGACCCACTTCCCGGTTTCCAATTGAGCTGAAAATTTGCATGCGTGTGTAAATCGGATGACAATGCAATATTTTTATGACATCAAGCTGATCTGATGATGGAGCTAGAAGGTGGCCATAGGAACTCCGTCATAAAACAACGCAACCCCATCGAGTTTGGGCTCATTTGATTCGTCTTGACGAGTACTTTATGATACAAGACGATAATAATAATTAAAGCTTGTTTTTAAAAAGTATTTTTAAAATTTCACTTGTGTCTATTTAGATTATCACTCAAAAAATTCAATTAAAATTGTCTATTGAGTTTTGCACTCGCACTATAAAATTCTTATTTGAAATTTGCGAATCCTCGTCATAATATTTTTGTGTACCAAAATTTAAATGCAATCGTTTAGTTATTTGAGTTCACACAGTTCAGTCAGTAATTTTTTTTTAAACTATTAGTTTATTATCTTAATATCAAGCCCATCCTGATAATATCATTAAAAAAGTTAAATGTCGTTGTTACTCACTTAATATTTATCTTATGTTTTATAAATAACAACATGAACATGAACCAATATCATAAATAATTTCCCTATAAGAGCCATAAAACTGTTTCCATCTAGACAACCATTCTTTCATTCATGTTCAAAATATTACTGCGCAAATGTTCCAATAAATATGCTGTATAACCCATACTTACTGTACGTAGGCTCGGATACACGCGTGTGTGTAATGTGTGTCTGTGTGCGTGAGTCAATGACCTATGCATTTGCTTGGAGTACAGGCTAAAAGTATGCGTTAGTATTATGGTTTTATTTTAAAAATGGTCCGTCGGTTTCTTCCGTTGACTTAGGTCAGGATTTGGCGCGAAAGCGTTAGGAACTAAACCGAGGTTATCCTTTCGGGTTGCCGTTACGCGAACTTGAGACTTACCGTTTCTTTTGTACACGTTTTGCATTGGGTCAACAAGGTATCTGAGTATACCTACTCATTTTGCTATAATATATTGTTAGTTTATCGAAAAAATCTTTTACGAATTTTAGGCCCCCCTTGCATTAATTTTATTAATAAAGTAGCAGACAGTCAGTAGTAGTGTGTTGCAGTAGTTTTTATTGTTCAAACAAGATTCCGATTGAAATTTTCCAAATTGAAAAAATCTTTGGTACCTATATGATTAGAGAGAAAGAAAAAGTTTTATTTACGACAAATTACAACATTAAGGTAAACATAAAACACAGTAGATAGGTATATAACATTTGCCGCAAAAAGGCCCCAGCTCAGCATATGTAGGTTCAAAAAAGGACCTACGCTGGTCTTCCGCTGGCACCAACGGCAGTGACATCACGGCCAGGCTAACAATATATGTACATAAGATTAGATTAGATTTTTTTATTATTCACAAGCTGCGCCCAGCGGTTTTACCCAGTATTTATGTAGCCTATTTGTTATTCCAGAGCCTATCTCTATACAAAATTTCAGCTCAATCGGTCCACCCGTTTAGGCGTGAAAGAGTAACAAACATCCAGACATCCATTCTTACAAACTTTCACGTTTTTAATATTAGTAAGATTACATAGGCCTTTTACTATGATCGCGCCTGATCTTAAACGATGATGCGGCCGATAGCAGCAGACTAAACCTAGAAAGGCACAAAACCAAGAAGGATAAATTACCTACCGTTACCTTTTTGAATTGAATAAATTATCTAAACTGTATACCTTCATTTCAGGAGAACGTCCCTACAAATGCCACCTCCCTGACTGCGGGAGGGCGTTCATTCAGCTCTCCAACCTCCAGCAACACCTCCGCAACCATGATGCTCAGGTGGAAAGGGCCAAGAACAGACCCTTCCACTGCAATATATGTGGCAAAGGTTTTGCTACTGAGAGCAGCTTGAGAACCCATACTGCCAAGGTCAGTATCTAATTATAAATTTTATATATTTTTCAGCTTATTTTCTAACTTATAAGCGTGCCTGATTGATATATCAACGCATAGCCCAAACCGCTAAACGAATTGGATTGAAATCTTGAACCTCGAGCTTGTAATGTGGATCTCAACTAAGAAAGGATTTGTCCACGCGTGCAAATCCGCGAGTTTTAATATATTTAAGTCTTTTTCAGTAGATCTGTAATAGCAAAAATAAAAACTTAAGGATACACATGTGTGTATAAAAAGTGTGTGCGTGACTGGCTTACTAATTGACTGATTTATCAACGCTTACACTGCTGAGCGGATTGAGTTGAAATTTGGTACAGAGATACGAGTAGGTTTTGCAACAAAGAGATATTGCGAGCATATTTTGCTTATTATAAAGGGAAAGAAATCTAATTTCATTTCTTGAGAGTTCTCTTGTTAATATCGAGATAGATTTTTATGATAATTCTATATGATGCATGAAAGTAGTTGTCTTGACTCTTAACAGTATCTTAGTGCCTACATGATTTTCAGCTATTTGACATGTAACATGAAATTTTCAAAATGAAATTTGAATTTATACTATCCTTAAAAGATTTGGCTAAACCAATATTTTTATCTTTATTTTAATTTAAAGTTTAATTGTGATTTAAGTTGTTTTTTGTTGAATAAAATTTAAAGATGACAACAGTACTGTCACAATTTATTTTTATTTTGTTTATATATTATTTAAAACCGTTTATCTTCTCATTTAATTTTAAAAACAAAATTCTCTTTCGGCCTTATGATTTCGAAATTCCCTTTCGACTGTTCTATATTATATGTGTTTGTACCTTTTGCTAATGTTGTACCTATGCCCGCATCGCCACCTCGTCGGTGGACTACAGGAGCTTCAGCTGCACCTTGGTGTTTTGCAGCAACACGCGGCACTCATGATAGGGGGTGCTACAGCCACCCCTTGCCCAATATGCCACAAAGTTGTCTTTGGTGGTGAAGCCCTTGTAGAACACATGAAGAACACGCATAAGGACCCTAATGCGTCCGGCGTTGCCAGTAAGTTTCGACGTCCTTCGTTTTCGGGTTTCGTGTTGAAAAAAAAATGTTTCGTGATATCGAAGGTCATATTTAAACACTTCGTAACTTTGTGTTGCGCATAATATGAAAAAAAAAAAAAAACGAAATTATTTTCAGATGATAGCTCGTAATTTGCAAAAATTACAAAGATGCGATGTGGCAAAATTTGACCATCAATATCGTTCGTTTTGAATAAGGAAATCTCTTCCGTGGCTAGCGTGCTTTTGTTTTTATGTAGTTACCAGCACAATGCTGCCACAGACGAGATTTATTAGCTCGTAAGTTTTGCCGCTGGAAGTTTGTAGATAAAATTGTTTGCCGGTCATCATTGTGATTATGGCCGTGCAGTTAAAAACCATTTTGCTATATTTTGCATTTTAAAAGCTTCCAGTTGGCACAAAGCCATAAGGGGTGTTGGTTTTACAAAATCAACGTAACAAAAACGTATCGTCTCCACAATTCTTAGGTTAACGTAATAAATAAGCTCAGTTGGTAAGTCATTTCGAGGGAATGGATGTTATTGTTTTAAAGTTATTGGAAGGGTAGTGTTTTGCAAACATTTCTTGTCAAACAGATTCTTCGGATGGCGTACCAACTGTATTATGATAACATGTTTTGTTTCTCTAATAGACACTTTAACATTTCTATGAAAGTTTTTGTTTGTGTTTCCGTTAATTGATTTATTGTGTTTAGTTTCATTTTAATTTCAATTTTGGTTTCAACTGAATCAACTCACTATCTCTTACCTCGCTTTCAGTATCTTCAAAGTTCAATTCAATTCTTGATTGCATCTTTAGTAAGGTACTTCATATGTACAATGAATGGTATTTAAACTTATAGGTACAAATTGTGTGACCATGTCGATTACATGCAAAATATGTATTTAAAAAAATATAAATAACAAAACAATTATTTAAACACTACTTACGTTTTAATTACATTTTTTTAAATTATTACACACGTGTCCCATATTTCAAAGCTTTATGTAAGAGATTGTCAGATACAGATCAATTATTTTATCAGTATTCTTAACATAGTTTAAGTATAGACGACTTTTGGTATCATCTGGTACGTTCACATTAAAATCATCTCCCACCTTTCTCTTACTACGTAGTTAAGAGACAAGGAAAACCCCCATCTAAAGCTTCATATTTGTTTCTACCATCTTTCACCAGCTTAGAAACTCAACAAAGAAAACGTCATCTAAAGTCAGCAACATTTGCTATTACCAGACACCAAACGTCGTTTACCTCCACAACTAACTTGGCAACAATACTAACCAGTATATTTTTTTCTCTCCCTCCCACTAACCTACCCTCATCCTGGTGACAGGCCCGGCCACGTCACCTTACCTGGCGCAAGCTAAACCAACTGATCCTTATATAGCGAAGCGGCGGACGGCCAACCATCCGTGTCCGGTCTGCGGGAAGCATTACGTGAACGAAGGCTCCTTGAGGAAGCACCTCGCTTGCCATCCTGAGACACAGTTGACAAGCAGTTTGAGAATGTGGCCGTGTTCTGTATGTCAGGCTGTGTTCACGCATGAGAGTGGTAAGTTCGGGTTTTAGGTTGCGATACTTCATAATATAGGTATAGTGAAAGTTGAAGTACTCCAAGTTGTATAAATATACAATTTCAAAAGAAAATGAGGAAATTTTAGGTCATAATTATTGATTTTTTTTGGTGACCCTGTTGAATTTTCTAACTTCTAACATACAAAATTTCATAATATCACTTTAACACAAAACTAAGGAAAGGTCGCATTTTAGCGCTAATGAATATCATTTTCGAGCATTCGTAACTTTAAATTCTTAATTACATATTCAATTCAAAATTATTATAAAAGAAAAAACACAGGTGCAAAACACTAGTTTACCGGTGTAAAATAAAGGTAGTTCAAAAGTGGGGTACTTTTTCTAATAGTTATTATAAGAGAGTATAAGCTCATCTATAACAGTCATACCATACACAAACTGATTACAGTCAGGAATGAAAAATGTATAGTCATAATAATATCAAATATCATAACGTCACACTTCTAACGCCTATCATTTTATTCACAGCACTGAAACCATCTTCTTGTTACTTCCAGAAGCATTAATGAGTTATTCTATGTTCCAGGTCTACTGTCCCACATGGAGCATATGAGAATGGAGCCGAAGCATCAATTCGCAGCACAATACGTACTATCTCGAGCCGCGGCTGAGAGACGAGAACGAGACCTGCTCGCCGCCGTCACAGCATCCGGGAGCTCCGGTCTACTCAACCTGGCTCCACCGTCACCAGCTCACTCCGACTCATCCTCCAACGGAAGACTATCCTCTTCCGCCGGATCCGATGCAGGCGTCGCAGTCAACAAGCTAACTGATCTACTACGTAATAACGGACACCAAGCGTACCCAGATGAAAGAGTGGCCGCCATCGCTGCAGCAGCCGCCAACATGATGGCCCAACCCGGAGAAGGAGCAAATGCAGTTCAAGTAGCCGCAGCCAACTTAGTCTCAGCAATGCGACAGCAACTCGCAAGAGCAGAACAACCCCCAGCTCAGCCTCCAGCGGAAACACCCCCCGCTCCATCCGAAGCCGCGCTGAGAATCCAACAAGCTGAAGCGTTGCTCCGAAGTCAAGCTGAAGCTTTGAGACTGGCGGTGTCTCAGGCGGCCAGCGAAGCCGCGAGTCCGCTGCGACACAACGGAGGCTTCCCACAACCACCTGATGCCAGCGGACAGTTGTCGCCTGAACTGGTTGAGGCGTTCCGAATCGCTCAGGAGCAGAGACTGGAACAAGCGCTTAGATTGCACGACCCGAGAATGCTGGGCTTTAATATACCGTCACCCGCGCAGCAAGTTGCTCAGCAAGCAGCCCAGCAAGCTGTGGCAGCACAGCAGGCAGCTGCGCAACAAGCCGCTGCTCAACAAGCAGCTGCCCAGCAAGCGGCCGCCCAGCAAGCAGTCGCGGCGCAGCAAGCCGCCCAGCAAGCAGCCCAGCAACAACACATGCAGCAAGCCGCCCAGGCTGCCCAGGCGGCCCAGGCAGCCCAGCAAGCTGCCCAGCAAGCGGCGCAACAAGCTGTTCACCTCCAACAGAACCCTCAACCATGAAAATTCAGCTATTACTAATCCGATGCGATTTCGATCCGATCGTCAAAAATAGGTTCGTGATAGCAAAATTGTAATGGTTCTAGGTATTTTTATTATAAAAAATAGTTCTTTTGGAGCGAATGAAATCGCCTTCGATTAGTAATTTATTTGAAACGGGATTATTATTTCTTTAGCCAGTGAAAAAGTATACAATGAATAAAGTAACAATACGTCTTAGATAGAACTAACTGTTGTGTATAAGAAAATTTTAGCGGAAACAAAAACTGTATATAAATAAATGGATACCTATCATAGTCGAAAGTTTAATCAAAAAAAAATGGAACAAACACTCGCCCGAACAAACTTAGATGTAGAAAATATTGACAAATAATATTCAGTGCAATTTACATTTGATTATTGAGTGTTTTACTATATTATTATTGAAATATATTTATTTTTATTATAGCTTTAGCGCAAGCGTTATATTTATTAGCTTAGTACAAACTTTTGTATGTGCCAAACAGTTATAAGCACGGTTTATCGCATTTAGCGATAATATTGCAATAATTATTATTATTTGTTGCATTATTGTTTCCATAGGATAATACAATATCAATTAATTTTCGTTTTTTTTTTCACGCAATAACACGTCTTATGCTAGTCACGTTTTGAACGCACAAAATAATTCTATTTTATTAACGAAAAATTCAAAAATATATTTTATTTTCTCATTTAGATTTCTTTTGAATATTTTCTTTTTGATATTATTTTATTAATGCCATATTAGATAATACAATTGTAAATACTTAGGCCTGTTACGTAAATGTTTAACGCTTTGATTTGATATATAACAAAATATCCTTAAGTTTTATTTTTACTATACGAACATTTTTATTTAACGAAAAAAATTATTTACAATTTATGTATAGTTGTATATAAAATTACTGATTTATGTTTTGTTCAGAAGACTGCCGTTACTTATTTTTGTACATAAACGATTGATTTTTATTGTGAATTGAGATAATAAATAAAATAGCGATTTTTCACTGATCATAGACGAGACAATAACAACTTTAATATATAAGTCGAAGCAAAGGAACTTTATGATAACTCTTCGACACTTTACCATGAATATTATAACACGAGACATTCTATACACACCACGGATGTTAACTCAATAGCCCGAATAAAATATAAATATTTATTTTTCATTTCATAACATTATAATCTACTAACTACAATAGCCCGAAATAATTTTTCAAAATGGTTTTCTAAAAGCATTTTTTGCTTAAAACCATTCAACCAAGCATGAAAATGCTTAACAGTTGCCAGAACAATAGTTTTATAGTTCAGGAATTGCAAAAATTTTCACTTTTAAAGAGTAAAGTTTTTCAAAAGGTGAACTTTTTTGCAATTCACGTTAAGAGAATGTCAAGTGTTGCCGAATATTAATTCTTTTAATATTATCATCATGTATTATAGATAAGTATCAATTTATATGAACATATAAAGTCATTTTATATGTTATATGTTCATATGAGTTGGAATAATCTACGTGTAATCGTAATAGGTAAGGTATTAGTAAGCTGATTTTAATGTACGTAATAATTTCATTCTTTAATATTAATGCGTTCACAGCAGTACATTTAAAACATGATACTGCAGTGCACGTTTTAATGTACATAGAAAAAAATACAATGCAATAGCCCAAGAACATTTCTTATTTGTGTATGAACCTTGGTTGTGGATGAGATTTATTTACTCGATCTTATTTTAACGATTAATTAATATTTTTTAAAATACAAAACTTTTCGGAAAATTTTTAATTATTATTTTGGAACGATATGAAAGTACCAACGACGCGAAGGTTTACCGATAAAGATAATATTTTCTAGGGAACGTGAAAAAATTTTTACCTATTAGACGACAAAAACACAATTTTTGACTGAAACAAAACAAAAAATACGATTAATGGAATAAAAATTCAAAGTGAATGGATCGCTATTTATGTAAAAATATGTCCTCATAAATTTAATATATAAATAAATTAAATATAACAACAAAAGAAGTTCCTATGAATATTGTATAAATTGTATTGTTTTAAATTTAGGTCTTAGTAGAAGGAAAAATTTATGGACGTTTGGTATTTTTAAAGTTATATTAACATCGTGTTAGGGAACGAAACTCGAATAGAGTTGTACAAATAATAAAAAGCACGGATCGTGAATCCTAACATTAGATTTTTAGATCAAAAGTTACGTTTCCAAGAAAGTGTTCATGTCACTGCTGCCTACATTTTTGTGCACCAACGATATTTGTAAAAAAAACATGTTTGTATAAAATGTATTTGAAATTGTATTTCGTTGTAATTGTATCACTGTAATACAACGCGAGGTACTCAAAATAGTTATTGTAAAATTGTAATTAGGTACAGAGATGTGCACAAAAATGTAGGTCACATTTTTTCTGTGATCATCGAAATGGATAATTATAAATCAGATCGTGTCTGCGAGTGTCCGAAGTTAAAGGTTTAAGTTTTCGACGGAGAAAATTTTTAATGTTAAAAAATCAAAATGATGGTTTTCTACATTTTATTTTATGAAGAAAAAATTCCGTAGTTAAGCTGTGTACATTTAACGATAACGATGCCTAATTACTTATACGGCAGCGGTATTTTGCGTCGCTGTTTGACTTAATTGTAATAAATTTAACAATTATTGTAATTTTTATTACAATTGAGTGTTTAGTATCAATAGAACAGGATTCAGTTGTGTTTCGACGTGTGGAAATTAGGGACCCCACACTGATTTCAATAACCGTGCGCTGTCAGTAATATTTCTGTTAAAAAATGGATACGACGACCCATCTAGTTTTATTCGCATATTACAAGTTAATACAAACATTATTGTTTACAATTGTTTAATTGTTACAACGATTACGTTTACAATTTTAACAAATATTGTTAAAATGTTCAGTTTCGTTTTTGAACAATAAATTGTTCATGAAAAAATATCGCTTCTGTCAACTTGCGATTACATTACATTATTTAATTTATTATTAAAAAAATATCATGAAATAAGATGACACAACCGACAGATTTTAGATGTAATATTTTTGGGATATTTACGCATTTATTAAAAGTAATGATAAATTCAAATAATTATTGGTCATATTTCATGATATTTTTATTGTTGAGTTTTTATTGATACATTGCAATTGTTTTGTATTAAACATCCTTATTGACTGTTCAAGTTTTTATTTAAGCTTCGTGTGTTCTGTTGATTGGCTTGTTTTATGAAATATTTAGATAAATATACACATTTAATCTTAGTATTAAGATAGACAGGATAGCCAGGTTTTCAATTCATAATCACACATAGTAGTAATTTCATATACTCTTTAATATAAGTTAGCGTAATGAATGTAATGTAATTCCAAAAGTTATTTTTAAAAATACACAAAATATTTTTAAAAATAATAATTAAATTAACACAAATCAAGATACAACACTTAATTTGTGTTATAGGAAGTAGTGAACAACGAAATAATAAAAAATAAACACAAAAAAATATCCGTGTACTTAAATGTCATAGTTATTAATATTATTGGTGTTAAATAAATGATATTACGGTAAATAACCGTGTCCCACACGTCGTATCCATTTTGAAACAAAAATAACAATAAATTATTCCAAAAAGCAATAATGCAACAACAATTACAAATTTATTGTCTTACAAAAAAATCAAATGTTATGAAAATTCTAATTGCAATTTATTGTAAAATAACATTTTCTACAAAAAAGAACTTTTAAAAAGATGTTCGGATTGAAATGAATACAAAAATAATTTATTGAAACGAATAAAAAAAATAACTACTTATAATTACTAAAGATACAATCCATTTTTAAACTGACAGCGCATTTTGTCTACTTTACTATCTAGGCTCATAATGTCACTAGGGCATTGACGTTGTTCTAACGTTTTTTTTTAATAAATTGAAAATTGTTTTATTATTATTGTTATAATAATTGTTCAAGTCTCTAATTGGTGTATTTCTAGTCTTTTTTAACAAAATAATTGTTAAACAATGTCGTGGATTTTCAAACAAACGTGACATTTTCGGAAACAATACAAAATTGTAATTTGTAATAATTGTAATTGTAAATTGTATTTCGGCATAAAATTGTAAAATTCAAAATTAGAATAGTTCGATTAGACGTCAAAATTCGCGTTTGGCTCTTGTATTTAAATTTAAAAGAAATGTATATACATTTAGGTATGTGATGTGGTTAATGTACCTAATCGGTGTTAGGCATCCAGACATGTTGAAATAATTATATGTAGACTTCATAATATATAAGTAACACGAGTGTTCACGACAAATTAAACTTTGTTTTTTTATTATAATTTTATTTATAATAGAGTTACATTTATTATAATTTAACATTTAGAAATTATAATTTTAAAATGATGCCATGTTTTAATTTTAGATTTAAATGTGTTTATTGAATTATATTTTTTATAAAAGTTATATTTTTTTGTATACTCTTACGTAATATTTACATTATTATGTAATTAGTTAAGTTTTAGTGTTGATTTATGTTTAGTGTTTTAATTTTTAAAGTTAATGAACAAATTAACCTTTTCTTAGTTATTATTGAATTTCAACAACGGTAAATGCTTCTTGTGTCATTACTGAGATAGTAACTATAATTGCCGAAACGGTTAGCTATAATTATTTTAAAAAATAAAAAGGATGATTCATAGTAGAAGTGTTTTTCTAACCTTGCCTTCATTGAAGTCTATGTAGAAAAAGAAAGGGCGTAAAGTTCTTTAAATTGTGTATTAAAAGTACCAGGGAGCAAGAAACTAGAAAGAGGTATGTTTACATTGTGCTCGCATAAAAAGTACCAGCCAACAAGAAACTAGAAGGAGGTGACGTTGTAAGAGCACAAAAAGGCACTAGTGAACCTAGTTCCCCGTTCCTTCTAGTTACTAGAATGAGATATCTAAACAGCTTTAAATCGAGTAGCATAATAACAAGAAAAGTAGAAATAAAAAAGAGAAGGAGAAGGTATGAAAACAATTGTATATTGTCCGAGCATAAGGCTGCGTTTCCACCAGAGATGTGCGAGGATGCGTAGCGAGGGATGTGTTTGTAAAGAACCAATAGAATCGCTTCATTAACCTCGCCTCGGTCAGCACAGCTCTGGTGGAAACGGCTCAGCGGAGCTATAAATAAAACTTGCGCATAAGTACAAAACAAGCGAGGGTGTAAACAAGCGATGTGTGCGAGGGATGTAAACAAGGGATGTATGCGAGGGCTGTGTTGCGAGGAATGTGTGTTGAGAAAGATGCGTTGCAAGGTTTGCGCAAACTGTACTAGCAAATACACCGCACCCCCGTCGACACATTTCACAGCTTCACAACGCACCACACATTAATGCGCATTTTTACAGCTCCCCTACACATCCTCGCACGACACATTTGCATCGCACATCTCTGGTGGAAACGCAGCCTTAAAGGTGTGTGCGTGAACCTGTGAATCAGAAACTAGATCGCTATCTAAACAATTTTAAATCATGTAGCATAGAAAGTACCCGGGAACCAGAAACTAACTAGATGGAGGAAATCTACACAATTTTAAATTATGTGGCATAAAACTACCAGGAAGGTAGAAACTAAAAGGAGGTGTCTAGTCAGGTTTACTTTCTGTAACATAAAAAGTACTTACCAGGGAGCAAGATGGGAGCAAGAAACCTATCTTAAAAATTTATTATAATAATTTTATACATATTAGAAAAATAATTATGGGTTATTTGCACAAAAAGTATTCATGCATACCGTAATACATAATAAAGCCATCTAATACACCTTCACGAAACTTCTTACATCGTTCACAAGTGAATTAAATTAAAAATTTAAAAAACCCCCAACGCAATACGTAATTCACCATTTTTTGATGGCGGCCATCTTGGATTTTAAATTTTATATAGTGGATTGTATTTTACTCGTTAAGCCCTTTCATTTGATACCCATATTGAGGGGGTCGTGGAAGAAAAAAGTAATCCGCCATTTTGTAGCGGCGGCCATCTTGGATTTAAAATTTTATATAGTGGGCTGTATTATACTCTTTAAGCCCTTTCATTTGATACCCATATTGAGGGGGTCGTGGAAAAGAAAAGTAATTCGCCATTTTGTAGCGGCGGCCATCTTGGATCGATATCCACCAAACATGGCTAAGAACACTCTCGACTAAATCTACTTTCAAACAAAAAAAAAACTAAATCAAAATCCGTTCATCCATTTGGGAGCTACGATGCCACAGACAGAAACATACACACACACACGCACACACACAGACAGACAGACAGACAGACACGTCAAACTCATTACACCCCGTCGTTTTTGCGTCGGGGGTTAAAATAATAAATTAAATTTTTTAACCCTTAATAAACATGGTATGCCATCTAGTCGAAATCTTGGATACTACTTGTACCCTAGCGGCTCATGACACTAAATCGCTACTAGCGCTATCTTTGTAGTATGGTGTGTACTTTTTATAGCTTTGGAAAGTAAAGGACTGAGGGTGAAAGTGTTGTAAGATATTACCGCAAGATGGCGCTAAATTAAATTATCATAAAAGTTATTAAAACTTTATACTAGATGGCGCTAAATCACATATTTAGAAAAGTTGTTAAATGTTGATACTAGATGGTGTTGAATTAAAATAAATAAGTTGTAAGTAGTAGTTGGCGTTTTAATAAAATTAGACTAAAATAAAATACATTTTTGATTAATTACATAATTTATTATTTTTATCAATTTTACTATAATAGCAATTTTGAAAGTTTTTTTATTAACTTAGCTGTAAAAAATAGAATGACAGAAATACCTTAATGCAACTAAAAATAATAATATTACGAGTTTGTAACTTTTTTAATAATAATTAAATATTTATTATTAAAAAAGTTACAGATACATACTAAAATTAATGAATTGTACCTTATTTAATCTAGTCAAATAGCAAATAAAACATGCAAAAACTACAAACACTATCAATTTCAACAAAAACATTCAATAACACCGTCTAAAAACAAAAAATTAAAGCATTATCGAAATAAAAACTCACAAAAAACGTGAGTGTGGCGCCCCTGGCCGTTAAAAAAGTAATGCGGAATGAAAATTGCATTCGGTCGACGTGAAAAACAGTTTTAAAAAATGCAGTTAGCGTATTCTTTGTGATAAGCGAAACACGCGATTGTGCGCCGTTGGAATTGTGTGGACATTGCCTTTTACCAACTTTTGAGGACATTCACTAAGATGTAAGTACAATTGTATTATCCTAAGTTTACTTTGCTTCCTTATAAAGAATTTGTTCACATTATAATAATATACATCATAATTATATTAGTAGGTTAACCCTTAAATTGGCTGCATACTGCGTACCACGTACCTTACATTAACGAAATAAGAAATTCTACTGCCGAAAATTTTAAGTTATTTTGCCTAAATATTCTGCCAAAATGTATTTAATATATTATTCTACTTTGGCTAGAAAAAATATTACATGTGGCAGAATTTTTATTTACTTTTATAAGCAAAATGATTTTGAAGCGATCAGCTGCTCGTGCGCATCGGGTAAGTTTATTTATTGTTTTTCATAAGTTTTCATTGCTTTTTTTGCATGGGATTAGTATTTTGGGGAAGGGAGAAAACTAAATCTAGTAGTTATTTGGTTTCAAAAAGAACCTAACCATTTTCCTAACTACCGTCTCTACTATCACTACCATTTACATCATCCATCATCATCATTCCATGTTTCATCTACTATCATTTTCCTATTTAGGTACCTAACTATTTTCTGGGTGACAAAACTCCATGAATATTAGACAATACTGGACAATACAACCTGTTATTCACGGAGTACATTGCCAACTAATTAGCGGAAATAGTCTGTATTTTATAATAAGCACAATATAGGAAGGGTGGATTTAGCAGATATGCTTATTTCCCTTTACAGGAGCAGGAGTTGGTCCTTGACCATATTTGAACAGCTGCTGGATATGTGCATCAAAAATGGCAGAGATGTGACTTATCTTAGATAAAAGTATCTGAAATACAGGTACAAGATACAAAATACGTATTTACATCTTTTATTTGAAATACTTTTTTATTTTTTTATTTTGTATCTTTTATTTAGATACATTTTCCTGGTATCTTAGTATTTTGAAAATACTTTGTTCCCTAAGATACTTTTTTACTACAAGTGAATTAAATTAAAAATTTTAAAAACCCCCAACGCAATATGTTATTCACTATTTTTTGATGGCGGCCATCTTGGATTTTAATTTTATATAGTGGGCTGTATTCTACTCGTTAAGCCCTTTCATTTGATACCCATATTGAGGGGGTCGTGGAAGAAAAAAAGTAATCCGCCATTTTGTAGCGGCGACCATCTTGGACCGATTTTCACCAAACATGGCTAAGAACACTCTCGACTAACTCTTCAAATCTCAACTAAAAAATAAAGATTAAAAGTATTACATGAATGAATGCATAGTTTATTTGCATAAATACAGGTACATAATAATAAATAATAAGGTCTTAAATATAGTAAACAAAGTTAATTCCGTATTTGACATGATGTAATGTCGTGCAAATATTTAATAATAACAGTTTGGCATGCATCTGAATATATTTTACATTTAAAATTCATAAATAATTTAAACAGAGTCTATTCAAAATTACATTTAAAATATTCATCTAATGAGTAAAAACATCTGTCACATAGCCATTTAAATATTTTATTATAAAATTCATTTTTGCTTAATTGATTATATCCTATTGGAAGTTTATTGTAAATTTTTGTCGCCATTTTGTAACAATAAATACCTTCATAGCCCAGTCAATGAGTGCCAAAAAAGGGTATGTGGATCGAAAAGTCGAAAGCAGAAAAACTAACTTAGTAACTTTGTTTGGACTAGTTAGGAGATAAACATACTAAAAGTCCCCACTCCTCTGAGGTGAGCTCGAGGGGGGGAGGCCGAAGAAGGTCCCATTTTTAGGTTGTTTGCTTATATGTCAAAAACTGTGCGTTGTACGATATTTTATTGTACTACATTATTAAACCTCATAAAATTTTCTACAAGTTCAGCCTTGACATTTTTCATCTATCTCCAATCGTTGTCCAGCTATGAGCTTCCAGACATGGTCTATTTTGAAGACGCTTAAATTAGTTTTCCATACAAAGTCGGAAAAAAAATCTTACAAATAAAATTTGACCGACTTCTGGTTGTCGTATCATAATAAAACTTTCCAAATGTCTAGCAATCTGATGGCAGTTTAATAATCTGGTACCACTGAGCTGATCTGATGATGGAGCCAGGAGGTGTCTAATGAAACTCTTCAATGGCTATTAGTAAACCCGTCGAGTTTGGGCACATTTACCCGTCGAGTTTGAGAAATTTTAAAAAAAGAGATACTTTTAAAAAAAGCATTTCAGATACCAGATACAGATAATTTTCTTAAAAGGTATCTGAAATACTAAATACAAAATACCTATCTATCAAATACTTTTTAAAGATAAAATACTTTCGAAAGAATACAACATTTAATTTAACTAAGTTTATTTGTTCGAGAAAACAATTTAGAATCGAATAGACTGCGTTGATAACAAAGAATGTGACAAGACAAAATATGATAGTCCAGTAAAAGAAGAAATGTGGATCGAAAAGTTGAAAGCAGAAAAACTAACTTAGTGACTTTGTTCGGACTAGTTAGAAGATAAAAAACAAGAAGATACTAAAAGTCCCCACCCCTCCGAGGTGAGCCCGAGGGGGGGAGGCCGAAGAAGGCTAAAATCTCTCTTTTTTTAAAAGTCATCTTGTATTTCAGATACTCTGAATAGAGTATCTTATACATCACTGAAAAATGGATGGCTCTTGTGCCGGCGCGATAGAACACTTCGCGCCACTTCTTGTTTCTCTACTGTGTCCGAAAGTAGCCGATTCCATCATACTTGGCACTGTCCACCGGTCTGGCAATGTATTGATTTAAAAATTTTAATTCTATTCATATCTATACCACTGGCTGTTATTATTTTAGCCACTTTTCCTGATCGCCTAATTAGGCGATCAGGCAAAAAAGGAAAAGGAGTCACTATAAAGGAATTTCTTCATAGTGACTATGTAACTATGTATAACCGCTCACTGTAGGTATATAAATATTATAGACGTCTTACAGTATACAATAACACTAATAGTGCAGTGGTGTTGCCGACATCCAGGTCATTATTGAATTTTTTTTATACAACAAAGTAAGAAGACGACCAAGACGCTCTCCTGATGGTAAGAGACAACGCTGTCCATAATTAGTACAGTGCTACCCAGTATTTTACAAAGGTAAAATTCTGGATGCACTGCGCCAACGCTTCTTACTTGAGATAAGATATTAGGACTCTTCAGCCCAGTAATTTCACTAACTACAGTGGCCTCCTACCGAAGCACATCACTGCTCAGGTGGTAGAATAACTGGCACTGATGTACCCACCTAGTCGACCTCCTGCAAAGGAAGTCTACCCCCGGTAAAATGTTTTACTTGACTTTGGTCTTATCCATACAATTCTTTTCCCATGCAAGTTACCTCTACGCTTCTGCACTAAGCGTAAAATCTAATTTTATATCAAATTTCAACCCTATTTTTAATGGCATAGAGGTCAAAATACCCCAGCAAATTGATACCCCGATACTATATCAGATTTTTTATAATCTAAACCGATTTATTTTAATGTCATATTAATTATAGAGTTTAATATAGCCTAACGAAATAATTTAACATTAAAGTTTACCGTGGAAACTTTTTTCTCTCATTATATTAGACGAATCAATTTCAATCACTATTGTGCATAGAGTCAACTGGGAAAAACCTGTCAACCAAAAACGGCCACAATTTTTTTTATCTTAATTGGCCGTACAATGATATTTTACTAGTTACTTGTGTTTTTTTAAACAGACTCCGGGCTGGCGTTGGAAGATCCCAAGAAAACCGTTTTAGGTGGGGTTTCTCTAGCAACGACAAGTGCAACTGCGGTGCTGTCCAGTCAATGGCACACCTCCTCATGTGCCCTAGCTGCCCAATAACTTGCACATTTGAAGACCTTTTGGAGGCTAACGATAAAGCAGCGGAGCTAACGCGATACTGGGCTAAACAGCTTTGACATTATACCTTTATTTTAAAACGAAAATTAAGAAATAATAAAACATAGCCATTTTCGACTCGAAAAGAAGAAGAAGTTACTTGTGTTATTTTTTGTATTACCTCTAGGATGTATGTATATATCAATAGCTAGAAAGATATAGTAAACACGTGCCGTTTTCGAGCTTTGCAGCACAGCGTTGGGTTGCATCTTGAGTATAAAATATCATTGTGGCCGAATGATAGAAAGATTAGTGCCCGTTTTTGGCTGACAGGTTTGTCCCAGTTGCCTGCAAAAGTAGCGCCTTAGAATTTTGATTCTCGCAGAGGTATCTTGCGATATTCCCACCCGCTTTTGTAGACGAAAGGTCCTTTCCCATTCTGCAGCAAGCCCGTACAATTCTACGCCATACTGCAGCACGGAACGTACAGTGGCAAAGTAGCAGCACCACTTCCTTTGGCATTACTCTCATGTTCTTCTAGCCTCGGGACTGAGGACCCCGACCCTCTAACCTAATTTTTTTATCCAGGAAAAATGCGTTACGCATCATCACCCCACGCCGGGCGCAGGGCGGTATGTGGGACTCTCCCGCTGAAGATGGGCACGGCGGAGATACCCACTAAAAACCTGGGGGTGTTCCTGCGGGACGCCATAATGCCGGGGCAGCGGGTACGCCGAACCACTCATCCGTGGCAGGGCGCAGGGCCTCTACTCTCAGGTAACTGACGCTGCCGCCGGAGTTGACTTCAGTTTGGTCACGGTGGCTTTGCTTCATTGGACCTATGTATACTGGTGCGCATAGGTGGATTTAGAGGGGGCAGGGAGCCAAGGCCCCCCCAGAAGCACTGTAGAGTTACGAATTTTGCACATATTTCATCGTCAAAATTATAATTTTTTTCTCGGCGCTCGCAGCAATCTGCGCGCGCAGTTATAATCTGTCCTTAATAATATTTGAACTTTCTAACTGTTCAGATCGAGCTAAACACGCACTTTTCGTAGTAAAAATTATAATATTTTTGGATGTCTGCACCTTGACCCCCCCCCCCCAGGACCAAATCCTGGATCCGCCCTTGCTGCTGCGTCGCTCTCCCTAGAGGGGGAGAAGGTAGTATGTCTCTCGGCAGCCTTCCCAATGGTACAGCACTGCCCAACTTACCGCACACTTTGTTAATCTGTGCTCTTTTTCTTTTTTGTTCACGCCGAGAAAAAATGCATTAGACCCATCGAGGGAATGTGAGGGTTACGTGGGACTCCCGTGCAGGACAGCTGCACGGTATACCCACTAAAACAACTCGACGGCACTCCCGCATCGTGTTAGTGATGGAGGACTCAGAATCGGCAGAGCCTTATGGCATCCAGTCTCCCGTTGGATCTGCGATTCCCAGGTGAAACACCTATCTATTTCAAAGCCTAGGAATGAGGTACTGGATTCTTGTTCCACTTTCATATTACGCTCTGCAAATACATTCAACTGTCTCGTGGAGCAGTGGACAGTGGACAGTGGACATATGACATAGGTCCCCATTTTTTTATCCCACGGGATTAAAAATTGTTTTAGCACCGTGGGACTATACTAATTTAGTATCGTCGGAGATACAAACGAAACAAAAATAAAAATATTTAACCGCGTTTTTCTCGAAACTTGCATAAACCTAGTTATTGCACTTTAAATAAGGACGGTAAAATAGTCCTACATAAACTTGATAGTTTGTAAGAATGTATGTATATATTATGTTTCCTACTCTTTCACGCCTGAAAGGTCCATCCACCCTTTGAGCCGAAATTAGGTATAGATATAGCTTATTAGACCCTGGAATACAATATTATAGGCTACTGTACAGCGGGTAAAACCGCTGAGCGCGGCTAGTTTATAATTCCTTCCTAGGTTCACTGACCATCATGCTGGAACACATTTTATCAGAAACGTTAAAAATAAAAAATATCGTTGGTAGGTAGGTAGGTGTTGGTAGGTACATCTTCATAATTTATGACACATAAATAATAATATTATGTACCTAGGTGCTAGATTACCTAGATATCTTTTATTCTTGATGAAATAGGTTTAATTTCCTTTTAATTGTAGGTATTCTCTTGTGCAAACTAATAAATCAATATAAATTGCTTTGACTGATGTGTAGGGTGACTATAATGATTGCAGATAAAAATGATATAATGAAATCTTTCAAGCAAAATTGTTTTCTTTTTCATGTATTTAGGTCCAGTTGTTCATTATTGTATTAATTTTTTTTTTTTTTATGTTATGAAGTAGAAGACGAGCAAGACGCTCTCCTAATGTTGAGAGATAACGGCTGCCCATAATCAGTACAGTGTTACCTAGGATTTCACAATTATGTGAAACTCTAGGAGCACTGCACCAACGCTTCTTACTCAAGAGTCATAAGATGTTAAGACTCTTTAGCCCAGTAATTTCACTAGCTACAGTGCCCTCCTACCGGAGCACAGTGATGTTTGCACATCACTGCTCAGGCGGTAGAATAACTGGCACTGTTGGGGTACCCACCTAGACGACCTCCTGCAAAGGAAGTCTACCCCCGGAAAAATATAAAAAAAATAAAATATTTCTAAATATTTTTCTTAAATATTTTTTGGATAATAATATAGTAAATTTTCATTTTAAACGTGACTGATAAATGATAGTTTATATTAAAATTAATGTAATATACTTTAAGTCTTTAAAAACTTGTTAGATTCGAAAATGGCCTGAAAAATATGGTAGGTACAGCCGTGCCGTTTTTTTGCTCTAATATATTTTATGTCATCTGGAATTTGGGAGAAGGGCATTTTCCACAATGCGCAATGCGGAATCCTAAAGTAAATACATGTTATTATATTATGTCCGGCTTAAGATCCGGAGGTGCTGGGATTAAACCTCAGAGTGGCAAAAACTTTTCGCCTTGACGCTACCGTGTTTCGGAAGGCACGTAAAACTGTGGGTCCCGGTTGTTTCCTATAAGATATGTAGGAGGCAGTCGTTAGGTCATGTTGGGCTGTAGTAATCTCAGCGACCTGAAACTGCCACATATGCTGCCATTTTTGGGGTAGACTTCCTTTGCAGGAGGTCGTCTAGGTGGGTACCCCAACAGTGCCAGTTATTCTACCGCCTGAGCAGTGATGTGCAAACATTACTGTGCTCCGGTAGGAGGGCACTGTAGCTAGTGTAATTACTGGGCTAAAGAGTCTTAACATCTTATGACTCTTGAGTAAGAAGCGTTGGTGCAGTGCTCCTAGATTTTCACATAATTGTGAAATCCTAGGTAACACTGTACTGATTATGGGCAGCCGTTATCTCTTAACATCAGGAGAGCGTCTTGCTCGTCTTCTACTTCATCACATAAAAAAAAAAAAAAAAAAAAAAAAAAAAAAAATATATATATAGGTCGGCCACACAACCTATAATTTGTAATTTCATTCTGAAAGTGTAGGGTAACCGTTCTGTTGGAGTTAGACCCCAGTAACCTTGTCAAAATTCATAGGGTCAACATTTTAAAAATACAATTAATCCGTAATTTTAATGATAAAAAAATATTCGCTACGTATTTTTTTTCTTGCAAATAAAATAATAAATAGTTGAGATATAACGCTTATAAGATTCTGTGTTGGGACGCGTGACGTCACACCACTAAACAAAAATGTACTAGATTGAGTGGTGTGACGTCACGATCAAGCAACTTTAGTGCGTTGTATCTCCCACGTTCTTTATCAGATTAACAAATAAAATAATACGTACCTATCCAATATTTTTCAATAATTATCTACATTATGGACAAAAAATTTTTTTTGTCAATATCCCTATTATATAAATATTATTGCCACCCTACTGTCACACATACCTAGAAACAATAGATACTTAATTACTAGAAACCTAGGCTAGGTATGAGAACGGCTTTCTGAGAAAATCATAATCGAGAACAAATCTATCGATATGTGATAATCGATTTAAATCGTTCACTATCATTATGATTACATAGTATTTAGTATAAAACAAAGTCGCATCCCGTCTGTCTGTCTGTCCCTATGTAAACTTAGATCTTTAAAATTACGCAACCAATTTTGATGCGGTTATTTTAAATAGATAGAGTGATTCAAGAGGAAGGTTTATCACCTATTATTTATTATATACATACGACATTTTTTTTTTTTTTTTTTTTTATGTTATGAAGTAGAAGACGAGCAAGACGCTCTCCTGATGTTAAGAGATAACGGCTGCCCATAATTAGTACAGTGTTACCTAGGATTTCACAATTATGTGAAACTCTAGGAGCACTGCACCAACGCTTCTTACTCAAGAGTCATAAGATGTTAAGACTCTTTAGCCCAGTAATTTCACTAGCTACAGTGCCCTCCTACCGGAGCACAGTGATGTTTGCACATCACTGCTCAGGCGGTAGAATAACTGGCACTGTTGGGGTACCCACCTAGACGACCTCCTGCAAAGGAAGTCTACCCCCGGTTAAACATAATTTACTACGGAAACAATGATATTTTTCTGTTCGGCGCTACGAAGTGCGAGCGGGTCCACAAGTTTATCTTCTAAATATATAAAAGGAAAGAGTGACTGATTGACTGACTGATGTATCAACGCACAGCCTAAGCCGCTGGACGGTTAGGGTTGAAATTTGGAAGACAAATATCCGGACTTCATTATCCGGACGGCGAAGGTTTGGAACTCTCTGCCAGCATCAGTGTTTCCTGTAAATTACGACTTAGGAGTCTTTAAATCGAGGGTTAATAGGTATTTACTAGGTCTGTGTGTAACATCTTCGATCGCGTCATCACTTACCAACAGGTGAGACTGTGGTCAAACGCAGCCCTATTCTCTATAAAAAAAAAGACAGGTAGTTTTATGACGTAGACCTCCGCTAAAAAAGGATTTCGCCGTGCGGGCAATGCCGCAAGCATAAGCTAGTAATTTAAAATATACTATTCTTTAAGCATGTATCAATTGCAGATAAGTAAAAAACATTAATCATAATAACAAGCGAACAAAAATGCAAACAAACTTTGTATGCTAATAAGTTTAAACTTTCATTACTTAGTATCATTGATCTAAGTTACGGCTGGTGACTTGAGCTCTAACTTATGCTGCGTTTGAGTTAGGCAAGTGGACTTGCTAGTTGACTTGCAAGTTGACTGGAAAATAAGTGAGCATTTATTACTTAAGTCATTGATCTAAGTTACGGCTGATGGCTTGAGCTCTTAGTTATGCTGCGTTTGAGTTATTCAAGTGGACTTGCTAGTTGAGTTTAAAGTTGACTGGAAAATACGTGAGCATTTATTATTATTTAAGCCATCTAAGTTACGGCTGATGGCTTCAGCTTAAGTTATCCTGCGTTTGTATTAGGCAAGTGTGCTTGCTAGTTGACTTGCAAGTTCACTATAATTGCAGTGTATATTATTATAATTCAAGCTTTTAATATAAGTTACGGCCACTGTGGCTTGACCTCTTAGTTATGCTGAGTTTGTCATGGGTAAGTAGATTGACAAATTTAAAAATAAAAATAAACAAAGGAAACTTCAACTTAAGCAAAATTTACTGTCATTTAATCAAAACTATTCATTGGTTAATACACAGGGTTTTTTTTACTCAGGGTCTCTAGGAGGCAGCACTAAAACATCAGGTCTAGACCTGTCAAAAATGTCAGGGTACAACCTTTTTTGTCCATTTGCACGTGAACAAGAAGGTTTGATTCAAGAATTATTGATTTTTAATTGCTATCATTTACAGACAAACATCGAAAATTATCTGTATCATATATTTATAGATTTGGATGGACCTCCTGCCACAGTGGCGCGTATTCGTGAAAACCCTCATTTAGTCGTATCAGTCGTTTCATCTCTTTTTATCTTGCTATTTATTTTTAACTTACATAGATGCATAAAAATATGTACCTATAAAACCAAATATTATATCGAATGTGTTTCATTTCCAAATCAAGTAATTCTTACAATCTTTACACTACTGGCAAGAGAACTGGATCCAGTAACTGTCCTAACGTAAACGCACCACAACAAACATGCGCGAAGCACCAATTATAAAAGTAACCACACTTCGTGACTCCGTTTTTAATATCAACTAAAAAGCAGTAATTATTTTACGGCATTATTAAACTGAATCGCGAAAATGACTGTGTTTAGTTAAGCTGTCTGGTTTTAGCAAAAAGATGATACCTTATTTCTGGAGTGGGGTTTCTGAAACAATAAATGATACATCGATAGTAAGCCTTTTTTGTACCTTAACTCATTTATAATATGCTGTGATGATTGTAGATTTTTATTTAACAAGTTTTTATTTACTTTTACCTCTGTTGTCTGTCTGTAATCAAGTTAAATTTGATCCACTTCACGGTATCCGATTGAGCTGAAATTTTGCATGCATGTATAAATCGGATGAAAATGCAATATTATTAGAACATGGAACTGATCTGATGATGCAGCTGGAAGGTGGCCATAGGAACTCCATAATTAAACGACGTAACCCCATCGAGTTTGGGCTCAATTGATTCGTCTTGACGAGTACTTTGATGTTTAGATGGTAATAATAATAAAAGATTAATTTTTACATTTTTTTTTAATAATTTCACTTGTTTTGTACCTTTTCTCATACATATTATTAATTATTATGCTGTGATAGATTGTAAATTATTTTTTATTTTTACCGATGCCAAAAAAGGTGATTTTCTTAAACAATAATTAATTGTATGTTAAATGTTAACCTCTGTTTACGCCTGATCTTAACTGGTGATGCGGTCGAAAATTTTTTTTGAGAATATATTTTTTACCAAACTTTTTTCACTTTTTTAACATAATTTTTTTTTGTTATAAAAGGCCACTTTCCTGGTAATATTTGAATATTTTTTAAATTAAATTGCAAATTAAAACGTACGTCTTGTCATTGTTTGTTGAAATTTAAATTGAAATTGTTTTTTTTTATTTGTGAAAAAGTAAGGTACAAAAAAAAGAAAAGGAAGGTAAAGTAAGGTAATTAGTACTTCTAATAAGTTTTGATTTTTTTACTATTATTATAGTTAGGTATTATTGACATTTGAGATTTAGCTGCTTGATTATTTAACAGTAGTTAACCATCTTTATAGAGTTATTAAGAGTAAGATGACCACCGATAATAATTATTATAATTAAAGTTTTACCGACAAAAGGTTAAGAACAACATTTAAAAGATTGTTTAGGTACAAAGAATCTATTGAACATCAAGTAATTATAAAGCCCGCTAGTAAAAATTAACTGCTTACAATGAATAGGTTTTTTATTTTTATAATAATTGTACTATTAGGTACTATAAGGGCTAGAAAACACGATAAAAAAACCATGACCATAATCAAATTAAATTAAAATAAAATCAAACCCACAATGTGTTTGGCAAAGTTACTAGTTAATTATTAAAAATACGAAAGTAATTAATACGAGGTATTAAACATGCACTAAGCTCGCTATTTTCGAGAGGGCGTCACGAATTTAAGTCAAAATTTGAACACTATTCGACCGATTTTGATAAAATTTAAACGGGACCACAAACGAACCTTTGAAAAAAACATAATTTTTCTAATCGGTATCTACATATACGTCTTCGAGTAATCGATGTAAATACAGATAAAAAAGATTTCAACGTCGAATAATTATTGTATGACTTTCCTTCTTTTAAGTCAACTAAAAATAGTTATCACACATAAAATCTAAATGATATTCCTTATAAATAAAGTAGTTTATCCTTAATATGGCTATAAACTATAATATTTACGCGTTATTAAATAGGCAATAGAATAGATATTTTCTCAATTAAAGAAATGCAGTTTTTAATTGCGTTTAATTATAGCTCCGCTTGGTATGGTTGAGTGGTTTGCATAATACATTGTTTGAACCTCTTGCTAGTTTCTGGTGTCCTGGTACTTTTATTCGCTAGTCCTGGCGTTGTTCTGAAGTAGCTTAATGCTAAAAGCATTTTCCACCAGTAGGTCTGTAAATTAAATAAAAATGGGAGGAGTGCAGAAAATGTTACTAACATTATAAACGTGAAAGTTCCTAAGAATGTCTGGATGTATGTTTGTTACTCTATCACCCCTAAAAGGGTGGATCGATCACACATTTTAAAAGTATTTTCAGTTTGATATGTTAAACTATGGCAAGCAGAGATTTTTTGAAAAATATATTTTCAAAATGCTTCTCATGCCAAATTTTAAATATTTGCAACGACCCTCTTGAAGAAATTTTCAAAGAGTTAATTTTATGAATTTATATTTCAAAACGTGTCAAATAGTGCGAGCGAGAGAGCGTCTCGTGGATTAAGCGCTAAGGTAATGCCATACAGCAGAAAGCTGGCACGGGATTTTGGTAATGTTCAAATCAGTGTACGCACTCTATCACATAATATATACAGCGGACGCCGTGCGGTCAGGAACGAAACGAAGATCGTGACCACTTTCCCGCGCGATCCCGCGTCAGTTTAAACCATAGATATAGCAAATTTGTCTATAACAAAGTGATTTATAGACGCTCGGAATCGACAGGCGCCCAGTAAGCAGGCAGATAAAAGCCTGACTAAATGTGATCATCCCCGAGACCCATATTGACCTCTAAGGGGGTTCAATGAACATACTTCGTTCCCATAACCGTCAGGAATGATTTATTCGACAGACAAGTGTAATTTAAAAATGGTTGAAGTATGCGAAGCCGGTGCTATCAACTAGTATTATAACCACCGTGGCGTGATAACGTCTAGGTTATGAACCGTGGAAGATATAGGTTTGACTTTAACTTTATAAAGGGCATGGAGTAGCAATCCACATTTTTTTTTTCTTATGTTCTAACTATATCTTGTTTTTTTGATCTTACGTATTTTTTAAGCAAAGACGTAAGAAGACGCTCTCCTGATTATAATTAAGAGATAATGCTGCCCATAATCAGTACAGTGCTACCGCGGATTTTACAATGAAGTGAAATTCCAGATCCACACTCTTTTTTTTGACCCAGGAAAAAATCTTTACGCGTCACCCCGCGCTGAGGCGCGCAATGCGTCTTTCTCATGGGTCAAAAGGTATAAGCGTCTTCAGCCCAGTAATTTCCTAAATTAATCTAAGTGTGTAAAGAGTGTAAAACCTGGTTTAATACTATTTAGTTATTATAATACTTAAAATTCTCCCAAGAGAGTTAAAAATTTCTTAACAATAATATTATTTAGATTTTTACAATATCCTCTCCAAAAATCGTTACAATTTTTTAAACAAGAATGCTATCAAGGCGTCTCCACGCATCTTTTGTCCAGCTAACCGTATAAAGCGGAAACGTTGACATTTCTATAATAGCTATACCTAAAGCCACGCTCATACCTGGCGCAAAAACAGGTGTTTTATAGAAAGGTCAAGAGTGGTCGACCAGCACGCCATCCAACGGTCTTACTGGTTCTGAGATACGTTACTAATGCCTAACTATTTATTAAAAGGCTTTATATAATAAAATGTTGTAGTTGTACTTAAGTACTAGTTGTAGCTACTTTTCATTGATGATTTTTTACAACTATGAAAAAAAGAAAAAAATATATTGCCAATATTATTACATAAAACAGGTTGTTGATACACAGAAAAGATTTTAATTTTTTGTTGAGACCATGGGCAGCTGGTGCGCAGAAGCCAAAAAACTTATTGACGAGCTAGGGCACAGGATCCAAATTAAAAGTGGAGATAGTCGCCCAGGGTCGTTCCTGGTGTAAAGAATGTCCATTGCCATACAACGTGGAAACGCAGCAAGTGTTATGGGCACCTTTCCAACAGGAACGGCTCGAAGCAGTCTTTTTGACAATTTATAATTTTAAATTTACGATATTTATTTTTAATTATTTCATCATTATAATTATCTATTTTTTGAGAAATAGAATAATAAACAAGTGAAATTTAAAAAAAACTTTTAAAAAACAAGCTTTTATTATTATTACCATAAAGTACTCGTCAAGACGAATCAAATGAGCCCAAACTCGATGGGGTTACGTCGTTATATTACGGAGTTTCTATGCCCATCTCCCAGCTCCATCATCAGATCAGCTCCATGTCATAATAATATTGCATTGTCATCCGATTTATGCATGCATGCAAAATTTCAGCTCAATCGGATACCGGGAAGTGGGTCAAATTTTAGTTGCAAGATTTAATTACAGACAGACAGACAGACAACAGACAAGTGAAAGTAAATAAAAGCTTGTAAAAAAACAAATTATTTTAAAAACAATATTATGTATCTATGTATAAAATGTATCAAGGCCAAAGTTGGTGTATGTGTATTAGAGTATTAGAGGTATGTGTAAATGTTTGATTTAGATTTTGTATGACACCTATAAATACTGAAATATTAGGGCTATTAGACCTATCCGTACTTTCCGTCATATAAATTTTAATAATACTAGAGACTAGCGGTTTTATCTGCAATCTGCTGTAATGTATGTTATTCTAGGGTCTAAGTTGTCTCTAGGTAGGTACACCAAATTTCAGCTCAATCGGTCCATCCGTTTAGGCGTGAAAGAGTAACAAACATACATTCTTACAAACTTTCGTGTTTATAATATTAGTAAGATTTGACATAGACAAATTCCTATATCTATTTTTTTTTATACAATAAAGTAAGGAGACGAGTAAGACGCTCTCCTGATGGTAAGAGATAACGCTGCCCATAATTAGTACAGTGCTACCCAGTGCACCGCGCCAACGCTTCTTACTTGAGAGACATAAGATGTTAAGACTCTTTAGCCCAGTAATTTCACTAGCTACAGTGCCCTCCTACCGAAGCGCAGTAATGTTTGCACATCACTGCTCAGGCGGTAGAATAACTGTTGGGGTACCCACCTAGTCGACCTACCGCAAAGGAAAAATGAAAACAAGTGAAATTTAAAAAATACTTTTTAAAAACAAGCTTTAATTATTGTTATCATCTTGCATCATAAAGTACTCGTCAAGACGAATCAAATGAGCCCAAACTCGATGGGGTTGCGTTGTTTTATGACAGAGTTCCTTTGGCCACCTTCCAGCTCCATCATCAGATCAGCTCGATGTCATAAAAATATTGCATTGTCATCCGATTTACACACGCATGCAAATTTTCAGCTCAATTGGAAACCGGGAAGTGGGTCAAATTAAACTTGCAAGATTTGATTACAGACAGACAGACAGACAGACAGACAGACAGACAGACAACAGACAGGTGAAAGTAATATAAAGCTTGTAAAAAGGTCTACCTCGGTGAAGGAAGTCTACCTCCGGTGATGTATTCTTTTATCTGTGTCTATGGTGAGATTATATCGGTATTAAATCGTTATGTCGATGAAGTACTTAACTATATGTACTTCGTTTCAAAAACAAAGATATATAATTTTTGTAGGGTTCAAGGGATCAATATCTTAATAAACTTGATATATGTCGGATATTTATCATAATAATATATCCAATACATATCATAATATATGTATATCGGATATAACGGTTTTTTGTTAATATATCAATAATTCTATATATGTATATCGGATATAACGGTTTTTTGTTAATATATAATATTCTCATTGATATCGATGATATTTTCATTACCTTTTAACCCTGCAAAAATAATTATTTTTGTTTTTGAAACGAAGTATAGGTACCACTTACTATTTGTAACATTCTTTCAACGAACCTGTCTGACCAATGTGGGATCTGCTTGAACTATGCTGCCGTGCAGAGACTAAACCGCAGTAAGTGCAAAATCGCGGTTTCGAGAAAATCGCGAAAAACGTTTTGAAGCCGTTTTTTTATATGTTATGTATAAAAATCAATATTTTTTTTTTCTATCGGAACTAGATACCGCAGCAGTATAATTTAAGCAGAAAAAATAATGAAAATATTTGTTTTATAATATAGAAAATAATATTTTTTGAAAATGGTGTCAGTTACTACAGGCAAATTAGTATATATTAACTAATTAAAGTGCAGCAATAATACACATTACTGCAAAATTTCTATTTTTTGTATAACATTAACGACTAATTTGCAGTATCCAGCTGAACTTACTGCATTTTATTTTTATGTCTTAAATAAATTTTTCAGCAGTATGTTAATAATTCAAATACTATTTATATGAAATGTGGCAAGTATATGTAAAAATATGTAAATTAAATAAGTTTCTATTTATGTTCTTCTTCTAAATATATAAAAGGAAAGAGTGACTGATTGACTGACTGATCTATCAAGGCACAACCTATCACTGGACAGATTGGGTTTAAATTTGGAACACATAGGTTTTATAACGTAGACCACCGCTAAGAAAGGATTTCGCCATGCGGGCAAAGCCGCGAGCATAAGCTAGTATTGATATAAGTTGGATTTTAGGCTTTTATAAATGATTTCAGTCAGAACTATGTCTCATATTTCGGTTTAGAATAGAATTTATTAAACCAGCGACTCTCGGTTGACCGGCTGGCCGGGACTCGGGGACACGGGGGGGTTGGGAACGTCCTTAGATGTTACAGCCGATGACATTACGGGTGCTACTTTGCGGGGCAGGGAGTTATCTCCCACAAGCTCTGCCGGTACATCCTCCACGACCACATCAACGAATAGAGATTCCAGACAAAAGTGGTCAAATTCGGAACTTGAAGAGCTCATGTATTGCTACTACAGAGCCAGAGCCGAGGGCTCTGGCTACATAAAACGACTTGAAGCCATTTATAAAAACAGAAATGCAGACAACCCAAAGAGTAGGAAATTCACGGGCAACACACTCTCCAATCAGGTGCGCAGTGTGTTATCGCGAAGGTGCATATCGACAGAACTACTTGAACTGATTAAGAGAAGGGCAGAACAAGACTTGCATCCGCCTACAGACATACAATCACAAGAGTTACCTATAACACCCAGCCAAACAGCAATCACTCAAATTTCAAACACTTCTGACATGCTTGCACCAACACTCATGCAACCAACATCCACAACCGTACAAAACTCAGACATACAAACTCCCATAATCTCACAAGATCCAATCACACAAACATTTGACAGACTAACACAACATACATTTACTGACAATAGCATAATACAGACACAAATTTTCGAACGATCGCAACCAAACACCACACCCACAGAAGAAGCAGAAATACCAGAATTAATAGTCAATGAGGACCAACACCCTATAATTCTTAAATTCTTGCAGATATTGTCAGAAGTTAGGGAAATTCCGATAGAACTTAGGGAATTCCTACCAAAACCTAATTTCAACTAGCAGTTCATTCGCAATCAACAATTAATAAATAAATATTTACCAACCTTACTAGAAACAAACGAAACCTTACGCGAAATTAATGACATAATTTATGCAGCAGCCAAAACACTTATATTAGAAAACAAACAGACTCCGTATATACCACCAAACATACAAAAACCAAAATCAGATCCAGCGTGGAAAAAGAGAATAAAACGAAAAATAGAAGACTTTAGGAAAGAACTAGGGCGATTAGTTGAAATAAAAGCAGGAAATATTAGTCGTAGAATGATAAACATAAAAACAAAACTTTACCATAAATATAAAATTACTAATGATGAAGAACTAAACAATACCATAGAAATGTTAAAACAGAAAGTGAAGGCTCTTGCAGGCAGATTACGTAGATATGACGAAATAAACGAAAAGAAAATACAAAATAAACAGTTTGCAGAGAATCAGCACAAATTCTACAGATCGCTTAATAACACCCAGCACAATCCTACTGAAATCCCCGCAAAAGATGACATTCAAAACTTCTGGACAAACATCCTATTGAAAGAATCACACATACATACCAACAGGATCTTGAATGAAAGTACATATTTACTTGTTGAACTGTATTATATTTTCGGCAATTACATAGTTTACTATTTTTCTGTTGCTATTTTATCACTTCAACTTCAATTTTTTGTTTTTGGGCTATTTTATCACACGCTTGCATCTCGCCGCCTTGTCATCATGACTTATGACAGACCATAGTGCCATAGACTATGTCATTCTCTATATTATTTATTTTTAATTTGGTTGATTTGCTTTTTCGCATCGTTTATTAAGCATTTAAATCGTTATGTATCACAATTTCTAACAATCGGCCGTTCTGCCATGGGGATGTCCCTATCCCCAAACACATCTCGGCCATTCTTTGTTGGTGTATGTCCCCATACTACCGACAGTACATCGTATTCGGGATAGTAAATACATTTGAGCAAGTACATTTTTTTTTTAAATATCGACAACTAATGGTACAGAGCAATAATTTGATTTAGATTAAATAAAAACTTTTTAGTTAAGCTTCATATTCGCGTTGTGTTGTTGTAAATCATTTTAATAAAAGAAAAACTCAAGTTAATTAATTTTAAATTTAACACGTTTTTTTTTTGAGAATTATGTTAGTAAATGACTATAGCTCGTTCGCAAAGCACCTCCATGAGAAGAACGAGCAAGAAACTCATGGATATTGCTGTTTGTTTTATTAAGTTTAAAATGTTTACATCTTATTGTCATAATTAATTTTTCGTTTGAATGGCACTACGTCGTTTATCATACGAAATTACTTTCTTAGTGAAATTGGCATTTTATTAAAGAGATATTATAATTTGATTACTTTTATCATGATTATTTATTTAAAGACAGTCATCTGCTGATATGCCGACGAAGGAGCTTCCAGTCATCTCCATCTATATTATCACATTGACTTATCAAATGGCATAACTTTTTCCATAATATGCTTCACTTTAGATAAGGCTATGTTTTGTTTTCCATAATTCTAGCTTATGGCATAATGGGAGTGAAAATATGTATCTTCTATCTTCAGTATCATTTGCTTAGTCTGCATCACAACAACTGGTAACATTTCCATTATCATTAGGTACATTATAGACGAGTTTCATAAGCATTGTTGCCTTCTGATACCTCATGCCACCCAATGTTCATTAGTGGGCTGACTGTTGTAATATCTTTGTATATATTGCTTATTCAATTGAAATTAAATTTTGTATTCTTGTGATATTCTGGAACCAATGTAATGTTTGGTTGTTCCTAAATCCTTCAGGCACCTTTCCTTTTTTATTTTTGTATCTCTTTTTATAATTTATGACATTTCCTTAATGTTATAAAGATCTATATCATCGATATATTATACTGCTATAACAATCACATCTTTTCCATTTACAATATAAACATATGGATTTATTCTTGAGCAAGGCATCCCAAATTCTAAAGCAATATTTAATTGTCTGTGCCAATAGTTTGTTCGCTGGCTCGTGTCTATTATACATTGA
This sequence comes from Hemithea aestivaria, assembly GCA_947507615.1. Lineage (NCBI taxonomy): Eukaryota > Metazoa > Arthropoda > Insecta > Lepidoptera > Geometridae > Hemithea > Hemithea aestivaria. The sequence continues at coordinate 3,024,689 of OX382348.1, read as the reverse complement.
CATATTTAGTTTACAATCATAATGTTCATCCTCATAACCAGGTTATAAATGTAAGTTTCTTCAGTAACTTTGCTGAGTAAGAATGCTGTGACTCCATCCATTTGGTGTATCTGTTTCTAGTTCCTTCTTGGCATCCAATCAGGTATCTTATAGGCGAGTGGTAGACCACTGGAACATAGACCTCAATGTAATCAATGTCCTTGTCTTGTTTATAAATATCCTTTATCATCGGTCTATGATATAATGTGTACAATACCCATTGGCATTCATCTTGGTTTTATTGATCTATTTGCTGGGTATAGCAGATTTTCCTTCTGGTCAACGTTTTTGATCTATAAAGGATATTCTTTATTCCTAGTATAGTACATCTGAAAGCTTGTTTGATATCTTCAGAATTCTTTGTATATCTTCATTTTATACATTTTCTTGCATTTACATAATATTTCAATAATTAAAACATAGATGACATTATGAGCAACAGTATCCATGGCAACCATTATTCTTCATAAAGGCCATAGATATTCTATTACATTCAAGTAGATATTATATGGCCATATAAATTAAGCTAACAATACCTCATTCATCTGCGTTTCCAGTATTTAGAACTTCTTGAAGACTGAATCATTTTCCGGAAAACTCGATAGGTCATTGCTTAGCACTAAGATTTGTCTCTCTTAAATAACGATTCTCATGCTTTGCTGTTGCATTCTTGATATCATAGTACGATTAGTGAAGTCAAATGTCTGTTACGGTGTGTCGGTGTCTCATCAACAAAATCTTCATATTGATCTGAACCATATGATATCATCATCGCATATTACCAGCTCTGGCCACTGATTACTTTGCTAGCTCTATCCAACAATCTTCGCCAACTTTGGCCAACCAGGACTTTGGCAGCTCTAGCCATCAATCTTCGCCAACTCTGGCCAACCGGAACTTTGGCAGCTCTAGCCATCAATCTTCGCCAACTCTGGCCAAAAACATATATTTCCCTCACCAGGGTCTCATTTACAAAACATTGCCAGCTCTGGCCAATTTAAAACAGATATTTCCCTCACCAGGGTCTCATTTACAAAACATTGCCAGCTCTGGCCAATTTACAACAGATATTTCCCTCACCAGGGTCTCATTTACAAAACATTGCCAGCTCTGGCCAATTTACAACAGATATTTTCCTCACCAGGGTCTCATTTACAAAACATTGCCAGCTCTGGCCAATTTACAACAGATATTTCCCTCACCAGGGTCTCATTTACAAAACATTGCCAGCTCTGGCCAATTTACAACAGATATTTCCCTCACCAGGGTCTCATTTACAAAACATTGCCAGCTCTGGCCAATTTACAACAGATATTTCCCTCACCAGGGTCACATTTACATAACTTTGCCAGATAAAATCTGGCCAACTTAGAACATATTACTCCCTCACCAGGGTCACATATATATTTTATAGTAGATATGAGTTCAACATATTACTCCCTCACCAGGGTCACATATATATTTTATTGTAGGTATGAGTTCTAACTCGTAACAGTCACCAAGTCTTAATGTAATTGACATAAAAACACAAGGGACTCCCATAACCCATACATAATACACAAGTCGCCATTTTTTTTTAATATATATGTCAATAACTGTTAATTATCATAACAACTCAAACTCTTTACTAACACTTGCTAATATTAATATTATAGACATTGTACAATTGTACAGTCACACAAATGCTTCATAGTAATTCCACAAAAATTGAGTTTCCATACCGGTTACAACAGTATTTTCTATCATGACGCTGTCCAAAACATAAAGTAAGTCCCTTCAGAAAGTTACTGATATGTTATTATATGATAGTGACAATTTGTGAACAATGACTCCCTTTGAGAGCACCATCTTATTAGCATGAGGAAATGTACCATCATTTAGGTCTGAACAATATCAACATACCCAATTCATCAAATCTTAAAAACAACATTCTATTCTAAATGACAATACCAAAATTTGCCATCACTTGTCATGCATTGTGGTGTTTACATTGGTTATGTCTGTCGCGGCCAAAGGACCTCGAATCTGTGGGAATTTCTTCATCCAAGCTCATACAATTATTAGTTAACTTTTAAGTTTGTGAAATGAAACTTAATACCATATTATATTATAAAATGCAATATCATCAATATTTAATTATGGTCCTCCAAATATAAACTGTCAGTTAGTCTTTATATTTGATATGCCTTCTACTATATCACCTAGTTTTCAAATGGATCTAAACGAGAACATTCTGTGCATGTGTACCAATGTGTATATATGTAACCTATATTTACATATATAGTAAAAGACAGTTTCAGTTCATCATTTGTTTGTTGGTCTCTTACCATCCATTCAAAATAGTATTATTAACAGTGTGGAAGACTAATTATATCTTCATCTAAAACAATTCTTATTCACCTATGAATAAATATTAAGTAAATTCTCATTTACATAATACTTCCCACAAAACTCTTCATGCTTTAATGTTATATAATTTAAGTGACTTCATATACACATCCTAGATATACACACCATAGATGGACCATTGATATTCATTGATCACTAAATCCATAGATGGGCCATTGATATTCATTGATCACTACATTCATAGATGGACCATTGATATTTACTGATCATGTAATTTCACACTTACTTTTGAAGTGTTTCTATGAACAAACAATGTGTAAATATGGTAGCCTGAACATACTTTTAAACTAGTACTACTAGCAATCTTAACTTAATGACTGGATACTACTATCCTATAAAGATGGTACTAGATAGTCCAAACGACAGGTAACCATTGCATACCGTTACTTTTAAATGTAATCATATCTAAATAATTTACCTAATTAAATTTCAAATCTGCCTTACATAGAAAGTAGGTAGTAACAATTGCAATAATTAAAAAAATGTCTTCTTTACAAAAGGTTACATGCTTACGTTTATAAATCATGTAGTGTCATAACAATAATTCTACTTTATGACATCTGGGGCAAATCCAGAATTCCAACTATGAATACAAATTATCACAAAATTATTTTATTATTTGTTCTTCTGTACCATTCAATAATATGAAATCTGAGCTATGTAGTGAGCAGTATAAATCCCCCCCATTAGTAGTTTGGTGGTAACCCGTAAATCATTCTGTAATAGACAAACTGCCCTAAGAGCATTCAAATGATTGTACACATACATTTCATTTACTCAAGTCTATGATAACAATTATGTAAACCCTTCCAAAAAGATAATATGTCATCTGTTATAATATTGTATCCTTATTCCTTTTGCATATAATGGTGTTATCACTTTATATGTGGAAGCTATTTATTGGCTCTTCACTACTTTATTTATGCACCATAGCTGTAGGCCTCCCAAATAATATGTGAGAATATATATCCATAAAATATCAGTTTGATGAGTCAACATCATTCATTGTGGAATACACTACATTTATTAATAAGTCTACATTATATACTCAAAGTTCAAATTTCAAAGTTATTCATTGCGAGAGTATGTATACAAAAGATAACAAGTTATTATAATATGGTTGTCTGGAAGAGATCGCCATCAGTGATAAGACTGCCAATCGTAACACTTCCTTCTGTGCAACCTTAGTTCCAAGTTTATATTGCTGTATTTGTGTGAACAATAAGGAGTTTTCTATTCTATAATATAATAGTCTGCTACAGTCCGCTTTTCAGCATGCAAATTGTAATAATAATAAAAGACACATTTCAAGGTACAATGTTATGTTTAGACGGACCTAAGACTGACAGAACAATATTATAATATCACAGTCACTTCGACCTCAGTGGGAACATTTAGTATAAGCCGTGCTTTTACTGTCATTTTACTTCACTAAACACTTTTTTTTTTTCTTTTACTTTCCGAACCAAAATATTGTTCTGGTTCACTGATATTAAAATTCAATTTGATTCTAGAAAACTCTGTATCCAATATTATAGCTATAGTAATTCAAATGTAAAAATACTTTGTGTCAATACCTACCGGGTATAGGTACATCATCTCTACATGTATACAGATATACATAATTAATGCAGATATAATTTACTTAAAACATATTCAATGTTCCAGTTTTAAAAATGGTTCTCTAATATCATATTTCCTTGCTTCAGGGGCTAAGCTTCAAGATTTATTATTAATTGCCAATGGGAATATGACTGATTAATAACTACAGTAATAGACTTTACGGTACACTATACATTCCGTCTCAGTATTAAGCATAGAAGATTAATAAAATAATCTTTACGAACCGAATTGTTACAAAGTCCAAAGTGAACTTAATGTGAACCGATGCCATATTTTGTAGGTAACATTGACAAACAGTTTCATAATACCTTAGGTACTCAAAAGCCACACGTTGAACATTCCTCTCTTCAGCTTGTAGCTCCAACGTGCGGCTGGGTGCCGCAGCTCTGCTAATGTCCACCTTCTCAAGGTATCACAAACACTGTGCTAGGAAAGTCTGCGATAAGGATATGGTCAGTAATAATTTCATCATAAATGCTAGAGTAAGATTCTCTTACTTCCATTGGAAAACATATTGTACAATTTAGCAAAATTCAAAATACATTATACTATCAGCTATTCTTGACAAAGAAGCAAAACTTGACAGATCAGTGCGGCCAGCGCCTTATCTTCAAAACTGACCTCCTCAAGCATGACAAGAAATGCCTTAATATGAACAGTAATTCATTTTATTTATTCCTTCATCCTCTCACCAAATCAAATAAGGTTATGCAAAATTTGCTTATTCTAGCAACTTCGCTATAGCAAAATAACTATTATTTACCATTGATTACAGTAAAGGTTTGTTAAAATTTAGTTTAATTTAACATAAAGGTCCTTGCTCCGAAGAGCAATATCACATAAAATATCAGCAAGATTTCTGTTTAGATTGTGCAACAATATTATGTAGGTAACAAAACATTGTACACGAACCCACCATAATATAGAGGTAGAACTGTCCGTTTTATCCATTTTAATAATTAATTATTATTAAGTATACTGTAATGTGTGTGTGCAATCATTATTACACTACAGAAAATCAAACCAATAAAATTTGTAAGACTTCTGAACTCCGAACTACACAGACCAGCAAAGCTATCGTTTGATACAAAATATTAAACACAATAATAAGTGAGCAAAATAAATACCTGGGCACAACCAGTTGCTGCCAACTTACCATAGCGTTGCGTCGAAAACGTAAAGCAGTGCACATCGCTGACGCGCATTTCACCGCTCAGCCAAATTTCAAGATCGATCTACAATTACCTAGTAACTCACTAGAACTATTAATGAAAAAGTATAATGATGGTGACATACCCAATCTCTTTCAGTATCCATTCCGTCACGAACAGCTCTTACTAACAGCATTTGGACATGTTAGCGTTCGTCAGGTTCGTTTCACTTCTGATATGAAAGAATCACACATACATACCAACAGGATCTTGAATGAAAGTACATATTTACTTGTTGAACTGTATTATATTTTCGGCAATTACATAGTTTACTATTTTTCTGTTGCTATTTTATCACTTCAACTTCAATTTTTTGTTTTTGGGCTATTTTATCACACGCTTGCATCTCGCCGCCTTGTCATCATGACTTATGACAGACCATAGTGCCATAGACTATGTCATTCTCTATATTATTTATTTTTAATTTGGTTGATTTGCTTTTTCGCATCGTTTATTAAGCATTTAAATCGTTATGTATCACAATTTCTAACACTATCAAATCCCATACCGTACAATACAGAAGCACCATGGATAGAAGAAATAGAAAAAATAGGAGAGAACATAGAACAACATGAGTTTGAAGAAATAGATGTACAGAAAGTAAAGGAAGCAATTAAGAAAACACACAACTGGAAAACACCCGGATTAGATAAAATACAAAATTATTACCTCAAATATCACAACCACTCACAAATACATAGCCAAACTATTTGATAGGATGATTAAAGGAACAGAAACCATATATAGTTGGTTTACAACAGGGCAAGTCATATTGATACCCAAAAGCGACGACACCCGGGACCCGAAGAACTGGCGTCCCATTGCTTGTTTACCAACTATGTACAAAATATTAACTGCAATAGTTGCTAACGAACTCTATATTCACTGTGACAAAAATGACATATTAGCTCCGGAACAAAGAGGCTGCAGACGCCGAGTGCGGGGTTGTAAAGATCACCTCATGATAAACAAAGCCATTATCGAAGACGCACATAAGTGCCAGAAAAATCTAAGTATGGCATGGGTTGACTACCGGAAAGCTTTCGATAGCATGTCGCACGAGTGGTTACTCAAAATACTCGACCTCTACAAATGTCCACCTGTTATCGCAAGCTTTCTAAGGTTAGTCATGCCCACATGGAATGTTATCATGACGGCCCGCGGCACGAACGCGTCTGTAACCACTGATCCCATATACATCCGACGCGGTATATTTCAGGGTGATTCCCTCTCACCACTCCTGTTCTGTTTAGGAATAAATCCCATTTCTCAAATTCTTCAGAAATACGAGTTTAAAGGATACCGGCTTAAAGACGACACCACAATTAACCACTTGCTCTATATGGACGACCTAAAAATATACGCGAATAACAAAATCAACCTTAAAGTACTGTTAGATAGTGTAGAAATTTTTACAACAGACATAGGAATGGAGTTTGGACTAAACAAATGCAACGTTTTACATCTAGTAGGAGGTAGGAGAAGAGAACATCAAGGAGAGGGCCATGTCCTGCTGAGTGGAGAAGAGTTTAGGCATTTACAGGTAGAAGAAAAATACAAATACCTAGGGATAAACGAAGCTGGGAAAATAGACCACGGAGAAGTTAGGCAACAGATACAAAAAGAATATTTTAGAAGAGTAAAAAATCTAACTACATCACATCTGAATGCTCGAAACCTAATAAAGGCCATCAATATTTATGCGGTACCAGTACTACTCTACATATAGGTATTTGGGATCATTAATTTCAAAACTACAGACTTAAAGAAAATAGACATCAAGACTAGGAAACTTTTAGCAATGAACAAAGCACATCAACAAAAAGCAGACGTGGAACGCCTTTATTTACCATTAGAAGATGGGGGTAGAGGACTGACTAACATAGAAACACAATACAAAACACAGATAATTAAGTACAAAACATATTTGGAAACAGAAAAAGACTACATTTTGAGAGCAATAGTAGAACACGATAAGGGGAAGGACAAATACTCTATTATAAAAGAAACAAAAACCAATTTAGAAGAAATAGGATTAAGACAAAATACAAACTACACTGACAAGGAAATAAAAGAAGCAATAGTAAAAACAAGAGTAGGAAAAATAAAGGCTAAACCTCTGCATGGACAGTTTTACAAAGACGTACTTGAAAGAGAAAATATAGATAGGGAACAATCTTTTAAGTGGCTTAAAACCCAGCAAATATCTCCCACATTAGAATCATCCATATTTGCTATCCAAGACCAAGCGGTAATGACAAGGCAACATGAACGAGACATTTTGAAGAAACCAGTAGATGGTAAGTGTCGGCTATGCTTAGCGAAAGATGAGACCACACAACACATTATCTCAGGATGCGAAAAATTGGCTGGCACTTACTACACCAAGAGGCACAACAACATCGTACAATATATCCACTGGACAATAGCCAAGAAACACAAGTTCGAAGTCTCGAACCTGTGGTGGCAAGAACATCTGACGCAGCCACAGGTTAGAGAAAACGACACCGCCAAACTAATGTGGGAGATACCAATCCAAACAGACGTCACAATAACACACAATAGACCGGACATAATTTACATAGACAAGACACAAAACAAAACTTATCTCATAGACATCACAGTACCATCAGACTACAACATAGGAGCTAAGGAAATAGAAAAACTCAGCAAATACCATCCACTCAAACGTGAAATAGCCCGGTTATGGAACACACACACAGAAATCATCCCGATAGTAGTAGGAGCCACCGGTACCATAGCCAAATCATTACACAGATACTGCACCAAACTAGACTCAAACATTAAAATACCAATCATTCAAAAACAGGCAGCCATCCACACCACAACCATACTAAGCAAAGTTTTAGGGGATACGATCTTCGTTTAGGGGGGAACTGAGCGATCCTTTCCCTGAGGGTCTCAGGGCGGACGCTCAGTAATCCGAGCACTTGCTCGAGTAGAGGAAAACCTCACACAACCATAATATAACAATTGTGTGCTATTTGAGTGAATTGCTATACGCCATTAGATTTGGTGGGCCAACCTGTTTATTCAATGAAACTGTTGTGCGTAATCTAAATTAAATCAAATCTAATCCGACTGACGCTTTCACTACTCGACGAATCAAAGGTAGATGCATACTAAATCGCAGTATGATTTATAACGAATGAAGTAAATTCCAAAATGACTATCCAAAATGCCGATAAGAATGCAGCCAAAATGAACTTAAACTGCAAATTCAGTAGTAACTATAATTTTAAAATTTTGCTAGAAAACCAACCATACTGCAGTAAAAAAATATATTACTGCAATTTCGTCAGTAATGTTATTCGAAAACCAAAATGTAGTATAATTATTTTCAGTACATTATCGTGTTACTGCATTTTCGTTTAATGAATCATTTTTGGTTTTTGTGAATAAAACAGTACTATGCGTTATATTGACTACGTTTACTGCATTTTAACTAGGGACTCTATTTCAATTTCTTTATTTCAGTATCAGAGAAAGCTTACAGTTTATAACACCAAAACGCTAACTATGACTAACAATTATTATAATAATTGACAGATTATACAAATATAACCCTCATTAAACAAACTATTGTACATAAGTATTTAAAGACTAATAACTCTACTTAGATACATATTAATACCAACAATTATTTGTGTTAGGCTATCATGGAATAAGTCGACATGCTGGTTCTCACATAGGAAGCCTGTCAGCAGGGCAATAGCTCGCCGCGTCGGCATATTACTGGCGTGAAGCGTCTTAGGCACCGGCGGACCCACCAATAAACGATGGTGTCTACGTCCTGCCCGCAAATAATTATCAGGCACGTACAGTCCAATACTGCTCAGGATGTGCGGATCATGTACTTTACCGCGCAGTACTAAACAGTAGTGCACGAGGAGCAGCAGCTTCCGTCTCAACTGTAGAGTGTCCAGGCCTACCATACCCGACACAAATAGGGAAGGAAAGAGGAATGGATAGTAGCCAAAACATCTTTTATACGCATAGCGAGCAAATTTACGCTGAATGCGTTCTACCATCACGGTATACTTTGCTTTTCGTGGGTCCCAGACAGTAGCTCCAAATTCTAATTTACTACGAACAAAAGCGTTATAGAGCATAATAGCTACTTTTACATTAGAGAACTGAGAAGCTGTACGCATTATAAATCCGAGAGTTTTATTAGCAGCCTTGCACGTACATATGACATGCTCACGAAAGTCAAGACGAGAGTATAACATTAAACCTAAGTCTCGGATAGACTCCACCCTCTCCAATACAGAGCCCTCTAGACAATATGCTGTCGTTAGAGGTGATTGCAATCTAGAGAATGTTAAGATTTTACATTTAGTGATATTAAAGCAGATTTTATTTAGGCGGGCCCATCTTTCTACCGACTTTACATCCATCTGCAGAGCCATACAGTCTGATATGCTATTAATTGAAAGATATATTTTTAGATCGTCTGCGAACATTAAACAGCGTGCATGACTTAATACTTCCGGGAGATCATTAATCATGATCAAAAACAAGGTCGGCCCTAGAGTGCTACCCTGGCTCACACCCGACCTTGTGAAAAACTCATCGGATCTGTATGTTTGCAGCTGCACATATTGACGCCGATCCTTTAAGTAACTAGCAAAAAACATAAGCAGCTTCGGTGATGCACCTATGGCTGAAAGCTTCATCAGCAGGATATCATTATCTACTACATCGAAAGCGCGTCTAGCATCAAGGAAAACAGCGTCTACCTGCCTGCCAGCGTCCATATGCGTGGAGATATAGTCAACAAGAGAAATGTGGTTTGTGACTGTAGAGCGGGCAGCCCGGAAGCCGTGTTGTGAGTCATTCCAATAGGATTCAAGTTGTTGTGACAGATGCCAGTTGATAACGGATTCAAATATTTTATTAAAAACTCCTAATACTGCTATAGGTCGAAAGGTAGTTACGTCTATACATGACTTTACTTTAGGCACGGGCGTTACCCTAGAAACTTTCCACCTCTCAGGATAGCAGCAGGTCTATAGGTCACAAAAGACGTAAATGCTCTTACTGTATTTTAAATAGTGTTTTGATAAATAGTGCTCAAATGTGACCCGCAGTAACTATTTTCAATCAAGGTTTTTACTACCTTAAAATTTATTAATTGACAAATGGGTTAGATTGATGTATTCCTTATTTTATGCGCAATAAGGTGGTATATATAACTAAAAATCGGCAAAATGTCGAATACTGCGGTTTAGTCTCTGCACGGCAGTATGATGGACTTCATTCTCGATATGAATAAACTGCAATAGGGAAAAGAATCTACCTTGCATTATATTAATCAAATATACTAGATAAATTACTGTAATACCAAAAAAAGTATAACCCTTTGAATAAGCAACATTCCCTTTTAAAGTTGAGTATTTAGATCGAGAAAAATCTTAATAAATTGATACAGAAATGGCATTTGAACTACGTATTAAAGTGCAAGGATAATATCTTATATCTTTTCCAGAAAGGGCAAAACCATCGAAACTTGTTTCGGACGAATGCACACGCACCTTGGTCTAGATTCAACTAGATCTTGTCACTAAAATATAACCTAAAATTAAGGACGGTAGGTAAGTATATGCAAATGGGTGTGGTAAAAAATTATAGTAGTAGATGAAAATTATTACCAAATTTCTATCCACTTAGTAGACCACCTTCTTGTTAGCGATAAGACCGCCAATAAGTAACACTTTTTCTACTGTTTAATATATTTAAGCTTATTGTATTTATGGTGTGCAATAAAGAGTTTCCTATTCTATTCTATTCTACCTTTGCAGGAGGTCGTCTAGGTGGGTACCCCCACAGTGCCTGATATTCTGACGCCTGAGCAATGATGTACAAAAATGACTGTGGTTCGGTAGGAGGGCACTGTAGTTACTGAAATTACTTGTCTGAAAAGTCTTAACATCTTATGACTCGCGAGTAAGAAGCGTTGGCGCAGTGCACCTAGAATTTTACGTCTTTGTACAATCCTGGATAGCCGTGTAGATACTCATTATGGGCGTTATCTCTTACCATCAGGAGAGTGCGTTGATCAACTTCTTATTTCTTCGCACAAAAAAATCCAATCCTTTCAGCGGTTTGGACCGTGCCTTGGTAGATCAGTCAGTCAGTCTTTCCTTTACATTGTGTTTTTATATAAATATTAAAAAAATATTTCAGGACATTTCACACAGCGCCACCTAACCCCAAGCTAAGCAACTTAATGCTATGGTGGTTAAGATAACGGATATACAATACTTATATACTTTTCTTTTGTAAAAACAGACTTATAATAGATATTGAACCACCCAGACAATGAACAACCTGTGGATCACACAAACAGTTGTCCCATGCGGGAATTGAACACGCAACCTTCTGCGTTGCAGGCGGGTATCAGCCCACCGCGCCACAGAGGATGACAAAGAAAGACGAAAGATCCGAAAGCAAATTGTAGCCGGTTCGCTTGTTAAACAGCTCAATCAATTTAAAACCCCATGAAAAAGCACAGTTCGTCACAAATAATCATATTAGTCCAGAATCACACGCAACCATAGACAATAAGTGGACAAAAACCATAGATTCTCAGCCGAGTGTAGACTTTCGCCAGATAGTATCAATAGGGGCACATTATAGTTGCTGTAACAATGTGATTTCTTGTCAACCTAGATTGCTAAGTCTAACTAGGACTTATAGGGTGTATTTATTGCACTGAGGAAAATGGACGAACAAGAGTATATGTAGCTAGTGGACCTGTACGCACTTTGTCACGCTTAATAGAAAATTGACAGTGTTTTTCTACTATATTATGCATGTATTATACATACAAACCTTCCTTTTGAATTACTCTATCTATTAATGAAAACCGCATCAAAATCCGCTACGTAGTTTTACTAGGGCGTAGTTTTACATAAGCATTCATAGGGACAGACGCTATACCTATTACGGTTCCTTCGGACTTCGAACCATCATTTGACCATAGAGTTACGTCAAGAGAAACAAAGCTGAGCAAGAGAAAAAATTTTTTACGGATACATTACAAGACAGAAAAGAAAAGATTGTAAGATAAGAAGCAATATTGCTACTGTAATCGTTTTTTGCTGTCGGGTTTGTATGAATTGCTGGAAATAGGCCTTGTGACCTAACTAGCGCCTCAGAATTTAGATTTTTGCCAAATGAAAATTGGTCACGCGTTTTTGGAATCTCAGTTCATCTTCTTACTATAATAATATCCTAGATTTGCATTTGACAAATTAAACGAATACAAAACGTAAGCGCTCCTACTGCTGTATCTCTATAATTTATTTAATTAAATTTTCAGAGCAGCCTGTGCATAGATAGACAGAGTAGAGCAATTATTTAATAAAAGTACCTACATTTGATTATGTGAGTGCAGTCATTTTTCTCAGAGTTTATGCGAGTAGGTAGGTACCTACGCACTATGTATTATATAGGTACTTACTATGTTTATTAACTTGCGATTGTTTGCAGTTATTTACATAATGAGACGTGTTTATTTAGCTGTATTTTATGATGTAGGTGAATTAATATGGCCTTAGAACATGTTTCAGCTTAAATTAAAAGAATATGGGAAGATGTGGCATAGGCGCTATCGTTGCTAAGCCAACTTGGGCCTGTTGGATCGAAAAGTGTCGGTTGCCGCGCCGGCTCGCACCTAAGTAAATCTAACTGGCTAAACCTAACGGCTAAAGCCGCACTTTGGACTTTAGCCGTAACATTTAATATAAGTACATCGAATCATTTTGACACTTTTAAATCTATTTAAGTACACTAATTATGTAAAAGTGGTCCGTTTAAATAATAAGTTAAATAATGTATAATGTGGGTCTTTAGTTACCTTAATAAAGAAAATTTCAATTTATTTTTTAAAGTAAAATTGTGCCCTAGGCCATTAGGCCGTTCAATTATGAAACGGACCATATCAAAAACGTTAGTACCGCATCTTCCAGTTTTTTAAATCATAAAATCTATGCGTTTCAGCATTTTTTTTGCGGCGACGTTTGGAAGTAAGAGGAAAATGGGCCAATATCTGGTGAGTATACCAGCAGCTCGGACTAAGCGATTCGCTTCGTCTTTCATTATGAGAACGGCGAAGTTATGGAACTCGCTACCACTCTCAGTGTTTCCCGAATGCTATAACGTGGGTTTGTTCAAATCAAGAGTGAATAGGTAATAGGTTCTTACTGAACAAGCGTGCTACAACTTCGACTGCATCGTCACTTATCAACAGGTGAGATTGCGGTCAAACGCTTGTTTAGTCTGCTAAAAAAAAAAAGGTTTTGTCTGCTGAAACCTTGAGTGCTGCAAAAACACTTTTTTGTATTCGTTATAGGTACCAGGTATACCTAGGTTAGCCTTAGACCAAGGATCTCGCGTGATGTTAAGCGACAAATAAATCTTCCCCTTCCATCCATCCATCATCAGCCTATGTTCGTTCACTGCTGGACATAGGCCTCCCCCATGGCACGCCACTCAACTCGGTCCTCCGTCTTTCTCCTCCAACCGCTCCCCGCGACCCTCCGGATATCATCACCCATCTCGCCCAAGGACGCCCTACACTACGTTTGCCGAGACGCGGTCTCCACTCTAGAACACGTCTACCCCATCGGTTATCGGGGGTAGATCGGTTATCGGTCTACTAGTCCAGTAAAAGAAGAAATGTGGATCGAAAATTCGAAAGCAGAAAAACTAACTTAGTAACTTTGTTTGGACTAGTTAGGAGATAAACATACTAAAAGTCCCCACCCCTCCGAGGTGAGCCCGAGGGGGGGAGGCCGAAGAAGGTCCCATTTTTAGGTTTTTTGCTTATATGTCAAAAACTGTGCGTTGTACGATATTTTGTTGTACTACATTATTAAACCTCATAAAATTTTCTACAACTTCGGCCTTCACACTTTTCATCTATCTTCAATCGTTGTCCAGCTATGAGCTTCCAAACATGGTCTATTTTGAAGACGCTTAAATTAGATTTCCATACAAAGTCGGTAAAAAAATCTTACAAATAAAATTTGACCAACTTTTGGTTGTCGTATCATAGTGAAACTTTGCAAATATCTAGAAATCTGATGACAGTTTAATAATCTGGTACCACTGAGCTGATCTGATGATGGAGCCAGGAGGTGTCTAATGAAACTCTTCAATGGCTATTAGTAAAACCGGCGAGTTTAGGCTCATTACATGCGGATTGATGCGACGTAGGCACCTCCTGGTCCATTATCAGACCCTCGACAGCAAGTGTTATGAAAAAGTCTCATCGATTCGAATGTAATGTGCCCAAACTCGACGGGTTTTACTAATAGCCATTGAAGAGTTTCATTAGACACCTCCTGGCTCCATCATCAGATCAGCTCAGTGGTACCAGATTATTAAACTGTCATCAGATTTCTAGATATTTGCAAAGTTTCATTATGATACGACAACCAAAAGTTGGTCAAATTTTATTTGTAAGATTTTTTTACCGACTTTGTATGGAAATCTAATTTAAGCGTCTTCAAAATAGACCATGTTTGGAAGCTCATAGCTGGACAACGATTGAAGATAGATGAAAAGTATGAAGGCCGAAGTTGTAGAAAATTTTATGAGGTTTAATAATGTAGTACAACAAAATATCGTACAACGCACAGTTTTTGACATATAAGCAAAAAACCTAAAAATGGGACCTTCTTCGGCCTCCCCCCCTCGGGCTCACCTCGGAGGGGTGGGGACTTTTAGTATGTTTATCTCCTAACTAGTCCAAACAAAGTTACTAAGTTAGTTTTTCTGCTTTCGACTTTTTGATCCACATACCCTTTTTGGGCACTCATTGACTGGGCTATACCCCATCTTTCCCTTATGATGACTTAATAACTTGCTTTGAAATATCGACACTTAACCATTATGCCAAACTAGAAAATAGCCCCTATGAGTTTCTTGCCCGTTCTTCTCATAGAGGTCGAATACTTTCAAAATAAGTTCTTAAAAAATCACTCTGCACTAACTAATTTTAATTAGATTCAATTATTTTGAATTTGAATTGAAACTGCGCCTCAATTTTCCTTATATTTAAAATAAAAAAAAAAAAAACCACAGATCAATAAAAATCAAAGACGCCTTGAAAAGAGAACAAAACACATTTTCAAATAAACAGAAAGAGACAGCCTGCTGCCATCTCAGTCTGGCATGCGCGTATGTGATAAAACGAGCGTTTGGTAAGGACACTGTTTTTGCAAGTCTGCGAGGGTAGGCGGCATATTTGTATTGGACAAGACATCTTTAGAGTTGCCTAAGCTGTAAAAAAATAGTTTTCAGCTCCTAAAGATTTTTTTTATAAATAACACATTGCGATATTGTATTCTTTCTTTGTTTATAAATTTTATTCAGATTTACAACATCCGCTTGGGTGGGTGTGTTTTTCATTTTACTTGCAAAAAAGTTTTAGACTTTAACAGTCAAAGTTTTAGAATCTGAAACCTGATCTGATCACGAGTTAGAAAGCTAAATTTAGTGTGTCTATATTGCCGAGACGCTGTCTATCATATGACGATGAGTTGTTGGTCAAGCAGTAGGGGAAAGTTCCTCCATAATCTTATACGTCCTGTCCATAAAGTACATCATACGATTCTTCCTACATCCTTGTAACTTAATTTGATCACAATCGCTATTGGTTGATAGTTTTGTCACGACGCAACGTCAATGATGCCAGGAAGGGATTTACCCTAAATACATGAATGACAACGGTAATGACTGAAAAACAATAGGTACCTAACATTGCTGTTGCAAGACTCTGTAGGCGACGGTAACCGCTCACTATCTGAAATTTGGTGGCCGTTGAGTAACTGTTTTTAAACAAAAAAAAATAAATGAGCGTGCTACTATTATAGCCCATGTTATTTTATTCTTTTAATATTTAGGAACTAGCGACTCCACAGCATTCCTTTTTCTGCGCAGATGACGGGCGGCGTTGCGTGGTCAGTTTTTATTCGTCATCCGAACTGGACGTTCCAAGTTCAAATTTGAAAATTGGAACCTGAAGGGATTCGATATTTGCAATTTTAAGGTTAGCATAAAATGCTGGCCGTTGAGAAATTTTAGGGATTCCATTTCCAAATAATTTTTTTATGCATGATACATTGTTTCATACATAACTTGATGATAAATAAAACGATGTTCAAATGAAGAATAATATTTTTTTCTTAGCGGATTTCTTGATGATGTTAAAAAACCTATCTGTTTGCCAAATTTTAAACCAGTCAGGTAAAAAGATTAATTTACAGCGTGTATTTAGCGTGTCAAGATATTTTAATAAATGAAATTCCGAATCGTGAGTAAATTAATATTAATTTTCTTTCTAAAAAAAAAAAACATTTTTTTCCTTTAATTAACTATAATAATATATAAATGTGAAAGTAAAATAAAAATATGAATATGTGTGTGTTGTTACCCCTAAACAGCTGAACTGATTTTGCTAAATTTTCTTTTATAGGTAGCTTAGACCCTTATATCACATACCTAGGCTACTTTTCTATGTATAAAACTGCAAGGCATAGTTACTTAAGTATAATAGTTTCCTATAAAAATATGTTTCGTACTATCTGAACCATTTGCAATGTTAATAGGTACATGGATAGTCCTCAGAGTTTCCGTTTGTACGTGAAATGCTAATCTTGAAACACTGAAACATCTAGGTACTTTTATCTACTTACCTTAGAAATTTAGAGTTAGAATAAATTTATCTTCAGCCTTTATATTATTTATGTAACTATGTAGCTTATGTTCGCGGCCTTGTCCGCGTTGCAAAATCCTTTCTTTATCGGAGGTCTACGTTAAAAAACCTACCTATATTTCAAATTTTAACCGAATCTGTCCAGTGGTTTGGGCTGTGAGTAGATAGATCAGTCAGTCAATCAGTCACTGTTTCCTTTTAATAGGTATTTAGACTAACTGAATGCTACGGTTTTATACATGTTACAAGCTATTTGTCATCTGCTTTCATATTTTGTAGCTAATCCATACTAACTAAAATTATTAATAACTAACTGCGCCCAGCGGTTTTACCCGCAGTATTTATGTAGCCTATGTGTTATTCCAGAGTCTGACATATCTTTCTACAAAATTTCAGCTCAATCGGTCCATCCGTTTAGGCGTGAAAGAGTAACAAACATCCTGACATCCAGACATCCATTCTTACAAACTTTCACGTTTATAATATTAGTAGGTAAGATATAAAAATGCGAATGTCTCATCACGCCTAAACCACTGAACCGATTTAGACGAAATTTGAAATAATAGTTAAAGCCTCGGGAAAGGACATAGGATAGTTTGATTCCTATTTTTTATCGCTTAACATCAGTTACGAGCAGGGGGCTCTCTGCCATAGACGCATCTCGTTCAACCGAATACAAAAAAAAACAAAATGTATTAAATCAAAGCCTTTTTAGATTACCTAAGTGACCCTAGACTTAACCATGTCTATTCTTGAACCTAACCTACCACAAGTGAACTGAACCGAGCTTCATAGTCCATCAAAAAAAATGCTAAGACAATGCACCCAACGGAAAAAAAACCTGCAGGACCGCATAATATACGGCCTGTTTTCTGTATTACTTATGCCAACTTAAGCCCCGCCTACAAACACACGCCCACAACTTAATCTTGCATCTCGTTCTAACTTGAGAAAATCCATACTACCCTCCCTTTCCTACCTTCACGCCTCCGCATTTTCAGACGCCAGTTTTTAGTAGTCGCGAAGACGTTGAGGTTAACGGTCCCTCGCTCGGCGGAAAAAAAACGCGGCAAAAACTTTTTTTAATGGAAAAACTGAGTTTTCGGGAAATTGTGACGTGGAAAGTGAATGTGATTGTGTTGTGTTAAGGTAATAATTACTACTTTTGATTTTTTTGTGAATGGAGGGTAAATTAAATAGGTACGTGCGCATTTTCCCGCTGAAAAATCTGTTATTCCAGGAGTATAATATCAATTTTCAGCTTGATTGGTTTAGTAATTTTATCGGATAGGGTTACTAATATGTATACCTATAGGTAAAATTTGCAATTCCATTTTATAACTATAGGTAGGACATCCATATTATCCTACCTAGTACACTTTGGCGAATATTTTCAGTACTTATTTCTTCTTTCGCGTAAATAAATCTTTTTAGCGAACTTCTACTAAATAAAAAATATTTCCTATGGTGCCAAATTTCAATCAAATTAGCGATAAACCAGTCAGTCAATCAGTCACGATTAGACTATATTTTTACACCTGTTAAGGATCACTTTTCACCATAGTTAAATAGTAAAAGAAATATTTAGACTTGACTGACTTAAAACAATTAAACAATTTAGTGAGTGAGTGTGTATGTTTGTTACTTCTTTACGCTTAAACGGGTGGACCGATTGAGCTCAAATTTGGTATAAAGATAGCTTAGACCCTGAACTAACACATAGGCAGTACAGCGGATAAAACTGCTGGGCACAGCTAGAATAAAATAAACCTAGTAATTGAGATCTACCGCCGCGCCTGAGCAGTGATGTGCAAACATTACTGTGCTTCGGTAGGAGGGCACTGTAGCTAGTGAAATTACTGGGCTGAAGAGTCTTAACATCTTATGACTGTCAAGTATAAAGCGTTGGTGCAATGCATCTAGAATTATGTATATAACATCGTTGTGAAATCCTGGGTGGTGCTCTGCTGATTATGGGTAGCGTTATCTCTTATCAGGGAAGCGTCTTGCTCATCTTCTTACTTCTCGGTATAAAAGGCTTTAACGTGGGTAAAACCGTATAAATAAGCTTGTTATTTACATGGCTAACGATAAAGCAGTGGAACTGGCGCGATACTGGGTTAACAGCTTTAACACATAAATTATATTTTAATACGAAAATTAATAAATATATAGATAACTAGCTGCTTTCAGCGGTTTCACCCGCTGTATTGTAGCCTATGTATTATTCCAGGGTCTAAGCTATCTTAATACCAAATTTCACCTCAATCGGTCCATCCGTTTAGGCGTGAAAGAGTAACAAACTTACATCCACACATCCATACATCCATTCTTACAAACTTTCAAGTTTATAATATTAGTAAGATAGAGATTATATTTATTTTTTAGTAATATATAGATTATGTCCATTTCGACTCGAAAATAAGAACAAGCTTGTTATTTATAAACCTTTCCGAGTACGTGTTTATTTCAATACCGTCTTTAATTTTTACAAAGCGATAAAAATATCAACAAGTATTAATAATTGAAATAAAATAAACTATAAATATCGATATTTTACTAAAAAGTAAGGATGGGAAATTATTCGGCAACGTGTCCGGAAAAAAGTATGAATCGATTTGAAAAGCTGCCGGATAAGTTTTTCTAGCCAAATGCCAATGCATATGACCTATGCTAAAAATGTGCCAAAATAACAGTTATTGTAGAAAACTGGAGAACCACTGCTAACCCTCGTGCATTTATTTTACGTTAGTCACAAGCAACTGACTATAAGACAGGCCTCCTAAACATGCTTAAAAGCTAAAAAAAATGCTCGGATGAGAATAGAGATCGTTTTTACCATGCCTATCATTTCATTTTTTTAAACACAGGCGTTAATGCTAGGCTACGGAAACAGAGGTTAAAAAAAATCCATGGCAAGATTTTGACGCCACAGGCACACATCGTGTGATAACTTCGTACCCTAGTCTAAAGATGTGTAAGTACATAATTGGTGGTTATTTTGTTTTTAACGTACCTAATGTATGGTCTCCACACCTAAAATATTTGTAATTATCCCAATTTCAAACGCTAAATAATGTTTCAAATTCTTCTTAAGTCTTAATGTAACAAAATTGTTCAAAAAAGGTCCTAAAAAATTTAACAATTCTAAAGTTATTCTCTACTTTATAAAAGTAGCCTTTCATAAAAAAAAAAACTCTAACGACCGTCGCAGTGTGTCCGGAATCCGGAAAAAACATTTTCCCATCCCTAAAATGCAGTTTAATCGTTGAATACCGTCAAGCGTAAGTTCACGGTTAATTTGTGCAGTTAATTTTAACTAATTGGTTTAAACGCCCGGTGAATTCATGCTTCGGTTTGTTTATGATTATTAATTTGTTAAATGGTTAAAATTGCTCTAAGAAAAAGGTATTTTACTCGTATTTATGAATCTTGAAGAGTTTTGTTTAAGACATGAATTGTTAAAATGTTTTATGTTAAAGGCAGACTTTATGTTAGAGACTACTTACTTAAATCACGGTAAAGAGATATACAGTAGTTTGACTCCCTAGAAGCGGTTGAACTCAAGGTCGCGCGAGTTTGGAACGATGAGGCGGCAGCGAGGTGCCGAATAGACATTCTTATGCAGTAAGCTTACGTCTTTACCGTGCTTAAATGGTGCTGTAGAGTTAACATCTTATGACTCTTGAGTAAGAAGCGTTGGTGCTGTGCACCTAGAATTTTACATTATTGTGTCATCATACACCGAGGGTAATTTCCGTTGCAGGAGGTCGACTAGGTGAATACCTCCACAGTGACAGTTATACTACCGCCTGAGCAGTGATGTGCAAACATTACCGTGCTTCAGTAGGAGGGCACTGTAGCTAGTGAAATTACTCGGCTGAAGAGTCTTAACATCTTAAGACTCTTGAGTAAGAAACGTAGGTGCTGTGTGCCTAGAATTTTACATTATTGTGAAATCCATCACTGCACTGATTATGGGCAGTGTTATTTCTTACCACTAGGAGAGCGTCTTGCTCATCTTCTTACATAGAGGAGCTTTATAAGAGGGCGCTTTACTGGAGGTATGCTGTCGGCGACGATACGCATTGACGCTGCATAACACACGTCTAATGTCTTTGAATCAAAAAGGTTCTATTATAAATGAGCCAATCAAAACTAAGCTAACCTCCTACTGTAATACCATGCACCTACTGCCTTCATACTGTATGCCATGTTTTGTCAATTTTGTTTTCATACAGAAAATCATGATATGCTCATGAGAGCGGGTCTGGTTAATCCGTGTCTTCTCACTTCTTTGCACGCTTTCTTCGCTTTCTTTGCTTTTCTACTAATATTATAAACGAGAAACTTTGTAAGAATGTATGGACGTCTGGATGTATTATGTTTGTTACTCTTTAACGCCTAAACGGAGGAACTGATTGAGCTAAAATTTTCTATAGAGATGGCTTAGACCCTGGAATAACACATAGGCTACACAGCAGGTAAAACCGCTGGGCGCAGCTAGATAAAAATAATAAATAAAAAGATAAAAGCACACAGCTCTGATGGAGAGCGGTTACCGTTGCATATAGACGTCTGCAACACTGTGTTGCCTATGAGGTGTTGGTCATTGCCGATGCATTATCGATAAAAGTCATCATCATCATCGTCATCAGCCCACGCTCGTCCACTGCTGGACATAGGCCTCCCCCATGGCACGCCACTCAACTCGTTCCCCCGTCTTCCTCCTCCACCCGCTCCTCGCGACCTTCCGGATATCGTCACCCCATCTCCTCCAAGGACGCCCTACATTATACGTTTGCCGAGACGCGGTCTCCTCTAGAACCCGTGTACCTCATTGGTTATCGGTTCTGCGGGAAATGTGACCAGCCCATTGCCACTTCAACTTGCTAATCCTTTCGGCTATGTCGGTAACTCTGGTTCTCTGCCGAATCACCTCATTTCCGATGCGATCCTTTAGAGAGACGCCGAGCATAGCCCGCTCCATAGCTCGCTGAGCAACTTTAAACGATCGATAAAAGTATGGGGGGTAAATTCCTTCCGACTTGGTTTCACTAAACATCATGCCGAAACAACGGTCATAATGACGTTATTGTCACTTTTAGGCTATTCAATTTTTGCCGCTCCTACCGACCTCTGAAATTCGATACGCTTTATATTTTATTAAACTAGACAGTTTATCCACAATCATAATATTATAATTTTAATAACAATTACTCTGGTAATGCAGTTGTAACTTAAAGGTTTGTGTTCTATCGATCCGATTAGATGCTTTTTTTTATTTCTGTAAGACAAGAAAAACATTTTTGGGCCAAATTTGCCACCCAACGAAATCTGCCCCCCTAGGCTTCATCCTACTCAGCCTGCTGGTAAGTCCGCCTCTGAGGGTGACAGGCGTAGACGTTTTTCATATCAGTGGTAGCATTGAAATTATCTAAGAACTAAACAGCGCGTGTTTTGAGTTTTTCTCTGGTCACTTTGCATATTGTTAGATAAGCGATGAAAAAATTGCTTCCGTCCAATGCCAATGTTAATAGGCCTACTTGGCGTTGATAGGGATGGGACATGAAATTATGTATCGATGTTATTTTATAAAAATAGAGTTGACCAAGTTTTAAAACGAGCGATCCCAATAGGCTATTTAGATAATAACAGAATTCGAGCCGCTGTTGGTAGATGCCAAGAACCGGGTTAGGTGGGGCTTCTCTGGGAACGACAAGTGCGATTGTGGTGCTGTCCAAACAATGGAGTATCTCCTGAACTATCCTAATTGTCCTATTACTTGCACAGTTGATGACCTTTATGAAGCCAACGAAATGGCTGTAGAACTGGTTCAATACTGGCTTAAACAGCTTTAACTCAAGGTACATAATCATAATAAATGTAGCCATCCAACTCGACAAGAAGAAGAAGAATAGGCTAATCATATCTACCATAGATATGTATTAAACTTGCAATAAAAAAATAGTTAAGGTGACGGTAACCCTTTATCATCAGAAGAGTTGTATGTTGTTTACCATTTAATGTACATTAACATATGTGATAACATTTAGCCTGAAATTGGTTAAAAAGTATTGATAATATCTCAAGTGAGCTCTGCCGTTTTTAGAAAACTACGTAGGATTGTGAGATCGTGAGAGTATGTAGGGAGTTTTCTATGTGAGATGAATTTACAAGGCATCTCAAAAGTCAAGTAGAAATATAGTCGACCTCTGTGGTGCGGTGGGCTAATACCCGCCTGCAACGCAGAAGGTTGCGGGTTCGATTCCCGCATGGGACAAATGTTTGTGTGATCCACAGGTATTTGTTTCTGGTCTGGGTGGTTTTCAATATATATATTATAAGTATGTATTTACAAAAGAAAAGTATATAAGTATTATATCCGTTATCCTAACCACCATAATAAGAAGCATTAAGTTGCTTAGTTTTGGGTTAGGTGGCGCTGTGTGAAACGTCCTGAAATATTTATTAATTTATTTATTTATAGTGAATTAAATTAAGCAATGTAATTGGGAACCATTGGAAATCAGTAATGTGTACCCACTATTAAAAATTCTGGAACAATAATATTATCTACCTAAGTGAAATTTATTTATATCGTAGTTTAGCGTGCAATTTTGTACCTAACTCAATAGATAAATCGATTCTCATTTATCGATAAACACATTCTCATCTATCGATAAATTAAATTTCATCTATCGATGCTCATCTATCGATAAAAAGCCGGCATCCCATCCCTAGCAATCAGTCGGTCGGTACAATTAGTTATTTGGTATGGTAATTGTTACGTTAGCAGTTAGCTGTACCCGTAATAAGTGTAATAAGCATACTTGTAGGCTAACAGTGCATCGCTATTGCATTGTTTTACACGAGAATTTGATCAGTTTGATACATAACATGGGATGTTTTAAAAAAAATTGATTAGTGTAAATATATGAAGCGGTGGTGGCCTAGGGGTTATATGGTACAGATGTAGAGGTAATTCTGGATCACCAAGTTCGAATCCCGGCCACGCACCAATGACAATAATATAAATTAGTTAGTAGTTAGTATGTGCGGTATTTCCACTCGCTATAGGTAAAGTGTTCAGGTAGAAGACTGGCTAGTTACCTACCACCCACTTGCACTGGACAAAACCGTGTCGCCAAGCGGTCATCACCGTCTTCCGGCATGATGTTCAGTGAAGCCCGGGGGGGATTTATCCCGCCTTCTAGGTTTAGTTTGCTACCATCTACGGCCTATAATAATGTATAGGTAGGTACAATAGTATTTCTTATTGAAAGTGAGTTTTCTTCCTTTTGAACTCTATTTATGTAGCTAAAAAACAACACTGAAAATAAGTACACCTACGGTTAAGATGAATATTTACTGCTCAGGCGGTAGAATAACTGGCACTGTTGGGGTACCCACCTAGTCGACCTCCTGCAAAGGAAGTCTACCCAGTTTGGCTAGATAAAAATACCTACTCTTATTATAGAGATGGCTAGAACATCTAACTACCCACCTATAGTTACCTATTATAATATCTACAAACTACATAACCCATAGAGCACCCAAATCTCGTGACGTCACACTCAAGTGGGCGGGGCGTGAGGCGTGGCCCGTAGGCGTGGCTTCCCGGTCAATAACCCCACATACCCATAGGCTATATACGTAGCTATATGCCGTACATGGTGTTTAATGTTATTTGCAATTCATTAGCTGTGTTACCTATGGTTATGGTCTATGGTATTACGTGGGTATTTTTAGATGGAACTCTTTGGTAACTTGCCTTCTTGATTATGTCTATGGTTGAATCTATCTAGATTAGTATTTATTACACCCCAATTTTGTAAAATACTAGCTTATGGCGGTGGCTTTACCCGTGTGGAGAAATCCTTTCTTAGTGTCTACATCATAAAACATCTCTATTTGTGTTCCAAATTACTACTCAATCCGTTCAGCAGTTTAAGCTGTGTGTTGATAGATCAGTTAGTTAGTCATATATTTTTTTTAATATATTTAGATATAGAATAAATTACTTATTATATATAAGATATTTTATATGCTCTCAAGGCAAATTTGGCTAATTAGGTTAAATTTTAGAAATAGGATTCTAAGTCGAAAATAAGCTGGGTTAAAGCTATATTAAGTACTAAAGAAACTGTGGGCCCATGGGGACCGGCAACTTGGGAGCTGAATAAAGAACTGGCCAAACGTTTGGTGGAGGTATCAGGTGACCGGAATGCTGGCTTGTATTTTACACAAAAAATAAGTATACAATGTATTCAGCGGGGCAATGACGCCAGCATTCTGGCTACCTATTCCTCCACCATAGGTTTATTAGATTTAAATTTAGATTAAGTATTTATAAGTTTTAGATTATAAGTTTAGTTTGCAATGATTTTTATTCATTGTCTGTTAATTTTAATCAGTAGGTACTAAAGAAAGCCTAATAAAGTTAGCCAATATGATGCCTAGAAACCTCTTCATGATAACTGAACTGACCAGCTGGTGCCATTCAAACGAACAATAGGTACATTTTAATTATGTAACCAAAATAAACATTGTGAACATATAAAAAAATATATATCCCTATGACTTTCTTGCACGTTCTTCTCATAGAGGTGCTTTGCGAACGGTAGAATTTTAAAATAAAACTTAATAATTGTAAAATTAAAATTTAATTTGAATATAAAAGCATTGTTTCTGATATGAGCAATCATGATTTACCGTTTTTTTTTACCCAGGAAAAATGCGTTACGCATCATCACCCCACGCCGGGGGGCGCGGGGCGGTATGTGGGTCTCCCCCGCCAGAGATGGGAGCGGCGGGGATACCCACTAAAAAACCTGGGGGTGTTCCTGCGAGACGCCATAATGCCGGGGCAACGGGTACGCCGAAGCACTCATCCGCGGCAATCATGATTTACCTAAATTAACCGCAAAGCACCTGATTTGCTTACATTTTCTAAAAATATTTTTTTTCTTGTTTCAGATGCTGCCCCGATGTTAATAAAACACATAAAAAATATTTTTACGTGTGATATAATTCGTGCAATAAATTTAGAAAAATATATTATTTGATTTTAAATCAAAATTAAGTTCAATATGATTGATTTTGGTCATTGTATTTAAATTTTAATTAAATTACAAACAATTTTAATCTGTGATCAATTTATACGAAAAATATTAAAAAAGTATACGAAAATATGCAACGGACTTGTTTATTATTGCAATATTAAATATTATTATTGTAAAAATATATTAATTCAATTTAAGTCAAAACTCAGTTACTGACATTCGCGTAATCAGTGTATAACATTTTCTAAGTTACAAATCATAAAAATCTGTAACACAGTGAAGTGAAAAACTCAAAATGAGAATTGAAAATCGAAACAAAAAGTGTTCGTGTGAAAGTGTACTTTAAAGTATTAAAAAGTAAACACTAGTAAAAATTTGTAACATATAATAATCAAAGTGATGATCACATAAATAAAAGTGTTAATGAACGAGTGGCATAAATACCTAAGTGTTAACACTTTAACAGAAATAATGACATTAACATAAATTCATTCTGTACACTGAACGATTCTTAAAATCTGTTTAAAATGTGGCAATTTTTATGACTTCTAATACAAACAAATAAATAATCACTTTCATTTCATTAACACCAACGACTAAAAAGTTAAGTGTTAACAAAAATGTGTCATACAAAACTTAAATAAATGACATTGTTACTAACACTAACACTCAATGATATACCCCCAAAGTGATGGTCACATCACTCGTGTTTACAACAAGGGTGTTACAAATGTGGCATATATGAACGAGTGCGACTACGGGATGTATACCACGTGGTACAGCCGTGGTGATGGCATGCACCATCATCAGATGGGGCAGTTGTACCATGCACCACCCATGATCAAGACTGAAGCTGGGGTCAACAGCGACTGTATGATGGCTGTCGACTACGCCCCTCCCATTAAGGTAAAAATACGTTATTTAAATAGAAAATTAATATACGTGATCCTTTTACACTTAAGCTGTCATAGTAGGTACCTACCTCTAGTAATTTGTGTAAACACTGAAGTGGGTTAAGAGGTCTTTTATATAAAATTTTAGTGAAAGAGTGGCATTTTGAATTATGAGTGACATCGTATTCTCGCAAAACTGAAATTAAAATTTAGCTTATCACTAACACTACGTGACTTATACTTAACAAATGAAAGTGTTAATGAAAATGTGGCATAATGAAAGTGTGACATTCATGAACCAGTGAGTTACACCTAAAAATGTAACTATATTCCTACGGGAAGTTTATTGGACACTGTACACCACATGGTACATCCGTGATGATGCCATGCAATCCTACCTCTAGATTGAGGTACGTAGATTGGGTAGAGAGGATTGAGGTACAGGTAGATTGGGCAATGGGCAGTTGTACTGACTATAAGACTGAGGTTGGAGTCAACAGTGACTGCTTGGAATTAGGTATGGGCAATGGATTATAACAAGTTTTAATTTAGACAATTAACATAAATTACTGGGCTGGAGAGTCTTAACATCTTATGACTCTAGAATAGGAAGTGTTAGCGCAGTGCACCTAGAATTTTACATAAATAAATAATAAATATTTCAGGACGTTTCACACAGCGCCACCTAACCCCAAACTAAGCAACTTAATGCTTGACATCATTGTGAAATCCTGGATAGCACGACTGTAGGTACCTACTAATTTTGGGTAGGTAGAGTTACCATCAGGTCAGGTCTCTTACCATCAGGAGAGCGTATTGCTTGTCTTCTTACTTGATTATTCTGTGAAGTAGGTTTGTCTGTGTGAAATATTGTTGCCCTCTAACTACTGCCTCCTACATACCCTGCTTCTATGTAATCACTATCACTATATAGTATAAAATAAATTTGCGTCTATCTGTCCCTATGTATGCTTATATCTTTAAAACTACGCAACGGATTTTATGCGGTTTTCATTAATAGATAGAGTGATTCAAGAGGAAGCTTTATATGTATAATAAATGCATAATATAGAAGAGAAGCACTGATAATTTTCTATTAAGCGTGACAAAGTTTGCGCTGGTCCACTAGTATCATATAAATCATATTATTATCAAAATAGCTACTAGCCTTGCACTTGCAGGTTGTGGAATAGCCTTAGTGCTTGTTCACGCGGGCGCGGGCGCGGGCGCGGCAGACTTTGCTCACACCGCACGCGCGTTCACGTGAACAAGCCCTTACGAGCGACGTATTTCCTACACCCTTTAACATGGGGGTCTTCAAGAGGAGGATAAAGAAGGTGTTAATGGACCGACAACGCGTCTCTAATGCTACTGGTGTTGCAGACGTCCATAGGCGACGGGTAGCCGCTCACCATCAGGCGGGCCGTTTGCTTGTTTGTGTGTCTCTAACATAAAAAAAGATATTTCGTGTCTTCAGATAGCAGTGTCAAGTATATTTATATTTCCTACTTGTAGCTCATCACAGATCACGTGTTAGATTATCCAATTAATATGATATTATGTGTATAATAATAGTATTGTGTACGCCAGGTGACGATTACATATGCATTGTGACAGCTGCCCGTAATTTTCCTATAATCTTTGCATATTTTGCACATTATTCCATAATTTATTACAATTGCAATCTATATTAATCTTAATAAACCAAATATTAACTTGATCGACTACTGGTGGTAGGGCTTGTTCACGTGAACGCGCGGGCGCGGGCGCGAGAGCGGGCGCGGGCGCGGGCGCGAAATATCAAACATATATGACGTGCTATGAAGGTGTTCACGTACAACGCACGTGCGGTGTGAGCAAAGTCTGTCGCGCCCGCGCCCGCGTGTTATAGCGTGAACAAGCACGTAGGCTTCGTTCGTGGTTAGTTTTTTTTTTTAATTTTGCTCCCCTCAAAGTGTATCAAATACCTAGATACCTATACGACGAGGCTAGCGCGAGCGATCGAGCTGTACTCGTATAAGCCCTCTTAAACCTGATAAACCCAAAACTCAAAAAAAAAAACTCTAAATTCATTTATTCAAATAGGCTACATTGGAGCACTTTTGCAAGCCAATTTTACATTTTTCTATTTTAACACTCTACCGCTCGTTCGAGAAGAACGAGCAAGAAACTCATGAGGATTGCATTTTTTAAATATGTGTTTACAATGTATAACTTGGTTACATACATACTTTATTGTGCGTTTGAGGGGCACCAGCTGGTTTATTATGCAGAGGTTTCCAGGCATCTTTGTCGTCAATGTATTGGCTTATTTTTTAATAGGCTTTCTTTTGGTTTGGTTTGTTTTGGTCTATCTAAATCTAGGTACAACTATCTTATTCTTATTTCTAGTGTTAACGCTAAAAACCTCAATGTTATAATTATGTTTAGCATGCAAGCATCGTGGCCTTTGAAGCTGCTCATCTATCTATCCATCCTTCAGTCCATTCACCCAAGCATGAATGGTCCATTGATCAGGTGCCGGACAAAGTCAACAGTTAACTAGCTGATTGCTCACGTAGCGGGGACGTGACGTCTTTTTGTGGTCTATAGGAAGTCATCTGATAAATAAAACAAGAGCTCAGATGGTGGGATGATGGTTCTGTAGATATTGTTAAAAGGTATTTATATTTTGCATTATTGTTGACGTAAGTTGATGACACACAACTGCAGAATCGCGCGGTAATGCGGGAATTTTTGTAATGTTCCAACACTTTAACCGGACTTATTTAAAACGGACGCGGGCAGGAACAAAACGGAGATTGCGATCTCTTTTCCGCGCAATAAGCAACTTAAAATTAAAAATCAATAAAAAATACTTACGGCTTAAGGGCATATTATTATTACATATGTTGGAAAACCCTTCAGTTCTTTACAGCAAAGAAACACAGACAGAGAACAAAGAGATTAGAATAGGATCATGGCAGGCCAAGAAAGAGTTGTGAGATCAATTTACACGTGAACGATAAAGAATGGATCAATCCATAAAGAATCTATAAAGAAGTAAAAATCCATAGCCACTTGAAACATTTCGAGAGGACCGCTATCATTTTCGACCGCATCGTAAAACTGTCTCGGCTGTTTCGTATAATATGGAAATGAAGATGGAATGTAGGAGGCAGTCGAAAGGTCATGTTGCAGGCCATGTAGTGATGTCGGCAACCTGAAACTGAAATATTATACCTAGTCAGGTCATAAGTCACACAGTAAAAACTTTTCTTTTAGAATGCTGGCCACAAAAAAGTTTATTGAATTCGAATTTCGAATTGTTCATGAAAATAAAAATGTATACTTTTTAGAATTTTACTCATTTTTAAATATGGAGTGGACGCTTAAAGAAGACCGTGTTGCAGTTATTGCGTTGCATCGTTGCGGTTACGCGCCAATTCAAATTTTTGACATACTGAAAAATTTGAATATAACCAAAAGTTTCGTTTATCGTACCATCAAACGATACAATGAAGACTCTAGTGTAGATGACAGGTCAAGAAGTGGTCGCCCTCGGTCTGTTAGGACTCCAGCAGTGATAAAAGCTGTGAAGGCGCGAATTCAAAGAAATCCCAAACGTAAGCAGAAACTGTTGGCCCTTCAGATGGGGTTAAGCAGAACCACGGTGAAAAGGGTGTTAAATGAAGACTTAGGGCTTCGGGCATATCGAAGAAAAACAGGACATCGTTTAAATGCTCGTCTAATGGACCTGAGACTGAAGAGATGCCGCGCTTTGTTGAAGCGGTACGCGAGAAAAAAATATCGAGAAATTCTTTTTTCGGATGAAAAAATTTTTACCGTAGAAGAGAGCTACAACAAACAAAATGATAAGGTGTACGCACACAGTAGTGAAGAAGCGAGCAACCGTATTCCGCGTGTCCAACGAGGTCATTTTCCATCCTCGCTCATGGTATGGTTGGGAGTTTCTTATTGGGGCTAAACAGAGGTACATTTTTGTGAGAAAGGTGTAAAAACGAATGCAGTTGTGTATCAAAATACAGTCCTGACGAACCTTCCTGTTTCTCATACCATGTTCAATAAC
This sequence comes from Hemithea aestivaria, assembly GCA_947507615.1. Classification (NCBI taxonomy): domain Eukaryota; kingdom Metazoa; phylum Arthropoda; class Insecta; order Lepidoptera; family Geometridae; genus Hemithea; species Hemithea aestivaria. Next base: position 2,993,631 of record OX382348.1, on the reverse strand, counting down.
AGGCACTGGGTATTCCAACAAGATTCGGCGCCAGCTCATAGAGCGAAGAGCACACAAGACTGGCTGGCGGCGCGTGAAATCGACTTCATCCGGCACGAAGACTGGCCCTCCTCCAGTCCAGATTTGAGTCCGTTAGATTACAAGATATGGCAACACTTAGAGGAAAAGGCGTGCTCAAAGCCTCATCCCAATTTGGAGTCACTCAAGACATCCTTGATTAAGGCAGCAGCCGATATTGACATGGACCTCGTTCGTGCTGCGATAGACGACTGGCCGCGCAGATTGAAGGCCTGTATTCAAAATCACGGAGGTCATTTTGAATAAACTTTATTGTCATAAGAATCTATGTTTTGTTAAGTTCATTTTGGTATATAAATAGTTACATAATAAATAAACTTGTTCCAATAATTTTATATTAAACATGTGACAGAATTTATGACCTGACTAGGTATAGGTTGCCCACTGGCCACACAACCTATTATTATAATTAAATATTATATCTTAGTTCTAAGCTATATTATTGTATTTGTGTGAACAATAATGAGTTTTCTATACTATTCTATACTATATTGTGATTTATTGACTCTGAGAGTGTATGTAGGGTAACCTGTTCTGTTAGAGTATAAAGTAAGTATAAACCCATTTTTTTTAGCATCGCTTAAGATCCCGAAATCTTTGTCATAAGCTAACTCATAATGAGTAAAAAACAATACGAAAAATACAAGTAAAAATAAATCTATCTACCAACGGTACCACAAAATAAGTACCAGACACAAGTATCAGACGCGACGCCAAACCATAGAGAATTGCGCGCGTTCGTGCGGAACTATTTTAGAAATAACTCAAACAGGTTGTTTTTTTAAGTGGCAACACCGGACTAAGCACGGGAGTTGGAAAGCGGATCATTTCGGTACAGATTAGGGTGTAATTGACTGCGCACGCGCGTCCGACGAAGCTTTGGATTTGGAAAGATGTTTCTATAGACAAAATCACTGACACTTAAGCTGATGACGGACATAGGCGGGACGGAGCGGTAAGCGATCTTCATTTTGCATCAAGCATTTGCTTTATATGTGACAGGTTACATACAAATTCGAAAATTCCATCCAGAACCGCGACCGCTTTCTCGCCTGTGTGTGTTGTCACCTTTACTGGATTAAAGTATCGCCAAGCTCTCAATAAAGTGGTTAGCAAAGCTGATGTCTCTACGAACATATTATAATGTTCGAAAGAAGGTAGAACCTGTAAATAAAACTAAACTCACCTACATAAGTAATTGCCTAGTGAAATAAGACAGCCGTGTATAAAAGTCACCACGTCGATATTACCTGTGGCACAGATAAAAGAATACTAGCCTGTGGTTATATTATACAGACCTGTATTCCGAATTCCGGTCCAAAATCGCTTCTCGTTTTGCTAGCGCCCACTGTAAAATTTTAACAAAATTTTGAAAAAAAATCTTGAAAATGCTTACGATGCCAGCACAAACTCAAATGCAACTTCATTTCTTTTATTTAGCATCTTTTGGTCGCATCAAAGTGGCGTTTTTGAAAATAAAAATGTGTTTATAGGTTATTTTTTTTGCTTCCGTTTTGCTGCGCCGCCGTCTCTTTTTTGTGCAGAATTTAGGCCGTGCATATACTCATGATGATATTTTAAAGATTTTGTAGTGTTTAGCAATTTGGTAAAAAAAAAAAATTATTGCCTCCACGTGTGAGTATTTCTTATTCATTGCCTATAAGAGATCGCTTTGTCCGATAAGACATTTGCAACAGTGTTGTATTTGACTGGATTTCCTGAAAATTACCTAAGTATTGGCAAGTCGATAGCCATATGAATACTTTGCGTGCATAATCGCTCGTGAAATCGACCGTGTGATACTGTATTTTTTATTTTTTAAGCTACATTAACTTTAAAGATTACGAAGATTATTTATGATGTTACTTAGAGCTGTTGCAGGATTATTTTTTAATGATTTTTTGCCACCATTTATCGAAAACAAACCTAACCAATCACCAACATCATCATCAGCCTACTGCTGAACATAGGTTTTTTTTATCCGATGAAAAATGCGTCATAGGCCTCCCCCGTGGCACGCCACTCAACTCGGTCAAAATAACCGTAAATTGTCTGGAAATCTTTGATAGTCTGGAAGAGATTTTAAACTGTTTACATTGCAAATTGTATTTAGTTCTAAGTTCTTGTAAGTTGTATCAATAAAGTGTTATCAAATCGAATCTAATCTAATTGTCACGAAACATAATATTGTTATTCATATGCTGGTAATAAATTTCTTAACAAGATCTTATACATCAATGTAATAAATTACCAATAACCATATTTACGCCCTGCAGTTTTACCCATTGAAAACGAGTGTAATTGAAAAAATCTTTTTAAAAACAAGCTTTTATTATTATTGCCATCTAGCACCATAAAGTACTCGTCAAGATGAATCAATTGAACCCAAACTCGATGGGATTGCGTCGTTTAATTTCAGAGTTCCTAAGGCCAGCTTCCTGCTTTATCATCAGATCAGCTCGATTTCATAAAAATATTGCATTGTCATCAGATTTATACAGGCATGCAAAATTTCAGCTTAATCGGACACCGGAAGTGGGTCAAATAACTTGCAAGTTTTTATTACAAACAACAGACAGGTAAAAGTAAATAAAAGCTTGTAAAACACTGGTTCTGTTATAACAAGGTCTATGCTCTGTTTAAAAATGTCCATTATTTTATGTATTAACCAATTTTAAAAATATATATTTGTACTTAGTTTTTAGTAGATATTGCTGCTGTATTTAAATTATGACCAAAAACCTAAAAACTAAATTTAAACCCCATGTTCAACCTATATCATCTGACCACTACCATTATAGTTAAGTCCCCCCATAAGCCTAAAGTACGTCATGGCATCTTATAGGATTATCTAAACGTCACGCCGTGCTACTGACAGTGACGCATGGTTCGAGAAAACTCGACAAATGGCAGATTTTCTGGACTTTTCTTTAGATAAACGGTTTTGGAAATTATTTGTCGTAACTACTTAGGTACTACTTTACAGAAACTATATTATAAATAAATAAATTAAAAAATAAATAAATATTTCAGGACGTTTCACACAGCGCAGCGCCACCTAACCCCAAACTAAGCAACTTAATGCTTCTAATATGGTGGTTAGGATAACGGATATACTACTTATATACTTTTCTTTTGTAAATACATACTTATAATAGATATTGAAAAACCACCCAGACCAGAAACAAATACCTGTGGATCACACAAACATTTGTCCCATGCGGGAATCGAACCCGCAACCTTCTGCGTTGCAGGCGGGTATTAATTAGCCCACCGCACCACAGAGGTCGACTTATAGAAAATATATTGGACCCTATAATATTGATAGTGATTTTTTAAAAGTATTATTTTAATAACTAGTCCTGGGTAACTTAAATAAATATTATAATTAATATATATTCCTACGAACATAAAATTTTATTAGATAAGGGTTTTTGAATTATTTTTAATATTACACTAACAGCTGCGTAATTTTCCTCATAAAATAACTGCCTTAGGCACCAAATGAGGCATAATGTTACCATATATGTATATAAAAAATATTATACTGCAGTATATTTTTCTGAATCTACCCTGAGATACTTTTAAAAATAAATTTTAATATAAAAATTGTGTGCAATAAACTCGTAGGTATTAGTACAGACCTTTTTTTAGGTTTCCGTAGTCAACAAGGAAGCCTTATAGTTTCACATTGTCCGGCTGTCCGTCTGTCCGTCTGAAAGAAAGAAACATCCGCGGCTTTGCGGAGAAACTACAAATCCTAGAAAGCTTTAATTTTGCACAGATAAGGGCAATAGTTAGGGTAAGAGAACAGTGCAAAAAATAATTCAAAATTAATTAATATAGGGTTAGTACATATACAAGAGAGATATATACCGCGCTTAGGTCATTTTTTGTATGAAAACAAAGTCACCAAAACATGGCGGGGTGCGGGGGGTGGGTGGCTAGATTTGATTGGCTCGTTCAAGGTCACGTCACAGTTACGACACAGTTTAGGTAATAGTTAGAGGCATAATATGACATTGTAGTGATGTGGTAAAGTCGCTTTATCGATATCGATAAGAAAATATAAGTTACTGTTATTCTTAAGTTTAATGAGAAAGTTCGTTGTATTGTATACTTGAGATATTTTAATATAACTTCAAATATTGTTTTATTATAGCTTAAATGTTTTCTCATCTCTATTAACTCCCAAAGTACCCGAATAAACATTTTATGGGGTTTCACTAAAATATAAATGGGTCCATCGCTCGCATAAAATTTTTAGTCCTAATTTAATGTAGCATAACATTTTTCAGCCTAAGCTTCAAAACCTCTTAAGTTTTTAGGCATAATTTTTTTGCCAAAATTTTTCTTCCATACTATTTTAATAATATATACGCCTAAAATTATGTGTAAATATTATTATGCCAAATTATGATTAGGCTAAAAAATATGCGAGACATTTTAGGCCAAACAAAATTAGGAAAAAAAAAATATGCGTGCGAATATGCACCCAATAAGAATAAACAATAAATTTTAGATAGCGAATTATTTTTTTTAAATTAGTGACAAATTTAACATTATGTAATTTAAAATACATAGTTTCAGCTTCGTTACACTTCTCATATTATAAGCACCATAATAACCATTCATGAATTGGATACCAGCAACCCTGTATAATATTATACCCTGATAATTTTGGTACTTTTATATACGTAATACCTACCTACTTCAAAAATCTCAATAACATTTTTGTCGATAAAATTTGTGGTGTAAATTTAAATGTGTCTTATCACTAGTTCATCCGTACATAAGAGAGAACGAGATAATGTTATACAAATTTACCAAGAAAGAATGAGACGAAAAAAGACTTGGCCATTTTTATATCACATTTTATGTTAAACATTTTTCAATGATTAATATCGGAATAATAACTTGCCTGTGCAATAAGATTTCGTCTTTTGCGTAACTGGATGTAGCGCTTGTCTTTCCGCGCCATTTTATTGAACAATACGGCATTTTTAATAATTATTTTTCATTAAGTGTGTGAATGTCACGCTGTCAATGTCGGCCGTGGAATGAAGACGTAAAAGAGGCGGAGCTACGAGGTTATGTTGATTCCGGCATATGACTTGGCGACTGTTACCTCATTTTAGCTTCCATCTCTAGCTTTATGATCTGTGGGTTAGTAGTATAGGCCAAATATGTGAGATGGGGATGATTTTTTTTTGGCTGATCCCATCATGTTACGGATGCCTATATTGTGCGTAGCCCGAATCGCGCTTGGCCTATTAATTAACTTTAATATTGGCATTTTACACAATAAATATACCTACGGGGCTATTGGTCATTCAGTCACCCTGTATAATAATAATAATTGTTTCAAATCGTTGTCAAAAAGGCTTTATATTATTATGAAAAAAAAAAAGATGTAATTTTTCTGGAAACAACATTTTTTCCACCTGTAATAAAACTGTGCTGAAATTTGGCATTATAATATATTCACATTTACTTAATAATAATATAATATTATTACAAATACGTGTGCGTGCGTGTGTGTGTGTGTGTGTGTGTGTGTGTGTTAACCTGTAATTTTGGAAGTAAGCTAAACCCTAATATATAAGCTGAAACCCTAAAATACTATTACACAAAAGCTATCGGATAAATTCACTGAGCACAGCTAGAAACTAAGTAATCGGACATACCGATATTAAAAAAAAAACTATTAATAAATAACTGAAATAAACGTCAAGCGAAGTAAATACATAATTGCAGTAACCAGGTATCTTTATGAATGAATTTCAAGCACTAACAGCCTAGATCAAACGTAATTAGCACTAAATACCTAAATTATATTAAACGACCAGTTTTTGTGATAGCACGCGCTACGGCACGAGCTGGTTGGCGATACTTTGTTGTGCACGCGGGTTTACTTGATTTTTATATGAATACTAAGATTTTTTTAACATTGTCGCTGGCACATAATGATAAGAGCGACGGATATATCGAGTAACGCTCTCTCGTATGTACAATTTAACAAATTTTGAAATATAATTTCATAGAATTAATTAATTGAAAATTCCTAAAGACCAGACCTCCATAATATTATTACACACATTTTAGGTGTTTTTAGTTTGATATTTTTTTCGAAATTCTTATACAAATATTCTTTCTACGCTCTTAACTCAAACTCAAAATTAATTTATTCAATGACTTTATTAAACTAACCAATTTTGTTTTTATTTATTATATTTTTTTTATTCAATTATAATTATTTTTCTTTTATTTTAGGCTACAATGAACTTTTGCAAGTAAATTTTACAATTTTTCTATTTTAATACTCTACTTCTGGTTCGGGGTTGAAAAGTGCTCGAGTGGAGACCACGGACTAGCAAATGAAGCGTAGGACGTCCACCCACAAGGTGGACAGACGGCCTTATAAAGGTCGCCGGAAGACGCTGGATGCAGGTCGCTTCCAACCGGTACATATGGAAGTCCAAAGGGAAAGCCTTAGTTCAGCAGTGGACGTCCTACGGCTGAGATGATGATGATGATGACTTCTCGTTCGCAAAGCACCTCTATGAGAAGACCTAGCAAGACAAAATTTGGCCTGGTTCCACTCTTCCAAGTCATAATGTTTATAAGAACTATAATACTTTACTGCCTTCGTTTGTGCCAGTGTCATGTAGGTATACGAAATTACAAGTAATGTAATTATTAAATTAGTCAATTTTGTGGTGGTGGATTAAAAATCTCGTAAAACCTTAAGAGCGTATATATAATAAATAAAATAAAATATAATTTATTGTCCAATTAATACATACAACATAATAATTGACAAAGATAAAAAAAAAATTAAAATTAAATTTATCTATTAAACAAAACACAAATAAAAATGATATAATTGATTCAGCGTATGCTGGGTGCACAGAAATGTTCACCCAGCGCTGATTTTCTATCGATTTGATATCGAGTGACGCTCTCTCACTCGCACAATTTGACGAATTTTGAAATATAAATTCATGGAATTAATTTTTGAAAATTCCTCTGTAGCAACCCTCCGATATTATTACACACATTTAAAAAAGTGTTTGCAGTTTGATATATTAAAAAATGGGATGGGGAGCAATATAGAAAAAAAATTTTTTTTTCAATAAATCTCATTATTCCATTTTTTAATATTATATCTAACTGAAAACACTTTTTTAAATGTGTGTGCGGAGAGCGTCACTCGATATATACGCTCTTAATCCAATATAAAGATTACCTTTAATTTTTATTTTGACGTTTTATGTTTTTTAATTATTCATATCGAGTGAATTCCTGCTTAGTTTTTTACTAGTACAATAGGTTACTTTGACTTCCATTATTTTCATCGTACATGAAAAAAGTATCTAACAATTTCTAATTTTTTTTTTGTAACTAAAGTCCTTTTATTTACAAACTATTAAACCTGCTTAACAAAGAATTTTTCACATAAACTATTTTTTATCCAAACGAACAGAAAAACATATTTATTTCACTTAACATGAAAAATTATCGATTTATTAATAACTGTCAAGAAAATAGATAAATTTAATTAAAACACGAACTAAACATGAATTAATTTTGTTAAACTATTAATAATTGTAAATTAACTTGTTAAATGATTACATTAACTGTCTTGTTACTTTGACGTTTAATTTAAACCGTACATTTTAACATTAATTTGAAGTGTTTGAAAACTTAGTTCATGTGACTATAAATAGTTTTTTAGTGAAATCGGTTATTAAAAAATATTCACGTACCAATGGGTATATACCTACCTATGTATAATATGTATTAATTAGGCTTATTTTTAATAATTATCTTTATTTTGAATTTGATAGGCATTGTTACCAACGAAATTACTGGTACCTATAATGACAAGATTCGACAACTAATGTCTTAGAGTTACAGGTTCAGTGCCGCGCAGAATTTTAAATTACAAATTAAATGAAAAAAAGCATTTACTTTTAAATAAACTATCAAGAGTTAGCCTTTTGTTTTTAAAACTGTTTTAAATTTAGAACTAGTTTTTATCACTGGTATACTATAAAGTGTTATTCTAGAATAGAATAATACTTTATTGCATACCAAAAATTAAAAAACCGGTCAAGTACGAGTACGACTCGAGCACCGAGGGTTCCGTACAAACCTATGGGTTTCTACGGAACCCTAAGGAAAAGTGGGTATAATATTATATACTGTAGGTTTTGATTCCCTTGCGAGTACTTGCGAGTTTGAAAATATGCGGCTAAAATTGCTGTTTCTTTTGATTGCGTTGACATAGATGTTTGATTTTTGTACAGCTTAAAGTTATTATAAAGCTGAGTATTTGGTATGAATTTCAATTTAATACGCGTTCTTGAGGAAAGGGATACTAAATACAAAATTATTAAAAATATTTTTTTATATGATGTAACAAAAAATTTATAGTTTTCGCAATTTTTCCTATGCATGTGATTTAAGACGTTGCTGCGTACCAAATTCCAAGATTCTGAGTTAACGGCAAGTACCCTGTAGGTTTTGATTCCCTTGAGAGTAGTCGCGAGTTAAAAAATACGGCTAAAATTGCTGGTTTTTTTTAATGCGTTGAGATAGATGTTTGATTTTATTACAGTTTAAGGGTATAATAGACCTTAGTATTAGATATAAATTTCAGTTTAATACCTGCACGCGTTCATGAGAAATAAGGTAGAAAGTATGAAATTTTTAAAAATATTTTTTTATATGTAACTAAAAATATACAATTTTCGCAATTTTTCCTTTATCTGTGCTCTAAGGAGTTGCTTCTTGCCAAATTTCAAGATTCTGAGATCACGGGAAGTACCCTGTAGGTTTTGATTTTTTGAGAGTATTTGCGAGTTTAAAATTGCGACTAAAGTGGCTGTTTCTTTTGAATGCGTTGATATAGAGGTTTGATTTTATTACACTTTAAAGGTATTATAGACTTGAGTATTTGATATGAATTTCAATTTAACACGTCTACGCGTTCACGAGAAAAAGGGTAGAAAGTATGAAATTATTCAAAATATTTTTTTCATATGATGAAAATAAAAATTTATGGTTTTCGCAATTTTTCCTTTATTTGTACTCTAAGAAGCTGCTTCGTGCCAAATTTCAAGATTCTAAGTTCACGAGAAGTACCCCATAGGTTTTGATTTATTTGGTAATGTCGAAAATTTGCTGAAATTTGCGACATATTCGACTATATCTTTTGATTGCGTTGGCCTAGAAGTTTGAATTTTTCACAGCACCAAGAGGAAATGGACCTTAGTATTTCCTATAAATTTCAGCTTGTTACGTCCACGCGTTCCTGAGAAAAAGGGTCTTGACAGACAGACAGACAGACGGACGGACGGACAACAAAGTGATCCTATAAGGGTTCCGTTTTTTTCCTTTTGAGGTACGGAACCCTAAAAACCTTAATAAGCTAGATATCTAAATGGTAAGTAAGCAATCGGCGGTCTTATCGCACTAGGCAATTTCTTACAGATAACCCTTCTATTCTAATATTATTCTATTTAATCCATTATATTTAGTAAAATAAAACGGTCAAGTACGAGTAGGACTCGAGCACCGAGGGTTCCGTATAAACCTACGGCATTCTACGGAACCCTAAGGAAAAGTGGGTATAATATTATATACTGTAGGTTTTGATTCCCTTGCGAGTACTTGTGAGTTTGAAAATATGCGGCTAAAATTGCTGTTTCTTTTGATTTCGTTGACATAGATGTTTGATTTTTTTACAGCTTAAAGTTATTATAAAGCTGAGTATTTGGTATGAATTTCAATTAAATACCTGTACGCGTTCTTGAGGAAAGGGATAATAAATACAAAATTATTAAAAATATTTTTTATATGATGTAACTAAAAATTTACAGTTTTCGCAATTTTTCCTGTGCCTGTGATTTAAGACGTTGCTGCGAACCAAATTTCAAGATTCTGAGTTAACGGCAAGTACCCTGTAGGTTTTGATTCCCTTGAGAGTAGTCGCGAGTTAAAAAATATGACTAAAATTGCTGTTTCTTTTGAATGCGTTGAGATAGAGGTTTGATTTTATTACAGTTTAAAGGTATTATAGACCTTAGTATTTGATATGAATTTCAGTTTAATACCTGCCCGCGTTCATGAGCAATAAGGTAGTAAGTATGAAATTATTAAAAATATTTTTTTATATGATGTAACTAAAAATGTACAATTTTCGGAATTTTCCCTTTATCTATGCTCTAAGGAATTGCTTTTTGCCAAATTTCAAGATTCTACGTTCACGGCAAGTACCCTGTAGGTTTTGGTTTTTTGAGAGTAGTTGCGTGTTTAAAATTTCGGCTAAAATTGCTGTTTCTTTTGAATGCGTTAAGATAGAGGTTTGGTTTTATTACAGTTTAAAGGTATTATAGGCCTTAGTATTTGATATGAATTTCAGTTTAATACCTGCACGCGTTCATGAGAAAAGGGGTGGTAAGTATAAAATTATTCAAAATATTTTTTTCATATGATGAAATTAAAAATTTATGGTTTTCGCAATTTTTCCTTTATCTGTGCTCTAAGGAGTTGCTTCGTGACAAATTTCAAGATTCTGAGTTTACGGGAAGTGCCCCGTAGGTTTTGATTTATTTGGTAATGTCGAAAATTTGCTGAAATTTGCAACATATTCGACTATATCTTTTGATTGCGTTGGCCTAGAAGTTTGAATTTTTCACAGCTCTAAGAAGCAATAGACCTTAGTATTTCCTATAAATTTCAGCTTGTTACCTCTACGCGTTCCTGAGAAAAAGGGTCTTGACAGACAGACGGACGGACGGACGGACGGACGGACGGACGGACGGACGGACGGACAACAAAGTGATCCTATAAGGGTTCCGTTTTTTCCTTTTGAGGTACGGAACCCTAAAAATGAAGAGATATATTTTTTATAGATATCTTTGCCAGATAAAATACAGTAAAACAAAGACCTCAAAGACGGCACATTGTCTCCCACATTATATAGCCTGTCCCTCGGGATGGGTTGATTAATGACGTCACGGGGGATGATACGTCATTACTCCGCGACGCTCGTTTGGGAATATCATTGAATTGAAGTTCGTGTTTGCAGTTTAGTATGTCTATAGATTGTTTTGATTGCTGTAGAAAATACAGAAAATTTTTATATTATGAATCTTCTAAATATATAAAAGGCCCCTATATATCTTTATAGCCACCGTCATTCTAAAACTTGTATTTTTCCTTTCCTGCTTGGTTGTCTGGAAGAGATCGCTATTAGCGGTAAGACCGCCAATTGTAACATTGCTTAATTGAAATGTACTTATTTAGTGTTAATTGTTTTTTTGGTGCAGTAAAGAGTTATCTATCTATCTATCTAAAAGGAAAAAGTGACTGACTGATCTATCAACGCACAGCCTAAACCACTGGACGGATTGTGTTGAAATTTAGAACACTGATAGGTTTTATGACGTAGACCTCCGCTAAGAAAGGATTTTGAAATGCGGGCAAAGCCGCGAGCATAAACTAGTATCTTATAAATGACTAGAGTGTGCTCGTATCTTTGCCCGCGTGATATAATCCTTTCTTAGAAGAGGTCTACATGATATAATCTGTCTATATTCCAAATTTCAAGCGAATCCGTCCAGTGGTTTGAGCTGTGCGTTGATAGATCAGTCAATCAGTCACACTTTCCTTTTACATATTTAGTACTATATCTAAAAAGGAGATCTAATAAGGGAGTATATGATTTATTATTGACTCATCACATCTTATGACTCTTAAGGAAGCGTTGGCGCAGTGCACTTGGAATTTTTCGTCATTGTAGAATCTGAGTAGCCCTGTACTAATTATGGTCAGCGTTATTGATTACCATCAGGAGAGCGTCTTGCTAGTCTTCTTACTTCTTTTTATATACATAATATGTTTCGGCTAAAATCCAAAGTGCGGCTACACCAGAGACTACACCACTATTAAAAAATGGAATAATGAGATTTTTTGAAAAAAAAATCTTTTTTGACATCGCTCCTCATCCCATTTTTTTATATATCTCACTGAAAACACTTTTAAAATGTGTGCAATAATATTATGCAGGACTTGTATAGAGGAATTTTCAATAAATTAATTCCTTGAATTTATATTTCAAAATTTTTCAAATTGTGCGAGCGAGAGAGTCGTCACTCGATATATACGCTCTTAAACCTAGATGTAGCCGACCGCAGTCAGTTAAAGTTAGGTGTAGAAGATTTATTTTCAGCGTCACGCGTTTAAAACGTGAGGCAAGTTGTTATCAACATGTTTAATTGTTGATGTGTGGTGATCGTCTTAAAATTAGCATTAAGTATTCCTTAATGATGAATTGAGAACTCTGGAATAAGTACAAGACGGATCTCATCACTGTTCAAACCTAACCTAACCAACTGATGTCGGTCTGCCCTGAATTCGTAATAAAAACAAGTTTTTTTATACAAACATTTTGTTCACCCCTAACTTGAACCGACTGCGGTCGGCTACACCTAGCTTTAACCGGCTAAAACTAGGTGTAACCGCAATTCGGACTTTAGCCATAACATATATAAAAAACCATTGAGTACTTTATTACCTCATCTTGTGAGTCATTATATCATTGTATCATTATAAAATTAAAAATTATTTTAAGAATAATATAATATACTTTAACCTGCCTATTACTACCTACTTAAATAAAGTAATATAAGGGCATTAACAGACTCCCAAACTGTCAGAGTTGTCAACCGCATCCTTCCATTGTAAAGCCGCGCACACACGACAATTAATTTTAAAGACGAACGCTGTTCTTTCAACCGCACGCTACCATCATTAATATGTGCACTGCCTTATACTTGGGGTTGCCAGTTCGAGTTTCTTAATAAACCATGTGAAATTTTAAAGGGATAAAACCGTTTTTTTTTTCTTTTTTTATTTATTTATGTGATGAAGTAGAAGACGAGCAAGACGATCTCCCGATGTTAAGAGACGCTGCTCATAATCAGTACAGTGCTACTTAGGATTTCACAATGATGTGTAACCATCCAAAGGACTGCACCAACGCTTCTTACTCAAGAGTCATAAGATGTAAAGACTCTTTAGCCCAGTAATTTCACTAGCTACAGTGCCCTCCTGCCGAAGGACAGTAATGTTTGCACATCACTGCTCGGGCGGTAGAATAACTGGCACTGTTGGGGTACCCACCTAGACGACCTCCTGTAAAGGAAGTCTACCACCGGTAAACCTTTAACTTGTTGGCTAAAAGTTTACGAACCGGTTAATTACTCATGCTCATAATATTTATAATTTACATATCTTAGATTGAAATGAAATAATAATAAGTTCAAATACGAATAATTCTGCGGGCCCGGGCAGCGGGCAGTACCTACCCATGGAGGGATTTTTCCCGCCTTCGAAGTTTAGTGTGCTACTATCTATGGCTACATCGTTGCTTAATATCACACGAGATCGTGGTCAAATCATCAAAAAAATAAATGAGTAACACAGACGAAACACACAGATGAAATTATAAAAAACTTTTGAAAAACAAGTTTTTATGATGTCGCTCTTAAACACGGGCTAAGCCCGGGCCTTTTTATAGGCGTATACGGAGACAAAAAAGTCCAACGCGCAGAGGCCCTTTTGAGCTTTTAATATAAATGTAATGGGTGACACTTATTGGAGTCTGTCTGTGAGTCCATCTATAGAAAATGGGCTCAAAGACAGTCTCCGCTAAGTGACAGGACTATTGCTAATTAATGGAAACTACTTGAACTAGGCTAATGATGTGTATTCTAAATGATAGTTTTTATTATTATTACCATCTAGCACCAAAGTACTCGTCAAGACGAATCAAATGAGCCCAAACTCAATGGGGTTGCGATGTCAGATCATCAGATCAGCTCGATGTCAGAAAAATATTGCATTGTCATCCGATTTATACATGTGTGCTATTTCAACTCAATCGGATATCGGGAAGTGGGTCAAATTAAACTTGTAACTTGCAAGATTTGATTACAGTCAGATAGACAGACAGACAACAGATAGGTTAATAAAACCTTGTAAAAATCATGAGCATGCCCTGAACATCATACCGGAACACGGTCACAATGACCGCATGGCGACACGGTTTTGTCCAGTGGGTGGTAGTTACTAACTGTGAACGGTGGTGGCTAGTTAGCCACGGCCGAATTAAGGGTAAATCCTGAGATCGGGCGTATTTAAGTGATTCCCGTGGCAGATTTTAAATCTTAGTATTATTGAATTTTACATGTTAAACATCTAATATCACATAAATATAAGTACATCCATCAAATAGGCATCATTATAACTTGTTTTGTTCAGAAGATATTTCAATTTAAATTTTTGGTGCCATGGGAATCAATAAAGTGTGCCTTGGGAATCAAAATTTAAACAATTTTGTTTGAATTCTAAGTTATTATCTAAATATTTACCTCTACATACTAATCATATAAAATAGAAATGATTAAAAACGGTAATCCAAATGAATAAACACCAAACATAACGTATTAAAAAGCTATATATTGGCAGTCTATATAATAATCGTGTAAACTAAATAAAATCAACGTATTGCTGTCCTAAACAATGTAAAATTATTGAATAAATAGTCCTAGAATATGAGATTTTTTTTCTCAGTCACAATCACTGACAAGATTCCCTCCAGAAGCTCTCCGATTGTATATTTATCATTAGTGAGGTTAATCTGGACTGAAGTTTAGTTTCGTTTTATATTTGCAGCATACCTCATATCATCTTAGCCATAGGACGTCTACTGCTGAACATAGACCTCCCCTTTAGACCTCCATATATATCGGTTGGAAGCGACCTGCTTCCAGCGTCTTTCAGCGACCTTTATAAGGTCGTCTGCCACACTTGTGGGTGGACGTTCTACGCTGCATTTGCTTGTCCGTGGTATCCAGTCGAACACTTTTCGACTCCATCGGCCATCCGCGCTGCGTGCTATGTAGCCTGTCCATTACGACTTCAGCTTCTTAATCCGCTGGGATATGTCAGTGACTTTGGTTCGTCTTCAGATCTTTTAGCTAAATTCGGCGGTCGATCTCTTTCTCGAAGTTGGGTCCTACCGAATTGGACTACTTATTCTAGGTACCGGACCTCTAACAGATACTGGGGAAGGCACAACATTGGCATTTGACTTAAGTTTGATCTTGTCCATGTTCATTTTAAGCTCACCCGTTGTGAAACTTGTTCTTGGTCTTGTTCGAGCATCATGCTGAGTGCCTCTATCGACTTCGCCATGACTACGATGTCGAGAGTAAACCGAAGATGAGCAATGTGGTCGCCGTTGATATTGATGCCAAGTCCTTGCCATTCCAAGAGCTTGAACGCGTCTCCCATTACCGCAGTAAACAGTTTCGGAGATATAACATCTCTCTGTCTTAAATACTCCTCTTCTCAAAGGAATCAACTTCGTGCTCTGCTCCTGTACTCAGACCAACATAGTGGCGTTAAAAAACAAACACTTCAACACTTTAATGAACCGATAGTCAATATGGCATCGCTGAAATAACTCGCGCAAAGTCCGTGTTTTCACTGAATCAAAGCTTTCTCAAAGTCCAGAAACGCTAAGCTTAATGGCAAGTTATATATTCTCTTGACTAACTTGCCGCAGCGCATGAATGTGGTCTATTGTACTAAAGCCTTTTCGGAATCCGGCTTGTTCGGGGGGCTGAAAGTCATCAAGTCTGCCCTGTCCAGACGACTCGTGATAGCCCTTGAAAACAGCAGCATATGAACATGGTTCAAAAGCGTAATGGGTCTGTAGTTCTTCAATAGGAATACCTCATAGGTGAGCCTTCATCCCAGAAAATGTCATGGGATTGAATTTTAACATCAGTTTGGTTAATCTGGACCGAAGTTGTAGCCAGCCCATAGTTTCGTTTTTAATTAGAAAATTTATTTTCTGATGCGCCTTTACTCGGGAAAATTTCACAATCATTATGGTATATAATTAATATCAGTATGTTTAACCTGGACTGAAGTTCCAGCCAGCCTACAGTTTCGCTATGTCTATGCAACATACCTCACAGGTGAGCCTTTCTCTAGAAGAAGTCATTAGAATATATATTAATAATATAAGTTTGGTTATTCTGGACTGAGGTTCCCGCCATGCTTTTTTATGTTTTATAGAGCTCCTATTTGATCCCATAGATTAAGGCACATTATGATGACATATCTTATGTAGCTATTTTTAGCCCATCAAACAAAAGCTGCTAATTCAAAACGAATTTATGGGCTGGTTGGAACTTCAGTTTAGAATAACCAAACTGTTATGAATATACAATCTGATTATGATATCTTCCGGGGTAAAGGCGCATCAGATAAAAAATTTGCAAATTTAAAACGAAACTATGGGCTGGCTGCAACTTCAGTCCAGATTAACCAAACTGATGTTAAAATTCAATCACATGACAGTTTCTGGGATGAAGGCTCACCTATGAGGTATTCCTATTGAAGATCTTGACTACAGGCTGGCTAGAACTTCAGTTTAGAATAACCAAACTGATATGAATGTACCATCTGATTCGTATCAGTTTGGTTATTCAGTTCAGTTTGGTTTTTCTGATTATTTTTATGGTGGGTCGTAATGGTGCCGCATAAGCCAGAGCGGCAGTCTACTATAGTACAAATGAAATATACATATAAAGACTCAAAATCACTTTCTTGCCTGGCTTCGCTGTAGTCGAGTAAAAAGTATAAAAAGTGAAAGAATGCGCAAGAAAACTCAGGGGAAAATTGATTACCGTGGTAAAACGCCATGAGAATCAATACCATAGAAATCAAAATTGTATAGTTTTTGGTCAATATTTTTAAATACCATAATTATAGACCAATAATAATAAAATATATGATAAACAATACCCTTTTTCTAACTACACACCCTAGTCAAAAAACCGTAATGGATAAATAAATATTTTTAAACATGGAAATGGTAATCAATGACCTAGTGAACCAAAACCACGGTAATCAATTTCTCACCTTCGTAAATCCCGTTTATAACAACGAGAGGAGCAACCCCTCTTTACGATGTTTAGAGCGCAATTGAACTTAGCCAACAGAGGGCGTACAAGCTTCTAAGTCTTGTGGTTTGTGAAATGTGGGTAGTTATGTCGCGCGCCATGGGAATCACTTTTTGACCGGGGACAAACCTAAATTTGTTATTTTTTCTGAAACTTCGCTGAGTACAGCCTTCGCGTATTTATTAAATCATATAACAGTTCACCCTTTACAGCTTAAATCACAGCAATTAATTAAATACCTATTATAAGTTAGTGTAAAAAATTTATTTTGTTCCAAAAATGTGTAAGGGACACCCCACGGTAATCAAATATTAGGGCTTTTACATTTTTTTTCAGGTACTTGCAGCTAAATTTAAGCTGATGTTTATCTTGCATTGAGTAGATTAAACCTTAAACAAACAGAAAAAAAATACTTTTGGGTAGAATTTTTATGTTACGGGTAGTTTATTCCCAAAGACACGTAAAATTTTGTCTCTCAGGATTCACCCTTAAATAAATTAAAATCTCGCGTGATATTAAGCGACGACACGGCTGTAAATGGTAGCAGACTAAACTGAGAAGGTGGGATAAGTTACATATCTTAGATTGAAATGAAATAATAATAAGTTCAAATACGAATAATTCTGCGGGCCCGGGCAGCGGGCAGTACCTACACATGCAGGGATTTTTCCCGCCTTCGAAGTTTAGTGTGCTACTATCTATGGCTACATCGTTGCTTAATATCACACGAGATCGTGGTCAAATCATCAAAAAAATAAATGAGTAACACAGACGAAACACACAGATGAAATTATAAAAAACTTTTGAAAAACAAGTTTTTATGATGTCGCTCTTAAACACGGGCTAAGCCCGGGCCTTTTTATAAGCGTACACGGAGACAAAAAAGTCCAACGCGCAGAGGCCCTGGCCCTGGCTTCACTGAAATCCTCGTTTTCTTAAACGCACATTTAAGACTCGAACCCCGCTAAGAGTAATCAAAGCCAGTGATGCACCAACTATGTCAGCCGTCCCCTCGCGGTGTCATCACGGATGATCGTGAAAAATCGTTTTCCCGTTTTTTTGTGGAGTGCGGCCGATGTGTGGCAATTTATTACATTTGCGAGGGAATCTCGCCTAGTTTAGATTTCGGTGATATCTTGGGAACTGTAATTTGAAAGCGAGAAATAAGCGAAATATAGCCGTATAGATAGAAATAAATAATGTTTTCTATGGTTTAGTATATACTTATTTTACCGGGGGTAGACTTCCTTTGCAGGAGGTCATCTAGGTGGGTACCCCCAACAGTGCCAGTTATTCTACCGCCTGAGCAGTGATGTACAAATATTACTGTGCTTCGGTAGGAGGGCACTGTAGCTAGTGAAATTACTGGGCTAAAGAGTCTTAACATCTTATGACTCTTAAGTAAGAAGCGTTGGTACCGTGTTCCTTGAACTTCACATAATTGTGAAATCCTAAGTAGCACTGTACTGATTATGGGCAGCGTTATCTCTTAACATCAGGAGAGCGTCTTGCTCGTCTTCTACTTCATCACATAAAAAAAAATACTCAAAACTTTTCAGAGAGCCTATTAGGCTAATTGCACCCACTACGATGACGACTACAATGTACATTGCTGCGTCTGTTATTTAACTCATATTAATGAGGAGGTTGAAGCAAGTAATGTATGCAATATTGTCTATGGATTCTAGTGTTTTACATGTCATTGGGCAATAGCCAATAGGCCCTCAGGTTAATTTAGATATATTTTTTATTTTTACTTGTACGTTAATAGAAGCCAAAAGCTGGTTGTTTGTCTAAACCATCTGGGTTTGTAGGAAATACAGTAAAAGTACTTATCTTTTTTTTTTTTTTTTATGTGATTAAGTAGAAGACGAGCAAGACGCTCTCCTGATGTTAAGAGATAACGGCTGCCCATAATCAGTACAGTGCTACCTAGGATTTCACAATGATGTGAAATTTTAGGAGCACTGCACCAACGCTTCTTACTCAAGAGTCATAAGATGTTAAGACTCTTTAGCCCAGTAATTTTACTAGCTACAGTGCCCTCCTACCGGAGCACAGTAATGTTTGCACATCACTGCTCAGGCGGTAGAATAACTGGCACTGTTGGGGTACCCACCTAGACGACCTCCTGCAAAGGAAGTCTACCCCCGGTAAAATCTATTGTATTTCAGCTACTGCCGAGACTAAAACTTGAGGTCCACTTCGCGCGAATGTTCGCGAGCAGTGTCAACATTTGGTTTTATTTGAGAATCCGGAACAACGGAGTGCGTTACGACAAGTGGAGCTTCCCTATAGGTATTTTTTTCACATAATGTTGTAACTTAACTATTAACTTTATTTCGGGCTTCGACACATATTTCACCAGACATTTTACTCCAAAATAGGTACTTTCACATTTTTTAAAACATTTTATTTCAGCATTAAGTTGCTAAAGCCAAAAGCACGGGAACGCTCCCGTTTTAATAAAACAAATCGTCGATTGACCACCATTTGGTGCAAATGCTCCAATGAGGTTCCAATATGAGAAACCCGAGCACCCTTCCTTCCACCGTTTTTTCACCCTCGAGAACCTTTGAAAAAACTCGTAGAAAAACAGTTTCAGTTCAACGAAACTAGATGGCGCTGATAGTCAATGAATCTTTTCCAGCTTTTTTATCGAATTTTTTCTTTAATTTTTTATTAAGTCTTGTTAAATAAGGTTTTGTGGTGATCTGGAATGCCATTGAAAGACCATAGAATGCCGGTGATAGTTTTTTATTAAACTCGAGTTAGGAATTTAAAAATAAAATTAACAAACTTTTTAATCAGCAGATCTGGGTAATTAAAAGTTTTTACTGCATTTTTTATGATTTTTAGAAAAATCTTAGGATTGAGATATAAATTGATAAAAATGTCGTCCTATCTGTCCAATTGATAACATTTTTTTTCTGCAAATTTTAGGATATGGCAGGATGAACTGGATTCTTTTTTTTCAATAGCATAGGTCTGTGTATAACCATCAAACAAATGGAAAGGAAAGGGAGGCTATTGCCTAGCTGTGAAAAAATAACAAGCAAAATAAAAAATAATAATAACATTAGGTACAGATTACAGATTGACCACTTTTAAATTTCGTGTTGTCTCCATACACATCAGAAACATCTTGTTCAACACTCAGATCCAATTTAAAAATGGTTCACTTCTGTAGACAATAAAACAAATAACACTTAAATAAAATTCACTTTTAGTACGTTAAATTAAATTATTTATAGATTACCTCTTTATTTATTATAGATTTAAACGAAAACCATGTGTTTTACCTTTATTTTGTTTGATCGGGTATGAGATCAAAAGAAGTAAGCACATTACAGTGGATTGAGGTTAGAAAGCTTTGGGGGCGTATTCTGAAAGCTTTCGTTATTTTTTCGTAATCTAGTTTGGGCATAAAAAAATAATGCACACATTTTTTAAATTTCGTATTTATAATGTTAATATGGTATTATAATAACATTTAATAAGTATTGCGTATAAAAGTACCTACTCATGTTTTTGTAAATACTAACTATCAGGCGCGGATCCAGACCATAATTTTGGGGGGGTCATCAGCAAGAATTTTTTTCAAACTAAGAATTTTTATGGAGACTCATTTCAGGGTAGTCTTGAAAATCTTATATTTTTAAGTACTAAATATAAGCGTTTTTCTTGCTCCGAGTAGCTAGGAACCTAATATTCTTACTTATAAAAGCGCGAGCAGCTCGCTGCGAGCGGCGAGAAAATTTTGAATTTTTCAGCACGAATGATGTGCGTTTAGCTTGCTCTGAGTGGCAAGGAAACTAAATAATTATATTTATATTAAAGCGCAAACAGCTCGCTGCGAGCGCCGAGAAAATTTAGAATTTTTCAGCACGTATGACGTGCATTTAGCTTGCTCCGAGAGGCAAGGAAACTAAATTATTCTTATTTATAAAAGCGCGAGTAGCTCGCTGCGAGCGCCGAGAAAATTTTAAATTTTTAGCACGAATGATGCGCGAGCAGCTCGAGAAAATTTTGAATCTTTCAGGACGAATGATCTGAGTTTCGCTCGCTCTGAGCAGTATGAAAATTAAATATTCTTATTTATAGCGCGGGAGCAGCTCACTGCGAGCCAAAAATAAATACTATTATACATGCGAGCAGCTTGCTGCAAGCGCAAAGACATAGCTGCAAAGACGACATAAAGCGCGAACAGCTTACAGCAGTTAATATAATCCAATTAATCCTAAATATGAAAGATACTGTGCAGTTTGGTACGAAAACCTACGGATAATTCGTAGGCGAGGACTGAAAAAAAAGTAGCTTGGTAAAAAAATAATTAAAACAGCGAAACAATTTTATGAACTTGTGCGTGCTTGCAGCTAAGATAAAATTTCCTAATTCTAACTGAATGATATGATGAAAGTAGCGTAAAACCAGTTGATATAATTGAATTTTTTTCCGACTAAGATTTTGGGAGGGGTCATGACCCCCTTGACCCTCCCCTGGATCCGTGCCTGCTAACTATACCTACTTAGGGCCTAGGGGTATCGGAATTGGTAGCGGAAACCCTGAAATGTAGTCTATGTGTTCCAGTTCCAAGTTCTAAGAAAGCTACCTTTAAGAAAATATCTAGAAAAAATATTTTTTTCAAAAATTCTTTTCATGCCATTTTTAAATATATCAAACTGGAAACACTTTTAAAATGTGTGCAATAATATTATGGAGGGCTGGTCTTAAGGAATTTTCAATAAATTAATTCTATGAATTTATATTTCAAAATTTGTCAAATAGTGCGAGCGAGAGAGCGTCACTCGATATATACGCTCTTAAGCCAAAGCGCAGGCGTGAAGAACACACACATTATTATGTCCAATATTCATACTTTTGTGTTTAGATATTAGTAAGTACATAGTAAATTTAATTGTTGAAGTGGGTCTTTAATGAGATATTTGCTGGAACAAAAGCGTTAGGAGTATATAATTTATTTTAAGATGTGAAGTAAGTAATGCCGTGATGCAGTGTAAGATGTAAGGGTTATCCAAAAATTTAAACTTAAAAAAAACATCTAATTGAAAAAATATCAAGTGCTACCAGAATAAGCCGCACCGCTGATTACAGCGCTCCCACCCGAGCGGGAAAATGAGGAACTAATTACAAATTACAACCCGACCAAATCAAAAATACTCAACAAACTATATGAGGTGGAAATGAAAGCGTGTTTTCAATTCAGTCGGTTGCTCAAGTTTTAACCCTTTACTGCGCATGCCTCTATACATAAGTAGGGGAAAGGAAAAAAACACAAAATTTATACCGGGTAAATTTTAAACCTATACTTTTTTTTCCTCTCGAGCATTTTTATGTCGATCCTTTGTATGTGTGAGTTGGTGCCAGCTTTAATTACGTATCGACTTAATTTGCCTGCGAGTCTCGACGGAACTACTGTTTCCCAACGTTCTCGTGATGTTATTCGAATATTTTTGAATATAGAACGCTTGTTTTTGAATATAGAGCGTGTATAGTTGTTTGTGTGTGTGTTATGACGTCACGGACATGGGGACCGTTGGTTTTGGAGGGGAGAGTGGGGTAATTTGAAAATGTGTTGGTTTTCTTTGCGATGGGGAGACCGGCTGATATCAATTTGGCGTTGGAGTGCTATAGCTATGAAGATGTGAATTTGGTAAGTGGTGAGATAATAGGTGGGTTAGTTACTACGGTACTTCTAATTTGAGTACTATAGTAACGCAATACAATCAATTGTTTATTTTGAAAAACAAATGTTATGAAAATATATCTAAATTTAATTGATATATTTTGAAAAACAAATGTTAAGAAATATAATATCTAAATTTAATCGATATATTATCCTCAGCGGCTCTCACTGAACAAAGTTTTTTATTTAATATCATGGGTCTTGTTTTGCAAAAATGTTTTAAAAATCACGTTTCCGTTGAGATAAACCTCATCTCAGCAACGTATTAACTAATCATACCCCGTGGTGTCACTTGCTGAAAATTCTTTCTGTTTATGATACCTATATATTTTATACAATAACTACCTAGTTTACTTAGGCTATACTAAATTATAAATTTCAGCTCTATCGGTTGAGAAAGTTTGATAAAGGTAACAATACTGAATCGATTTCTATTATGAAATTTTGTTCATGAGTACTTAACGTAGACACCTAAAATTGCATGAAATAAAAATTAACTAAGAGCTAGAAAAAAAAATCTTTATTATAAATAAAAAATATATCATATGTACTAGTTGCGCCCCGCGGTTTCACCTGCGTAAGTCTCGGTCCCGTGAGAAAATCGGGATAAATAAAAGATGTCATGCTTTTTCGTATTTTCAGCTATCTACATACCGAGTTTCTTCGCAATCGGTTCTGTAGTTTTTGCGTGAAAGAGTTACAAACATTCCTATTCACACACAAACTTTTACCTTAAAGTTTTGGTAGGATTAGTCTCTAATCTTTTAAAATAAATTATATTAATGTATAATAATATCTTATTAATTATTAAAATAGTTGGTATAATTAAAATAAAATTTAATCTTTTCTTAAAAAAAATAACTACTAAATAATTAGTAACAAACTAAAATAAAACACAATAAATGAAAAAATAAATAAATGTGAAATAAATAAATGTGTGATGAGTGTGTGATAAATGAATAAATGTGTAATACTTAATTATAATTAGTAACAATTATGTTGAATCATACCTCTCTCCTTTTTTTTTAATCTAAATACTCGATCGTTATGTGTAAAAATTAATACAATTTATTTTTAAATTACAAATTTCGAATCTTACTAATATTACGTGAAAGTTTGTAAGAATGTATGGATGTCTGGATGTATGTTTGTTACTCTTTCACGCCTAACCGGGCGGACCCATTGAGCTGAAAATTTGTATACAGATAGCTTAGACCCTGGAATAACACATAGGCTGTACAGCGGGCAAAACCGCTGGGCTGGTTTAAAATAAAATTAAATCACTACTTTATAATAAGTACCTAACATTAAATTTTATTTTAAAATAACAAATTTTCAATACAATATATTTCTAAGTAATAAAATTACGTTCATTGTACAGAATGTAAAGTGACATATAATTGCATATCTCAGTTATTAACTTGAATACTTAGATTAATGTTAGGCATGACACATAAGACCACCTGTTAGCTCACTTATACATAACTTGAGTTATACTTATGTTTATGTAATGTTAATAATACTTCAAGTTTATTAATAGGTACTAAATAGCTGCGCTCAGCGTTACTGTAGCCTATATATGTTATTCCAGAGTCTAAGCTGTCTTCATACCAAATTTCAGCTTAATCGGGTCACCTGTTTAGGTGTGAAAGAGTAACGAACATACATCAATGCATTCTTACAAACTTTCACTTTTATAATTTTATTAAGATTAGTAGGTAGACCTAGATTTTGTACACGATTGCTTCATCAATACACTTTTTAAAGTTAATTGAGGTTCTTAATACAAATAAATTTAGAAAAATATTTTTTTTTTTTTTTATTTATTTATTTATTCGCTTACTAAGATAACATTACAGTGTGTTCACCAAATCGTTATTCTTAGTATTCTTAAAAATATTACAGAACATGCAATACTAAATTATTTTCTTAGAGTATTAACATTTGACCATACAAAATCTAGTATCGTTCCGTGAAGCTCACTTGCGAACAAGTCAACATCTGTCAATCAAATATACTACGTATAATGTTCTTTAAAAAAAATAGTCTCCATTTTCTCAGTTAGATATAGGTATATTGAGACTTTGAAGATGGTGATGATTTATATAGTCCTAACGAAGTACTACATCTATACCAGTTATTTGTCCGCCAAGATAAGGCCATTTTTTTTCAAATATTATGACGACAAATTGCCAAGTAAGGTGTGATTCTCAAACGAAAAGGATAAAATTTAAACCCTAGACTCTCTTACATAGTCTAGAAATTTAAGCAATGTTAACAATTATACCTAGATGGCGCTTAGGTAAACATTTTAAATACATTTACTTTTACATAACTTTTTATAATATAAAACTAGCCGCTTGGTACATATTTTAGCATTTACAATAATGAATAGAATAGAACTTTATTGGACACCAAAAATACAATAAAATAAGCATTAAAACACACAGACTAAAACACAGACGGGAAAGCGGTCGCGGTCCGGGGCGGAATTTTTGCAATGTTCTAATTTGTACGTAACCTGTCACATATGAAGCTAACGCGGGCAGGAACAAAATGAAGATCGCGACCGCTTTACCGCTCCGTCCCGCCTCTGTCTGACGTAAGCTTAATAGTCGTAATTTATAGGGTAGCTTACGAACTTCAACTATACGAATTATTATAATGAATTAGAATAAAATACGTACAAACTATTAAATTTTAAAAATTTTGATCAAATGTTGTGCGGAGCTCTAATTCGAGGTTAACAAGTGTAATTTAAAAAAATATTTTTAAAAACAAGCTTTTATTATTATTACCATCCAGTACCAAAGTACTCGTCAAGACGAATGAAATGAGCCCTAACTCCATCGAATTTGGGCTCATTTGATTCGTCGATTGCGTTGTTTAATTACAAAGTTCTTATGGCCATCTTCCTGCTCTATCATCAGATCAGCTCCATGTCATAATATTATTGCATTGTCATCCGATTTATACATGCATGCCAAATTTCAGTTCAATCAGAAATCGGAAAGTGGATCAAATTAAACTTCCAAGATTTCCAGACAGACAACAGCAGACAAGTGAAAGTAAATAAAAGCTCGAAAAAAGTATGATCCATTTTCATACACTCATCAAAATACAATGTAAAAATCCTCCAATGCAGATAAAATAATATTTGTTTAGTACTATCCCACGTTGGGCGAAGTTGTTAAATTATATTTACTGCGAATATAATGATGCAGAATTTTAACAGACCATAAATACTTGTTTTATATCGCTGGTACTCTCTCAGGATATAGTGTAAGAATTGTAACAGAAAGTAAAGTTGCCCTTTTTAACCCCCTTCGAAGAAACGACGGGGTGTTATAAGTTGTTCGTGTCTGTCTGTGTCACTGTAGGTGTGCGTGTGTGTGTCTATGGCATTGTTGCTCCCAAACGGATGAGCTGATTTTGATTTTCTTTTTTTTTTTAAGTTGAGTTAGTTGATAGTGTTGCTAGCTTCAATTGGCGGAAATCGGTCCAAGATACGAGTAACTAATATAATGTAAACTAATTTCAGCTCTGCATTTTCTTCTTAAGTTTTATATGAGTAATCTTTAGTATGGAAGGAGCCAAAATGTGTAGGTGATAGAGAATTAAAAAATACGCGCTTCAAATGATATAATAATTTAATTTAATGTACCTATAAATATTTATATTTTAATGAACTAATTTAAACCTATGTTTACCTATATGACTATATGTTGGTACTTTGGTCGAAATAGACCAAAATGAATTGAAAAAAATAATTGAATTTGATTGTCTACATTTTTCTTTCTGATTTCTCTACTCTATGTATATCCTTTCGGTATTTTACACAGCGATTTTACGAGTTAACGCCTCGATGTTAAGTATGCGACCTCAGATAGACTTAATAAAGTAATAAAATATACTTATTTAATTCAATTATAGGCGAACGGGCAGTAAACTTAGTAATCTTTATATTTTATCTATTTACTTTTCCTTAATAGTTAGTTTTTTTATTTGATTTTAAATTATACAGCGTTTGACCGTAACACCTGTTCTGATGATGGAGTACTAGCTGCGCCCAGCAGTTTTACCCGCTGTTCTATAGCCTATGTGTTATTCCAGGGTTTAACGCTAAGCTACTCTATACCAAATTTCAGCTCAATCGGACCACCCGTTTAGGCGTGAAAGAGTAACAAACATACATCCATGCTTACAAACTTTCACGTTTATAATGTTAGTAATTAAATGGGTAAGGGTAAATCCTGAGATCGGGCGTATTTAAGTGATTTCCGTGGCAGATTTTAAATCAGAGTATTATTGAATTTTACATGTAAAACATCAAATTTCCCATAATTATAAGCACATCCATCAAATAGGCATCAATATAACTTGTTTTGTTCAGAAGATATTTAAATTTAAATTTTTGATGCCACGGGAATCAATAAAGTGTGGCATGGGAATCAAAATTAAAACTATTTTGTTTTAATTCTATGTTATTATTTAAATATTGACCTCTACATACTAATCATATAAAATAGAAATATTAAAAACGGTGATCCAAACAAATACACACCAAACATAAAGTATAAAATGGTCTATATTGGCTTTCTATATAATAATTATGTAAACTAAATAAAATCAACATATTGCTGTCTTAAAAAATGTAAAAATATTGAATAAATAGTCCTAGAACATAAAATTAAGTTCTCAATCACAGTCACTGACAGTATTCACTCCAGAAGCTGTCATCAGATTGTACATTTATCATTAGTTAGGTTAATCTGGACTGAAGTTGTAGTCAGCCCATAGTTTCGTTTTATTTTTTCATCATACATCATCTCAGCCATAAGACGTCTACTGCTGAACATAAACCTCATCTTTAGACCTCCATTAGACGTGTGCGCCGCGCCGCCGCGCCGCCGCCGCCGGTCATTTTGGTCACGCCGCCGCCGCCGGTCATTTTATCGGCGTGAAATCGGCGTGACTTTTTTTTCACTTTATTAACGTTATTACAATATTGTTATCATCATTATCATCGAAATAAAATAAGTGAAGACACAAGAAAAGTCCCACATAAATTTAAACGACTTGAAACAGGGGTTAAATATAAATTTATACGGTATGTCCACCTACAAATGTATGTAAAAGAACGGAAAAAAATTAAACTAATCGGGGCCTCGGGTCAACACGCAGCTACCACTAACTGTTGCTATTGCTACCCAAGTAGTAGAATAGAAGTTGATGGGGTTCGTTGGCAATCGTTGTCGCTGTGTGGACTTGCCTTGATCGTTGTCGCTGTGAAGTCCACAGTCCAACATAACGCCAAGGTCACATAACACTGCGGTCGAGCCCTCGTTGAAATATCTTAAACTCGTCCTCGATGGGCGGTGCAATTTCCGGGAGCACTTTGCCCGGTTGTCTCCCCGCCTGAACCGTCCGCTACTCCAGCGGTGGATGGACAGAGCGCACGGGTCGTTGACCTTCAGGCTTGTGCAGGTGTTTTGGGGGTACGGATGCTTCAGAAAGTACTTGAATGCATCACGTAGCCGGCAGAGTACAGACCCCTGTTTGCCCTCTGTGGTTGCGGAGTGGATACGCGTGCCCAGCATTGGTCAGTGAGTACCGTACCCTCATCGCAGTTATGGGGGCGGAACTCTCACTATCAAACACGGAAGTAGCCATGGTAGGCAGTTGGTAGGCCGCGGTCTTATTCTGCGAGAGGACACTATTGCAAAAATGGATCGCGAAACGCGAACGGGAGTTCACCCTCGACCTCCCATTCTCCCTCCCCAAGGAGGCATCGGAGGAGCATCTTCCACGCCCTTCTCCATCCCTCTACCAAGGTCTAGGCGAAGTACAGGGCTACCCGTTGCTGACAAACCGACCCAAGAGGTGGTGCGCTTTGGAGGGTGGGGTCCTTCTGTCAATTAAGTACTAACGCCGTCGGGGCTGTGGATCAGTGCTTCGCCGTTCCCGCTACCCCGGCACTAGGGCATCCGCAGGAACACCCCCAGTTTTTTTAGTGGGTATCCCCCACAGGGTGTGTATCATCCAGGGTTATTAACGAGGTAGACCCACATATCCCAAGAAAAAAAAGAAAAACAGCCAACGTAACACCAACCGCTGAACAGTCCGGCATGACCCCTACACAAACAGCAAACACTGATTTTATATTAAATCTCCCTTCCCCATATTACAACGAGCGGTCGGCGAGTCATGTCTCTAAGGACGCTTTGTGTAGAAGCGAAAAAACATGTAAGGTCTCTCGTTGTTTACTATTTTTATCGTAACAATATCTGCAGCAGTTTTCATCATAGTCGTCGTTGTAAGTCCCTGTAGGAGTCTAGTCTTAGTTTCAACAAACCGTCTTCAATCAATGTGAGTTATCATGTTGACTTACGGCACTGAACCGTGATCTTTTACCTCATCTTAAAGCCCAAATTCACTCAGTGAGCTATGGAGAGGGCTATACTCAAGATTTCTCTACGCGATCGAATCAGGAATGAAGAGATCCGTAGACAAACTAAGGATACTGACATAGTCCAGATGATAGGCAAAGTGAAGTGACAATGGGCTGGCCACATAGCACGTAGAGCGGATGGCCGTTGGGGTCGTAAAGACGTCCACTGCTGAACATGGGCTTCTTGGACTTCCATATGTACCGATTGGAAGCGACCTGCATCTCGCGTCTTACGGCGACCTTTATAAGGTCGACTGTCCACCTTGTAGGTGGACGTCCTACGCTACGTTTGCTAGTCCGTGGTCTCCACTCGAGCACTTTTCGACCCCATCGGCCATCCTGCCTATTGCCACTTCAGCTTGCTAATCCGCTGGGCTATGTCGGTGACTTTAGTTAGCCTACGGATCTCTTCATTCCTGATTCGATCGCGTAGAGAAACCCCGAGTATAGTCCTTTCCATAGCTCGCTGTGTGTGCTGAATAAAGTTCTTGAGGCGAACGCTGGCTAACCAAGTTGGGTTCGGCGGTTGGCTGTGTCTTAATGTTGGACCTAGCTAATTGGTCTACTTGTCATAGATAGATATATGAGTCCACGACTTCGAGTACCGAGCCTCCAACAGATACTGGGGTGGGCACAACATTGGCATTTGACATAAGCTTCGTCTTGTCCATGTTCATTTTTAAGCCCTCCCGTTGGGAAACTCGGTTGAGGTCATCTCGATGACTCAACCGAGGAACTCAGCATGATGCTCACGTCATGCTGAGTTCCTCCATCGACTTTGCCATGACTACGATGTCATCGGCAAATCGAAGGTGAGTGATGTATTCGCCGTTGATATTGATGCCAAGTTCTTGCCATTCCAGGAGCTTGAAGAACAATTAGTTATTAACCCTTAATGCAGGCATATGCGAAAGGTTGGGTGGTGCATTAGATGCTGGAATTAATGCTCACTATTACATAGTGTATCGTTTAAATTCCTCGCCACCTCTTTAGCGTCAAGTTGAGGCGGAATTCCTATTATTTCCACTGTTTATTGATATTTAATTTTAATTATCATAGATTTCCGCAAAATAACGGCTAATTTCATTTCATATATCAAATGATATTCAAGAAACGTGATTTAGCACGCTTTATTTTGATTTTTGTTGAATTTTACCCCCACGCCGATTTCACGCCGATTACGCCGCCGCCGCCGGTCATTTTTCGACCAGACGCCGCCGCCGGTCGTTTTATAATCGGCGCACATGTCTAACCTCCATATATAAATCTTTTTTTGTTGTTTGCTTGTCCGTGGTAGCCACTTGAGAACTTTTGGACCCCATCAGCCATTCGCTCTACGTGCTCTGTGGCCTGCCCATTACCACTTCAGCTTCCTGATCCGCGGAGATATGTCAGTGACTTTGGTTCATCTTCGGATCTCCTCATTCCCGATTCGATCACGTAGAGAAACCCCGAGTATAGCCCTCTCCATAGCTCGCTGAGCGACTTATTTTAATGTGGGGATATAATGGTGCCGCATAAGCCAGAGCGGCTGTCTACTATAGTACAATATAAAAAAAAATCTGATGTATACAATATAAAAAAAAACATCTGAAATAATGAAATAAACAAATATAAACTCTCAAAATCACTTCCATACCTGCGGCTTCGCTGTAGTTGGGTAAAAAGTGAAAGAATGCGCAAGAAAACTCAGGGGAAAATTGATCACCGTGGTAAAACGCCACGAGAATCAGTACCATGGAAATCAAAATTGTATAGTTTTTTGTCAATATTTTTAAATACCATAATTATAGACCAATAATAATAAAATATATGATAAACAATACCCTTTTCCTTACTGCACACCCTAGTCAAAAAACCGTAATGGCTAAAAAAATATTTTTAAACATGGAAATGGTAATCAATGATCTAGTGAACCAAAACCACGGTAATCAATTTCTCACCTTCGTAAATCCAGTTTATAACAACGAGAGGAGCAACCTCTCTTCACGATATTTAGAGCGCAATTGAAGTTAGCCAACAGCGTGAGTACAAACTTCTAAGTCTTGTGGTTTGTGAAATGTGGGTAGTTATGTCGCGTGCCATGGGAATCACTTTTTGTCCGGGGACAAACCTAAATTTGTGTTTTTTTCTAAAACTACGCTGAGTACAGTCTTCACGTATTTTTTTGATCATATAACAGTTCACCCTTTACAGCTAAGATCACAACAATTAATAAAATTCCGTTTATAAATTGGTGTAAAAAATATATTTTGTTCCAAAAAAGTGTAAGGGACACCCCATGGTAATCAAATTTCAGGGCTTTAACATTTTTTTTCAGATACTTGCAGCTAGATTTAACCTTATATCTATCATGCATTAAGTAGATTAAACCTTAAACTAACAGAAAAAAAATATCCTTGGGTAGAATTTTTATGTTACGGGTAGTTTATTCCCCCAGACACGTAAAATTTTGTCTCTCAGGATTCACCCGTAAGTGAAATGGCAAACAACCGTGACGTCATTTCTCTTGCTTCAGTTGACAGTTGTATTACTTCTTCACACCTAAAAGGGTGGACTGATTGTGCTTAAATTTGGTATCTTAAACAGCTTAGACTCTGGAACAACATAGGTTACATAGGCTACAGCAGGTAAAACCTGGGCGCAGCTAGTTGAGGTTCCTATATATTTGATAGTTTAATCGATTCAGGCCGTTAAAAAAGTAACAATTCAGACGCGGTGGGAAGTCAAATAAAGTTTTAAAAGTAACACTTGACAATAAAAAGTAAAAAAAAACCAGTCTAGCGAACGTCTATGCAAGAGCCGCACTACAGTAATTTGGAGTATTGTGAGTTGTGACGCGTCAGAACCAAGTCTTACAACTATCTTACGACTGTCTTACAAATTGCAATACATCACACGCAGTAGTGTGGCTCTAACTTGAGACGTTCGGTCGACTGATTTTTAGTAGTTTTTCAATGATTGCCGTAATTTTTTTAAAGATATCAAGTCGATGCGTTGTCCCTCCTCCTTGCGTCGTATTCCTCAATTCTGAGGGTCGTGACCTCCTCTCACTATCTTTTTCCTAATGATGTCACGCCATCGATCCCGATTGCTTGCCACCTGCATCGCATCGTATACTGTGGTGTCCAGTGAAGCGCGGATTTGATCGGACCAACGTGTTGGGCTGCGTCCTCGTGGTCTCTTTCCCTCAACTTTGCCGGTAATCATTAGTTTCTCTAAGTTGTTACTGGACTTCCTGGTAATATGACCAAAATACTCAAGCACTCGTTTGAGGCAGATGGTTGAGAGCCTAGTTGTCACTTTGAGTTGCTTGAGTATGGATACGTTGGTACGTCGGGCTGTCCAGCTGATTCGCAACATTTTCCTCCAACACCACATCTCAAAAGCGTCGATGCGATATCTATCTGCTGCCTTTAAAGTCCACGTCTCAGCGCCGTAGAGGAAGATCGAGAAGACGAGTGTACGTACAAGCTTAACTTTTGTAGCTAGAGCGATCTTCCGGTTCCTCCACGTTTTATGAAGCTGAGACATGGCGTTTTTGGCCATTCCGATACGTCTCCGCACGTCAGCTTCACACGAGCCTGTATTGGTGATTGTAGAGCCGAGGTAGATGAATCTGTCTACTATTTCAAAATTTAGTGCCCCTGAAAGTTCCAGTTTTTTCGCGCGGTCTACGATCATGATTTTGGTCTTATCTCTATTTATACGGAGGCCAAGTGTCCCATATATGAGCTATTACAGCTCATAATACAGGGTAAGATACAGGGAAAAAATGTCCAGAAGAAGAACATCTTGGCTTAAAAATCTGCGCCAATGGTACTGCAAGAGCACACGTTCCATATTTAGAGCTGCTGTGTCGAGGGTTCAAATTGCCATAATGATCACCAACCTTCGTAAAAGATGGCACTCAAAGAAGAAGTAGAAGTCGATACGACTTAATACGTCATTTCATACATTTTTGACAATTCGGTCTCTGATTCGGTTCCCTGACGAATAAATGAATGAATAACCCTACTGATGTTCGGTCTTCTACTTGAATGTTTTCCATAGTTTTAGCAATGTGATCCCATTTTGTCTACTTATGGTGTTGCGAGAGCACTGGGCCTTAGATATGTATATCTATGGTTTTCTTGATGAAGTTAGTCCAGCGAGTTTTTTTTTATTTGTTATAGGTTAACCTTTGACCACGATCTCGCCTTATCTAAAGCGACTATGCGGCCGTAGATGGGGCAGACTAAACCTACAGTTTTAGTTTTTTTTTAGTTTTGGGTACTTGTACTTTTTAAACCCCGAAGCAAAAAGCTCCCGAAAGGATGAACGGATTTTGATTAAGTTTTTTTTGTTAGAAAGTAGAGTTAGTCAACAGTGTTCTTAGCCATGTTTGGTGGACCTCGATCCAAGATGGCCGCCGCTACAAAATGTTGGATTACTTTTTTTTCTCCACAACCCCCTCAATATGGGTATCAAATGAAAAGGCTTATCTAAAGTAAAATACAACACATTATAATAAATTCAAAAGCCGAGATGGCAGCCACCACAAAATGATGATTTTTTAAAATTATTAATTTAATTCACTTGTTTACTTTCCCCTACCGCACACAGTTGTGTAACTCTAGCTTAATTTAAACAAGAAATTATCAAAAAACTATGCGCAAGCTACTGATATTGACGGTTTAAGTTTAAAGTCAAGGTTTGTTAGTGTAAGATAAAAACCGCCATAAAATCAACGTGTCTATTCATTCCTACGTCTGCGGGACGTCTCGGCGTGTGTCGTAAATGTACTTGTGAGTACACAAGTGATTCGAAATATTAAATACTGGTTTATTCCCGCGGCTTTAGCCCCGTGCCGAAATTTTGTGGAAGTCTTTGTCAGAAAATCTATTCATATTCTGAATTCCAACCCAAACCGGTCAGAGGTTTTGACTGGACGTTGAGATAGTCAGACACTATCCATTAATAGATTTAAAAATGTTACTTTATAATAACTTCTCTTTAGTGTTGTGTCTCGGAGACGTATCGGTTTGAAATCAGGAGAGCCCTGATTAAAATCCCCGTGTGTAACATATTTATCACCTTAGCCTATTTCAAGTAGCACGTAAAACGAAACAACATTTTGTCCGCGTTTGTGACTTGCACCGCTTGTGACTAAAGTTAAATTGTGTGCATGAACCTAATTGGCGCTACACGTTTCAGAGTCGCTTGTACGGTATCTTACCTTTCAATCTAAGGTTACAAACACACAAATACATATTAATTATAATTATTGTTTAATAATGCAAGCAGCTCTGTGAGCTGATGTGTGCATATCACTCTGCACTTGTATTTATTGTTTTGTTAAATGTTTGTTAAGTTTATTTTTAAAATTATTTACTGATCTTGCACTAATAAATGTTTCAGGCAAATTGTTCCACTGGTTCACTAATGAGACCTAACTTCTCTTTTATAGAAGGCATGGTTCTGTGGTATTTTGTTAATTATACGGTTTGGTAAAAAGTGTTTGCCTGGGTTGCTCGTGTGTGTGGTCTTCATAAGTTTCTTTGAGTGTCCTCGTAGTTTTGTGTTTGAGTTCATTGCATAAAGGTTTTCAATATGATTGACATCATAATGTCCGCTC
Organism: Hemithea aestivaria; assembly: GCA_947507615.1. Classification (NCBI taxonomy): domain Eukaryota; kingdom Metazoa; phylum Arthropoda; class Insecta; order Lepidoptera; family Geometridae; genus Hemithea; species Hemithea aestivaria. The sequence goes on along the minus strand of OX382348.1, from coordinate 2,958,727 downwards.
AAGATCTTTTAAGTATCGATGACAAAAATTCCAAAGCAATTTTGTCAGTGAGTGTACCTATCATACTTCGGCCACCAGTCAGTAGGCGGAACCCGCCATATTTAACTACATTTACAATTTAAACAAATATTGCATTGTGCCGATCGATTTTATGAATGAGAAAGAGAATAAATTAACATTTTTCTGAGAATTTATTTTCTTATTTTCGCTCGTGGGGGAATTTGAGATATTTTTATTATTTCTCGGTAACGATATAACCGGGTATGTATGTAATAAAATATAAAAAAATAATAAATGTTTATTTGCACTTAAAAATACAAGACGTCCTTAAAAACTAATAAATGTTGGTAAGTCAAACATACCTACATATTAGGGCATTATAATTACATACCCCAACAGTGCCAGTTATTCTACCGCCTGAGCAGTGATGTGCAAACATTACTGTACTCCGGTAGGAGGCCCACTGTAGCTAGTGAAATTATTGGGCTGAAGAGTCTTAACATCTTATGACTCTTGAGTGAGAAGCGTTGGTGCAGTGCTCCTAGAATTTCACATCATTGTGAAATCCTAAGTAGCACTGTACTGATTATGGGCAGCGTTATCTCTTAACATCAGGAGAGCGTCTTGCTCGTCTTCTACTCATCACATAAAAAAAGATAAATAGTTAGAATATTATACAGAGCATATTATGTAGGTGCCGACAATCCCTTTCATATTTGTGAAAATATTTTTTTTTAGGTAGAGATAACTACACCTACTAGTAATAAATCATCGTTTTTGACACAACAATTTTTTTGTGCAAAACAAAATTGATTCGCTTTTCATTAGGAGCCTCCGAATTACACTTTGATCGTTAAACAAAGTTCCGAAAAACAATAATATATTTTTGGAAAAAAAGATCAGAAAAAGTCCGATACCATTACCGACCAGAAAGAGGAAAAACAAAATGAAAAAATAATGTTCTACCAAAAAATTGGTCAAGCGTTACTCTTGTATAGAAGACAAGGTTCTGTGGTATATTATTTAGTATAACTTATTAGTATTAGGACATCTTTGCATAAATAAAAATCTAAGAAAAACTAATGCACAGTGTTTCTGTGTGTATGTTATAGAGTTATTAAGGCAAATGCCTTTATTGAGAAAAACAAACTAACAATACTACAGGTAAAACAGCAGTAAAGAACACTTTTATTAACCACAGATCGGCCACAAGCCGATCTACAGAAAATCCAAGTGCTCCAAAGCACTGTCAGATGGTAGAGTGCCCAGAATGCTGGCAGCATTGCTACGTTGAATGGCAATACTTATACGTTGGGCCAAATATACCCCAGCAGTTCGGTCATACGTCGCCTCGACCAAGCGCTCAGATAAATTTTGGACAATGCGGTGAGCTCCCGGACCCCAAGGACCCAAAGTCTCTACCCCAAACGGCTCAAAAATGTAACCGCTATCGAGGTTAGCATATTTACGCCGCTTGAGCCGCTCAGCAGAAACTGCCGCCGCATCAGCCGCAATTTGAGTCTCTGGAAGAAGTGAGGGCGCCAGTGTATCAACGCAAATTGCGTCCCACACTAACGGCCAACCTAACTTCCAGGGAATCAAAGTCATACCGTCAGGTCTTTTACCATCGTCACCCATCAGACCATTCGGTTCGAGAATGGCTGCTACATTGGCGCTGGTAAAAGCCCGGCGAATGATGTCGTTGAGACTGGAGTGGCGGGAGATTCGGCCAGCACTCCGAGAACATGAGAGACCATGGTGACCGAGTTCGTCGACTGCAGTACCACACTGACAGCGGTGACCTACATAACATGCTGCACCCAGGCGCAAACTAACAGCTACACGAAAAGCAGATGAATCTAAAAGATTACCAGTATTAAAGAAAGGGATGGCTTGCAACCAAAAACCAGATTCCCTAACAGAGACTGCTAGAAGTCGGGCACGGTCAGACGAGTTGGGACACGTTTGTATTAGACAGTTCCGTGCCAACTCGCAGAGAGGCCCTCTCTGTGAAGATGATACTTTAGGTAAATCGGTATTGGGGCAAGCTGCCACCCAACCATTTTTTGCCTTATTAATAAATGAAACTATTAAATATGCTAGAGAAGTACATAAATCTTGCTCGATCAATCATATTATCTGAAATGATATGCTTTTAGTCTATATAAATCAAATAACAATAAAAATTGATATAGGATCTAAAATGAAACCATCGTAAGTTTTATAATATATGTAAGCATTTTGATTCATTCACGCTGCGGACATTATTCGCCGTCAAGACATCACTTTAGTATACAGAATTAACGAGAATTCATAAATAAAAACCTGTCGGACTATTTTTAACATTAAAACAAAAATTACAATCACCAAATACTCATCCAACTTCATACACACAATAAAGCATATTCCAAACCGCAAGCGCCACAAAAACGAAAAAAGTCTCGTAAGGTTCAAACCTCGTTTGATCTCCCACTGAACCCTAAAAAATAAGAAAAAAGTGTTCGAAATTTGAATTTGTGAGCGGAAGCTGGCCGGCGCGGAACAAATGGATATCATTAGTTTTTTATAGCATATTATAGCTTGTAGTGTACAATGATCTTTATTATGGATATTTGTTTTAATAATTGTCATTATGTTGTTATTTTAATGTCTTATTTGAGTTGTTTATTACGAGTGTGTGAAAAATACTTCGAGCCTTGTCTTAAATGACAAAAAAACAACGATGCTTATGAAAAAAATTAAAAACTACGATGCTCTTTTTTTTAAAAAAAAGCAGTCTTAATAAATAAGAAAAAGGTCTTTTATAGGAGAACATTGAGCCTGGACTAAGGTGAGGTAAAATAACTAACTGACACACTGACTGATTACTTTTGACGTCCTCTGTGGCGCGGTGGGCTAATACCTGCCTGCAACGCAAAAGGTTGCGGGTTTTAATACCGCACGGGACAATAAATATTTGTGAGATCCAATTATTGTGCACAAATGTGCCAGCCCATTGCCTCTTCAGTTTGCTAATCCTGAATATTATATTTACATATTATGAATTATTGTTTCTAATAACGCACAGGTTTCAAATTTAAACTACTAAAAATCTACCTACCTCATCATCCAATACCACAATACGAAGTAAAGGCCGTCCAATCTAAAAGACACCTTTCCACTGCACATCAGAAACATTTTATACAGCAACCACGTGCATTTTAAAACCGGCCAAGCTTCACGTATCAAAGTAGGTAAATGTAAACCAACATCGTTAGCAAAGCACGTCCGGTTATTATGTGGTCGAACCTACTCGCTACTGATCGAGGTTGGGAGGCTTTGATATGCCGAACTTTAAACTGCTTGGAGATTTAAGAAGCAAAAATACGTGAATAAAAACCCCAGCCCCTCAAGTACAGACGCTGCGTAGACTTGTCTTGCTGTTAAGTCAACTGTCATCCCATACATTCACAAAAGTACAATTCATGGGACACAGAAATAATACAACTAGAAGTAGCCATTTTATGTGTGAGTGTGATGGCAATAGGGAAAATTCTGTGTGAAGAAAAAGGAGAACCTATTTTTTTCCGTCCCTTTCAGCGTGGCCGGTTTATGTTGTTTGTCAAACTCTGTCAAACTGCTTCACTGTGACAATAATACCTATGTGTTTCGTTTTTTTGTTGTGTTATGTTATTCATCTAGTTTATGACCTAAAATATCAATATATCGCGTATTGATAAATTAATGAAAATCCGTAAGCTGTTTTTGTCGTGAACTTCTACTTTTTACTTACTTCTACTCTTGAAGTTTCGTCGGGATCCCATGTGTCATGCTACGGCCACTGTCCCTTTATATTTTTTTTTTCTTTTTAATAATATGGCAACATGTGCATTTTGCCAGTGTCGAGTAAAATTCGTGAATGTTCACGGGATATTAAATTATGGTCTCCACTTTCGTGTTTTGCCAGTGTCAAGTTAAATGTTATTTTTTAAGTAATAAGTTAGTTAGTCAGGTCAGAGTCAGAGTGAGCTAAATAGCTCGTCTTGTCACGTGAGTCTTCCAGTAAAATGGGTGGAATTTTACTGAAAGTTCGGAGGAGTTTTGGAGGGGGCACCAAAATTCATATTTCAGCACCATATCACTTGCCTACATCTGTGCACATTCAAAAACACTTAACACGCAATATTCCACCATTATTACACGCTAACAATCAAATTCTACACGATTATTAAGCAAAAGACGTGGAGCTAATGATATGATCAAGGCTTGCCGCCAAAAACCCCCCTTTATATTATATAGTAAGACATTGACATGAGAGTAGCATCTCCCGTCCCACTGTCAAGACTAATCTGACATATATCAAGACGCTACTCTTGCTACTCGCGCTGTCATTGCATACAATTTGCAGCTACTCCCAATGTCATTGTCACGGTGTGCTCGGGCTGTGGTCGTAGCATGCCAAACAGAATCCCGACAAAACTTCAAGAGTAGAACTGTCATCCCATACATTCACAAAAGTACAATGTATGGGATGACAGTTCCACTCTTGACATTTCAGCGGGATCCCGTGTGGCAAGCTACGGGCCCTGCAGAGACTTCAATAACTCTTTCAAATGCTACATTATCACATATTGTCATACGCTATTATATTATTTGTTGAAGCGATTTGAATTAAATTTTTCAGAAATTCAGTTCTAGCGATTTTTGTTACTGAGTACTAAATTAGCTTTGTATAATATTATGTCACGGCTAAAGTCCGAAGTGCGGCTAAACCTAGGTGTAGCTGCACTTCCAACTTTAGCCGTAACATATTCTATGTATAGGTAATACAATAACACTTCATTGCCAACCGTGTACATAAATTATAAAAATTAACTTTTAAAACTAAATATATTAAACACGGTTAACAAACAGCGGTCTTATCGCTCTAGGCAAATTTAGCTATTCGTTTTTTTGGAGTCACTGTTCAAACTTGGCAAGCCATCAAATCATTTAGTGCATTTTTTAACCCCAAATAAGTAATTTAAAAAAACAAGTAAACTTTAATAATAAATAATAATCATCTACCATCGATAGCAATTTCATCATGAGATCGTTCAAAAATCGGTTCGGAAGTTCATGTCCCATTATTTTAACGCTTTGAACGCACCGCTTCCGACAAATGATCGGTTTTAAATCGATTTTGTAAGTATCGATTACTGAGGAACGTATGATTGTTTAGCAGGGTACCATATTTAATACTTATTATGACTAAATTTTATAACAAAATTATTGAATGGTATTTTGAACATATTATATTTTTTCAATCGTACGACGTTAGTTTTTTTCACGTGTCTGTTGTCTGTCTGTCTGTAATCAAACCTTCATGTTTGATTTGACCTAGTATCTGATTGAGCTGAAATTATGCATGCATGTATAAATCGGATGACAATGCAATATTATTATAACATCGCTGATCTGATGATGGAGCTGGAAGGTGGCTATAGGAATTCCTTAATTAAATGACGCAACCCCATTTGGGCCAACCGAGTTTGGGCTTATTTGATTCGTCTTGATAAATGCTTTGGTGCTGGATGGTAATAATAATAAAAGCATGTTTTTAAAAAGATTTTTTTTATTTCACTTGTTTTATTCATTATATTATATAGCCTGTTTGATGTAATGCGACGATGCGGGCGAAGATGTTAGCAGACTAAACCTGGAAGGCGGGATAAATCCCTCCCTGGATACCTCATACAATAAATTTATTTTGACCGAGTTTTATTACAAAATTGTTGAACTATAGATCGGTACATAGGCAGGGATGTATCCCGCTTTCTAGGTTTATGCTGCTATCATCTAGCCACATCGTCGAGGCGTTTAACATCACGAGATTCTGGTCAATGGCTAACTTTTATTGAATAAAAAATATAAATACAATAGTGTCCAGAAAAAAATACATTGCCTACCTGAGATTCGAACCCAGCTTTGATTTTTTTGATTGCTTTGATTTTAAATCGGATTTTTACAATTACTGAAAAATGCGAAATCTTGTGATTTAAAATAGAAGATGTATATTTCAAAGCATACAGAGTTATATCACGATTTTTAGAGCACAATATAAAAGTTATAATAAATATAAAACATATCATATAAGAATATTCCGCGCCATAAAGAACTTCTCTAATGCATTATCCGAAACTATAAGTTATAGCGGAGATAGAACCTGTACGGATTGCACAAAAAGAATAAAAACAAGTGAAATTTGAAAAAAAACTTTTTAAAAACAAGTTTTTATTATAATATTATTACCATCTTGCACCAAAGTACTCGTCAAGACGAATCAAATGACCTCAAACTCGATTGGGGTGCGTTGCTTAGCTACGGAGTTCTATATGGCCACCTTCCAGCTGCATCATCAGATCAGCTCAATGTCATAATAATATTGCATCAGAAACCGGGAAGTAGATCAAATTTAACTTGCAAGATTTGATTACAGACAGAAAGGCAGACAGTTTCACCTATCTGTTGTCTGCCTGTCTATCCGGTCTGTGTGGTAAATAAAAGCTTGTAATAAAAGTAAGCAAATAGCTCTTCCCTCTCTCATACGAAATAATTACAATATTAGGTAGGTACTTCTAAATATATAAAAGGAATGAGTGACTGACTGATCTATCAACGCACAGCCCAAACAGCTGAACCAATTGGGTTGAAATTTGGAATATAGATAAGTTTTATGACGTAGACCTCCGCTAAGGATTTTGCCTTGCGGGCAAAGCCGCGAGCATAAATTAGTAATTTATAAAACCTATTTACACATACTAGAATATGATATACATATTTACAATATATAATATTGCTTTTACTATTGTGTTAGGTATTCATCCACAGACAGTCTCCAGGTCTCATTCCATTTCTTACTAGTTACAATCAGTAAATAAACACAGGCTTATTTTAACCTGAATGTTTCCCTTAAAAGCTTTCTCAAGGAAACTATTACAAAATGAAATATGAAAAGTCAAACAAAAAATTTCAGATGCATTCGGTTTTGCAATTTCAATGAAAAACCTTCTGAAATAAATTCATAGAATATTTTATGTGTTTTCTGACCGTACGAGGCTTTCCGTTTACACTTCTCGACACTCGTAATGGTGAAAGATTTTTTTACCATTTTATTAATGTTCTGATCAATCATATTGGATGGCGTATACTGTATACTAATACATTAATATAAAATTATTATTAAAAAGCTCATTTTAAATGTCGCAATAATTAAGTTTGAAGAGCATGCATTTCAAATAGTGTGTATTTTTTAACTGTGTACCTTCTGGTGTATCAAGTTTTTGACAGCACTGAATTATGGCCCAACACAACGGAAGAGGAGGCGACCGTCACCTGTGGACTTAAATTGTTATTTTAATCCTTATCATCATCAGCCCCTGTTCTTTCACTGCTGGAAAAAGGCTCTCTACTCGGTCCTCCGTCTTCCTCCTCCAACTGACTTGACGACCTCTGTAGCGCGGTGGGCTAATATCCGCTTGCAAAGCAGAAGGTTGCGGTTTCTATTCCCGCATGCGACAAATGTTTGTGCGATCCACGGGTATTTGTTTCTGGGCGACTTTCAATGTCTATTAATAGTATATATTTACAAAAGAAAAGTATATAAGTATGATATCCGTTATCCTAACCACCATAACACAAGCATTCAGTTGCTTAGCTTGGGGTTAGGTGGCGCTGTGCGTAATGTCCTGAAAAATTTATTTATATAATTAACCGCTCCCAGTGACCCTCAGAAACTATGTAGCAAGTATGTATATTCACAAACACTTTAAAATACATTTTTTATAGTTTGTAAAAAATAAGTGGGTATATATAAAAACGCGTCAATTTTAAGCTAATGTCTACTGATTCTTTTATAAGCGTCACCAGATAAGTGAGAACACACAAAAACATCTTAACACCATTCACGTAACATTCAAACACGTTTTTAAAACAATTCTGTAATCGATATCCATTTAACTAAAAGCCAAACAAAAAATCTAATCTCAAAAAAGGAAAATAATGGAACTAATAAGATATAGGAACGATCATATTATGATATCAGCGAGCTATGGAACGGGCTACAGGCTGCTCGGCGTCTCTCTAAAGGATCGCATCAGAAATGAGGAGATTCGGCAGAAAACCAGAGTTACCGACATATCCGAAAGGATTAGCAAGCTGAAGTGGCAATGGGCTAGAACCAATAACCAATGGAGTAGACGTGTTCTAGAGTGCAGCGTCTCGGCAAACGTAGTGTAGGGCTTCCTTGGGCGAGATGAGGTGACGATACCGGAAGGTCGCTGGGAGCGGGTTGAGGAGTAAGACTGAGGACCGAGTTGAGTGGCGTGCCATGGGGGAGGCCTATGTCCAGCAGTGGACGAACGTGGGCTGATGATGATGATGATGCACTATTGTTTTGTACAAACAATACTATTACACATTTAGTGTACACTGTCTCATTTACTCACTCATTGTTGTTGTCTCTGTCTTAATCGGTTAGTTGCAAAGTGATAAATAAATAAATAAATAAATAAAGTATTTTTTAAACTTGCAGAATTTTAACGTCATTATACCTGTATGTCTGCCAAAATTTATCCCAATTATTGTTCATCGATTTGCTCAGTGCGTGGATATTTTCATCGTCATATTATGTTGTTTCTGTCAGACATGGTAGCATAGTTTGAAACATTCTGTTATGACCGATCTCATCTAAACTAATCGTTGAAGAAATCTCATGAAAAGTCAATAAGTTCCAGTAACTTCGCTAGAAATCTTCTATCATCTTATCAGTCATTTAAAATGATAATCGTTATGATAACACGATTCCTCGCATCACTGCGCGTGAGTGCGTGATTGGTAAAACGAAAGTTAACTTACGAAGTGCCTAGATTGATGTGTTAATTGATACTGATAATTATAGGATTATGGTGAACTGCATTAACTTATTGGTGACTCATTTAAATGTCTAATCTGACGTTTTGCATTCGAAGAAGTTGTAACGAGTTGTTTTGCCAATTATGGTTAACCTATATTATCGGATAATAGAAGCGGTATAAATGAATAATAATTTTATTTGGTGTATTTGAGGCAAAGTTATTTTTTAAGTTAGCCACCGTAACACAAGCTATGTATTTTTTAATTTTTTGGGCAGGGTGGGTTCTATGTGTTTCTATTGTAAATGTATATTTATACTAATATTATTATAAATGCGAAAATTTGTGAGTGAATGTGTAAGTTTCTTACTTCTTCACGCCTAAGCGGGTGGACCGATTGAGCTGAAATTTGGCAAAGAGATAGCTTAGACCCTGGAATAGCACATAGACTGCAGTATAGCGGGTAAAACCTCTGGGCGCAGCTAGAATGTTTATAAAATACATATGAAGTAAATATTTAAGTATTTTTATTTTATTTACAAGCAGGCGTAATGGTGGATGGTTACCGCTGCAACACCAGTGGTGTCAAAAACGTAATACTGGTTTTATTCTAGTGGTAGGCTTCTGCCGTGGCTAGTTACCACCCACTGGACAAAACCATGTCGCTAAGCGGTCATTATGATCGAGTTCCGGCATGATGTTCAGTTAAGGGAGGGATTTATCCCGCCTTCTAGGTTTAGTCTGCTGCCATCTACGGCCGCATCATCGCTTAACATCATGCGAGATCGTGGTGTAAGGCTAACCTATAATTAGTATAAAAATAAATTGAAAAAAAAAACATCTTCAAAGTTTTGAAGAAGTGCGAGAGTATGTGTGTATATTTACGGCTGTACCGATTGAACTCAAACTTGGTATATTTATAGATAGCTTAGACCCTGGAGCACAAACTCAAACTCAAAATTCATTTATTCAAATAGGCTACATTGGAGCACTTTTGCAAGTCAATTTTACATTTTTCTATTTTAACACTCTACCGCTCGTTCGCAAGGCACCTCTATGAGAAGAACGAGCAAGAAACTCATGAGGATTGCATTTTTTAAGTATGTGTTTACAATGTTTATCTTGGTTACATAATTTATTGTGCGTTTGAGGGGCACCAGCTGGTTTATTATGCAGAGGTTTCCAGGCATCTTTGTCGTCTATGTATTGGCTTATTTTATAATAGGCTTTCTTTTGTAATATGGCTTTAACATGGCACATAGCATGGCACATAGGTTACTTTACAGCGTGTAAAACCGCTGGACTCAGCTAGTGGATAAATAAATTGAATTACGTGTCGATGATTTGATTCAATTTGATTAAATTAAATTGGTATCAGTAATGAAGAATCGTTTAAAATATTATAGTTTACTATCTGTGCCCAGCGGTTTTACCCGCTGTACAGCGCGGTTTTACCTATGTGTTATTCCCTATCTCTATACCAAATTGCAGCTCAATTGGTCCACCCGTTTAGGCGTGAAAGATTAACAAACAGCCAGACATCCATTCTTACAAATTTTCACGTTTATTATATAAGTAAGATTATTCTTTTACTATATTCAGTTAACATGTCCCTAAGACTGCATATAAAAAAAATATTAAGATGTGCCATTATTGCGGCGTATAGTGCATTCTCAAGTATTCGCAGTATAAAGGGCGTAAGTACGATATGAGCTCGTATCGACACACATGCACACACGTATGCATGTGTGTGCATCACATAGATGCATCGCTGTGAATTTACTGGATGTGGCTTTGACTTCAATACTTTAAAACTGTTTTTTATGAGCACAAGTGAATTAAATTTAAAATTAAAAAACACCCAACGCAATATGTAATTTGTCATTTTGAGATGGCGGCCATCTTGGATTTTTTTTTATAGTGCGTTGTATTCTACTAGTCACACCCTTTCATTTGATATTTGATACCCATTTTGAGGGGGGTGTGGAAAAAAGTAATCCGCCATTTTGTAGAGGCGGCCATCTCTGGTCGATTTCCACCGAACATGGCTAAGAACACTCTCGACTAACTCTACTTTCAAACAAAAAAAAACTGATAAAAATCCGTTCATCCGTTCGGGAGCTACGATGCCACAGACAGAAACACACACAGACAGACAGACAGACACGTCAAACTTATAACGCCCCGTTGTTTTTGCGTCGGGAGTTAAAAAATAAGCAAACAAAAGTATAGCTAATACAGCAGTAAAGAACACTTACATATATTAAGTACGAATAGACCACACGCCAATCTACAGAAAATCCAAGTGCTCCAAGCCGCTGTCAGACGGTTAGGCCAAATATACTCTAGCATTTTGGTCACACGTCGCCTCGACCAAGCGCTCAGATAAGTTTTTAGATATTCTTTCATAATCAGCCTACGTCCACTGTTGGACATAGGCCTCCCCGCAGGCACTCAAACCGGTCCTCCGTTTTCTTCCTCCACCCTTTCCCAGCGACCATTTTTTATAACGAAGTAAGAAGACGAGCAAGACGGTCTCCTGATGGTAAGAGATAACGCTGCCCATAATTAGTACAGTGCTACCCAGGATTTTATAAAGGTACTGGGTACACTGTGCCAACGCTTCTTACTCAAGAGTCATAAGATGTTAAATGACTTTTCGGTCCAGTAATTTCACTAGCTACAGTGCCCTTCTACCGCAGCAGTAATGTCCACCATCCATCACAATCACCATCCGAATATTATCGCACCATTTCACCCATGGTTTGCTCCTTGCCACTTCAGCTTGTTATTCTTTCTACTTCAACAGACAATGCCTAGGGCAATAGGCCTACCTCCTCTAAATATTGTTGCGTTGACGCCGGTCGCATAGCATAAAAAAAGGGTTGTTTACGTAAGCGCCTTCTTAATTGCCTGGTTCAAGAAACTTTAGTTTTTGTTAATGACCCATTCAAGTACCTCTATTGTATTAGACTATATTGCCGAATATTCTAGATCTATTTGACATGTTTAGTAAATTTATTACTTCCTAAACTTTGACACTTTTTGTGATTAATGGTTTTGTTTACAAGTTTAGTTACTAGATCAATGTAGATTATTCCCGAATTTGTAACCCCGAGTATAAAAGGCGCGAAAATTAGAGAGCTAAACAGTTCGGATCTAATACGAAGCTATACTCTACGATCTTATTCGAAGCTATACTCTGCGACTATACGAGGCTATTGTACAAAGTGATTCAAGAGTTGTAATTGTTGAACGAGAATAAATTGTTATCGTTGGAAAATCGGCGCATTTCATTTATCCCAGAACCTAGCTCGTAACAATATGTTCTCTCTTAACCTTCCTACCACCAGCAAAGAATGCTTTTACCATATACAAAAATTAAATATTATGTTACCCCTTCCATTATAGTATCCATTCTAACATCCACGTCAGTTCATACGAAAGGTGCACACAACCTATGCGCTAGAACAGAACAGAGAAATCTATGGAGTCTCCACTGCGCTTTAAACTTTCCATCGTTAAACTTTTTACGATCCATTAAAATAAGTAATTGGTTGTTAAAACGAAGATTTTAATATTTATCTTTAAACATGTTAATTAAAGTGTTGTTGTAATATATTTGATTTTATGATAAGATAAAATATAAAGTTGATTTTAATAAAGATTATTTAAATGGCGGGTTTTATTCTAATTGCGGGAAAAATGGTAATAATTGCGTGACTTTTAGCAATAAAATATGATAAAGATAAATAACCATAATACATAATATTAAAAGCTTTTAAAAATGCACCATTGTAGCCTATTTTAATAAATGCTTTGATTTAGATTTCTAAGACACACACAATAGAACGTGTTAGGTATAACTAATGATAATAAGAGATGGTTATCAAACTTCTATTATTACCTTTATTATTTTAAGCCTAAGTAGTCCCATTGCTGGAAATAAATAAATAATCTCTTTTTAACCCCCGACGCAAAAATCACGGGGTGTTATAAGTTTGACGTGTCTGTCTGTCTGTCTGTCTGTCTGTGTGTGTGTGTGTGTGTGTGTGTGTGTGTGTGTGTGTGTGTGTGTGTATGTGTCTGTCTGTGGCATCGTAGCGCCCAAACGGATGAACGGATTTTGATTTAGTTTTTTTTGTTTGAAAGTAGAGTTAGTCGAGAGTGTTCTTAGCCATGTTTGGTGAAAATCGGTCCAAGATGGCCGCCGCTACAAAATGGCGGATTACTTTTTTCTTCCACGACCCCCTCAATATGGGTATCAAATGAAAGGGCTTAACGAGTAGATTACAGCCCACTATATAAAATTTAAAATCCAAGATGGCCGCCATCAAAAAATGGTGAATTACGTATTGCGTTGGGGGTTTTTTTAAATTTTTAATTTAATTCACTTGTTTCATATTTTTAGTTAGGTAAGTGTTATGGTTGACTATCTATTGAAATAGGTTGTCAATCTATTTCTATAATTTTTTTCGTAGACTGAAGAAGAATCTCGAAAATGGTATTTTATATAAATTATTGGTATCGGTATTTTATTTAAATTATTATATTTTATCACGTTTGATGACACGTTACAAAATATATTTATAATGTAAAACTCGAATTACTGTAAATTTTATTGTAATCACTGTAAATGTTTAAACATACCTACTGTTAAATACTTCTGTAATACTGTAAAATGTTTTTTTTTTTTATAACGTAACGTAACATTCGCTAAGAAAGGTTTTGGTAACGAAGTCACAAGGAACACCTAGATAAATAATAAATACCCTCTCCATACCATTTGAAACTAGCACACACATACACACCACACACACATGCAAACACACCTGTGTGCCAGTCTTGAGAATAACATATTTTTGTTGCTTTTATATATTTTTTAGTCGCAGTATTTTATATTTTTCCTATACATATATACATACTAGGTTTATTTTTACGTTGCAGCGTTTTATGTTCTTGAAGGAAATTGAGGCGGCCTGGAGAGATTTTGCACTTCTTTTGTTTAGAAATTGGAAAAAAAATCTCTTCTGTGGTGTTCGACACTGAGGTTGTCTGTAAGGAATTGCTTAAGTCGATAAGGCCTGGTTAATAATTATTTACGAAATAAAGGTCTTTAGGAATGCAATGTGGACACTTTGTTACCATCTAGGAGTCACAGAAATACGAAATATTATATAAAACTAGCTACACCCAGCGGTTTTACCCGATGTACTGTAGCCTATGTGTTATTTCAGGGTCTAAGCTATCTCTATACCAAATTTCAGCTCAATCGGTCCACCCGTTTAGGCGTGAAAAAGTAACAAACAGACATCCATTATTTCAAACTTTCACGTTTTGTAAGATTTGTTAGTAAGATAAAATCTTTTGGGGGATTGGGGTTTATACTCCAACAGAACATTTTGTTACACTACTGCTCACATACTGTCAGAATCAAATCACAGTCACTAATAAGACGGCTAACTTTTCACCAATTTACCACTATTTCTACCTCTTCAACTTTATGATACCGAAAGTATGAACATAAGTCTCTCTACGTGTTTGGTACCTCGCCTAAACGGCTAAAGAGATTTCGCTTAAATTTGATGTACAAGTAGCTCTGACCCTAAAATATCACACATTACTTGGTTATTTTTCAGCGGTGACTAGACACTTAGATTTTGTTTTTTTTTTAATATAATGCACAAGAAAAGAGTTATTTTTTTGTAGATAAAAATAGATCGTCACGCTATGTTGTAAGAAAAGTTATTTTTGTTAAAATTGAGCTGAAGAAGAAACCCAACATTTATTTTCAGGAATCTATTCAATGCGTAACCTATTTTCACCTGATAATTCCAGGCCTCGGTAGCGCAGTAGGCAGCGCGTAAGTCTCATAATCTTAAGGTCGTGAGTTCGATCCTCACCCGGGGCATACTTTTTGCTAGTCATTTATTAAAAGCTTTTTTAAACTATTAATGGGTCCCACTTATCGCATATCTTTGCGCAGTATATTTTCAAACAATATAAAACAAACAGTCAAATATATATGACAAATATGACTTGAATATGACATTTTGTGCTAGGTGGAGCTATAGCTTTATGAAGGAAATATTTTAGACCTGAAAATAATTTTCGTTTTAAGTTTTAAATAGAAATATATACAAAAAATTACAATAATGATCTTAGTGTTACAATTGGCGGTCCTATCGCCAATAGCGATCACTGAATTAAAAAAAAATAAGTGGAAAAACTAGAAACTATAAAAGACAGATACAATTTCTGCCAAGAACTATAAATGTAATCTATTACAATAAATAAAACCGGTCAAGTACGAGTAGGACTCGAGCACCGAGGGTTCCGTACAAACCTACGGGTTTCTGCGGAACCCTAAGGAAAAGTGGGTATAGTATTATATACTGTAGGTTTTGATTCCCTTGCGAGTACTTGCGAGTTTGAAAATATGCGGCTAAAATTGCTGTTTCTTTTGATTGCGTTGACATAGATGTTTGATTTTTTTACAGCTTAAAGTTATTATAAAGCTGAGTATTTGGTATGAATTTCAATTTAATATCTGTACGCGTTCTTGAGGAAAGGGGTAGTAAATACAAAATTATTAAAAATATTTTTTTATATGATGTAACTAAAAATTTACAGTTTTCGCAATTTTTCCTGTGCCTGTGATTTAAGACGTTGCTGCGTACTAAATTTTAAGATTCTGAGTTAACGGCAAGTACCCTGTAGGTTTTGATTCCCTTGAGAGTAGTCGCGAGTTAAAAAATTCGGCTAAAATTGCTGTTTCTTTTGAATGCGTTGAGATAGAGGTTTGATTTTATTACAGTTTAAAGGAATTATAGATCTTAGTATTTGATATGAATTTTAGTTTAATACCTGTACGCGTTCATGAGAAATAAGGTAGTAAGTATGAAATTATGAAAAATATTTTTTTTTATGATGTAACTAAAAATGTACAATTTTCGCAATTTTTCCTTTATCTGTGCTCTAAGGAGTTGCTTCGTGCCAAATTTCAAGATTCTAAGATCACGGGAAGTACCCTGTAGGTTTTGATTTTTTGAGAGTAGTTGCGAGTTTAAAATTGCGACTAAAATTGCTGTTTCTTTTGAATGCGTTTAGATAGAGGTTTGATTTTATTACAGTTTAAAGGTATTATAGACTTGAGTATTTGATATGAATTTCAATTTAATACGTCTACGCGTTCATGAGAAAAGGGGTAGTAGGTATAAAATTATTCAAAATATTTTTTTCATATGATGCAAATAAAAATGTATGGTTTTCGCAATTTTTCCTTTATTTGTGCTCTAAGGAGTTACTTCGTGCCAAATTTCAAGATTCTGAGTTCATGGGAAGTGCCCCGTAGGTTTTGATTTATTTGGTAATGTCGAAAATTAGCTGAAATATGCGACATATTCGACTATATCTTTTGATTGCGTTGGCCTAGAAGTTTGAAATTTTCACAGCTCTATGAGGCAATGGACCTTAGTATTTCCTATAAATTTCAGCTTGTTACCTCCACGCGTTCCTGAGAAAAAGGGTCTTGACAGACAGACAGACAGACAGACGGACAACAAAGTGATCCTATAAGGGTTCCGTTTTTTCCTTTTGAGGTACGGAACCCTAAAAATAGATAAATATTAAAAAGTTCACAGCTTCTAATAAAATCATTAAAAAGATCTTCTTGGCAATAAATTATTTCACAATTAAGTTATTATTCAAATAAATAACAGTGAATTAATAAATAAAATAATAAATATTATAATTAAAAGCAATCACGAAACATTGTCCAGTGATAGGTCATTATATTTGATTTGATTTGAATTTTAAAGTAAAAGAAATTAAAATACATTAGGCACTTAATACAATAATTCTACTGACCTATCGGACCAATTATTCCCCTGAATAAGTAAGAAAGGAGAACGGGCACGATAACTTTTCACGCTTCAAAAGTTTGTCTAAGCCATGTGCGTAAATCTACGCACGTTTTCAAATTATTGAAAAATGATTTTAAATATTATTTATTTATTTTATTTATACCTTACGTCTCTCTTTCTTCTCTCTCGCTCGCACAATATAACAAACTTTAAAATATAACAAAATATAATAATTGTTAATTGTGTATAATTTGTTTGTATACACATTTGTATTTTTTTTTGTATCCGTGACTTTTAACTTTTTGAAAATGATTCATGGTCTTAGATATGTTTTTTTATTATATTTAAAAGAATATATTTTGTATTATTTCCAATTTGATACTAAAAATATAAATAAAAAAGTACTTTATATTCTTCATTTCACGAATAACTTTGTTATTATTCAAGACTAGCCGCGCCCAGCGGTTTTACGAAACCTATACGCTGTACTGTAACCTATGTGTTATTCCAGGGCCTAAGCTATCTTTACACCAAATTTCAGCTCAATCGGCCCACCTGTTTAGGCGTGAAAGAGTATCCAGTCAACAAAGATACATCCAGTCATCCATACATTCTTACAAACCTTTACGTTTATAATGTTAGTAAGATAGCTAAGTAAAAATAGATTTAAAAATAATAAAAAATGTTATATGACGCTTTACCAAGAAACATTTCAAAAAGTTAATAAATAGTATTTGAGGGCTAACTTGAAAGTCTTAAGAAAAAAAACCTAAATAACGTTAAACTCTAGGTTCAGAATAAGTCTGTAGACACTAGACGTCCTAGGTATAAAATCTAAACCTATACAATACGTCTCAAAGACGAAACACATCATGGCTTCAATAAAAAAAATATTAAAAAATAAAAAACCATAAAAGCAGCCGTCTTGCGATGCGTTATCATTTTTATATGCCCCCCTACACCCCCCCCCCCCCCTCCCCCCACCCACACATACACATAAATGGGTTACAGAATATGTGTCTACCTGAAAAATGTACGATGCATGCGTTTTTTTATTCTCCTTACATTTTCTTTGCTATCCTCGATTCTCATATCGGCGATATAAAACTGAAAAATACATTTATTTCGTGCATACGAAAATCCCCCTTATCATCGTAAAAAGAAGGGTTAAAATCGTTTGAACACACATGAAAAAACAGTACACCCATACACGAAAACCCGCTCCGAATACAGAGCGCGCGCCCGTTTAGAAAAAAAATAAAGTGCACACATATAAATTGCATGCAGTTCGAAAGGGATGCACTCAGAGTCATAAAATACTCACACGTATACGAAAATACACTCACACACCCACACGGCGTCTCGTGACGACGCGACGATGTGTATAACAGTGTAGAACTTCACACACACATACATAAACCTGAAGAAAACTATCCATGTGTAGGAAAAATGCTTTTCCTTGCTGCAACCTCACGGGAAGAGTTTCATAGCGAATACCTCGCGGTAAAGACTACTCGTTCACAATTTTAAAACGTTCCAAATTCAAAACACTAAAAAAATAAAAAATCAAGTTCTTTACCCGTTTCGTCTGCCAAAACAAAAGAGTATCGCGCGTTTAAATTTCGAAATAATTGAAAGTTCAAATGAGCGCACGTGGTCGTTAGTGATGTTAATGTGTTTGTTAATTGTGTATGTGTGCGTGTGTCTCGTCACAGCATAAGTAATGCTCACTTAGCTGCGTTTAAGTTTGCGTGTTTTAACATTTTTACATTCGCGGTATTTTTCATCTGTGACGTCAAATTATGCGCATAACCGTTAATTAGTTTGATTCAGAACGCGATAATTTTAGTTTAGTTTTTTATGAATTTAACTGTCTTGGAACCCTTTTGACCTTTATAGTGTTCATTCGTAACGAAAACTAATTAGAATTTATAATATTAATGGGTTTTAATAAGAATTTTATACAGGCTTGCAATGTTTATATCAATAAATATCTGATATAAATAAATAATATTAACATTATCAGTTATTTATTTAAAACATAAAACCTAGAGGACAATAAGTGTTTAATGAAATTATTTCAATATGTTATTAAAAAAATAGCAAAACAAAGTAAAATAGCTAGATTTGCTACGACGTAGCACATGCTACGAGATTACGTTAAAAAACTTTTTTGTTGGATTTTTACTTTTTTTTTACTAAAAGCCCCCAGCGTTAAAAAGATAAAAAGTAACCTTAAAGTTATTCCATAATCTAAGCTATCTACGTAAATACCAATTTCCGATTTAACGGGAAATTAACACGATAAACCTGAAAGTTAGCATTTTAATGAAAAGTAAACCATAATGTTTAATTTTTCTAAGTTTTTAACTTTATAAACTAACAGCCTGTCAAGACTGCCTAGACGAAGTCGAGTCGTTTATTAAAGTTAATAACTAGCAAGTGCTTTAGCGCCAACTTAACACCTCCATATCACATAGGTAGCAAAGAATCGACTCGTTATTTTTTCGTGTTTTGTAATAAATGTCGTTTGTTAGTGATTCTTTAATTTTAACATTAACATTTTTTTTTCTTATCTTGCGAATGTTTCTAAGCTATATATATACCTTTTGTATATTATTATGCTTTTTAGAGACAAACTTCCATCATATAATTATGTAAGTTACAATCCGCCTACCTTTGCGACAACACTGAGCTAAAGGAAGTTCAAGAAATTCGAGACCTTGGTGTAATGTTAGACTCTAAGCTCAGTTTTGTATCCCATATCGATAATATTGTAACAAAATCTGCAAAATATTTAGGATTTATCAAAAGAAATAGCCGTGAATTTAAAACTAATACTAAAATAACTTTGTTTAACTCTCTTGTACGCAGCCATCTCGAATTCGCCAGTGTGGTCTGGAACCCATTTTATACTATACATTCCCAACGCATCGAAAATCTTCAACGTGCCTTCTCTAGACACCTCGCTTATAACACTCCATCATTTTCACACAGAAGTCCTTATGCTCAACGTTTACAGAAATTTAATATGATCAGCCTCTGCAACCGTCGTAAAATATTGGAAATGAACTTTCTTCACAAATCCTTAAATAGCAAATCAAATAACAATCTAATAGAAAATTTCCCACTGACAGTACCTCACAAATACCCACGACATCCCATCCGCAACATACTTCATGTTCCGTTCTCACGTACAAATCTTGGATTGCAATGCCCCTTTACCCGAATCTCTAAACATTATAATGAACTAACCAGTAAAATTGATAATGTAGACATATTCCATAACAGCTTTGCTTCTTTCAGAAAAAAAATTATTGAGCATTATACACCCAATAGTGAGAATAACAATACTGACATTTAAAATACAATGTTATCTAGTTCTTCTCTTTATTTCCTTTAGCTTATTTTTCTTTCCTTATATATTTATATTACCTATTCACATTATTCATTTAGTCTAAGTTCTTAATTTTCATTACCTAATTGTTTTCTTAAATATTAAATTCATTCGTTTTTTTCATATTCATTTAGTTGTAAGGTTTTTCAATAATTGTTTTCTTAAATATCACATTTATCCCTTTAATCATTTAGTTCTAAGTTTTTTCTGTAATTGTACTCGCATATATAACAGTCAAGTTCTTTTAATCCTATTGTCTTAAACATTTATATTCTCCATTTTATGTTACATTTATTATTCAACTTTTTATATTTTGTTATTGAGCTCTATGGTGAATGCTATGTACGCCTTAATTGTTATACATATGAGAACCAGTATGTCTAAAATCCTAATTTAAATGTATAATATGTGTAATGTGGCTGTACTTAAATAAATAAATAAACGTCATAATTAATTTGTACATCTACTAATCGTTATAAGTGATTTTAGGACAAATTGTATATTTTATATGTTAACGGTATCCTTTATTTTATTATTCAGCACAACCGTAGGACTAACTTAATCATGACGTAGCATTTTTATGGAACTAGAGAAAAAGTACTGGACAAAATCCTTTGTTTGCAATAAAACCATGGAATGCTTATTAGGTAACAGCTAGTCTTTTAGGTATCCTAACATTTTAAACTTCTGCGGTTTGAACTCGTGTAAATATTATAAATCGGGGGTTATCGCGTAATTATATTATGTTAGTTCTACAAAAACATTATAAAACCAACCTCGACGTTTCGGTACAGTTACATGAACCGTGTTCATTCATAGTCTTTTAGGTGTTTACTCTATGATTTACTCCGACTTTAAACTTAGTTTTATTATGAAATCTTTTATTTGTCTTTCCTATTGGAACAATTTCTCTTCTTATTAGGTCTTGTTTGTTTGTTTTCTATGTATTTTATAACTAAATTGATAATTTTTCTTATAGGACACAATCAATATTTTATATTTGAAATTAGGCTTTTTTGACATTTTTTTAAAACTCACTGTACAGTAAATTATCCTGATTTGATACATTTTGGTTTGCAATATACAACACGTTTTGGGAAAATATTTATTTGCAACCTGTGAGAGATTTTTAAGGTAATATTGGTTTTCAGGCTAATTCCAACCATTTTAAATATGCAGTCACCGAACTTTAAAATGTATTGATTGTCGGTAAAAGCTAGGTTTTACAGCTTTTATTTAGGTTCTGTCTGGTCTGTCAGTTAAAATATTTATATAAAATAAAAAATCTTAATAGTTATCGTACTCCTCTAAAGCGACTTGACCGATTTTTATGAAATTTTGAGTAAATTTGGTAGGTCTGAGAATAGTTATAAGTAGGAAATGGTAAAGTTGAGGGAGATAGCCAGTACTTGTATTTTACGTCACGTAAAGATAGTTTTTTTTGTGACAGATAAATCTTCTAATTCTAGAAAGTATACAAGACTTTACCCAAAAAAAGTGAATTCCATTCTCTTGTGTCGGATACGATGACGTCACGCGGTAAAAGTCAAGTGCCATCGAATAAAAAAAAATTATAACTTTGTAATTATTTTGAAAGTAGGTACTACACAAAACTTAATTATGTATTGGTTTTTGAATAATCTTTAATGGTATTGATTAAAATAAACATTTTTCCTATTTCTTTTTCTACGTCTAAATGCTATTTATTTTCCAGTGTCAAAAACAAATGAATCTAAAGATACGTGCACCCAATAGTCTGCTCTCAAGTCTAAAATCTAAAAACTTCAGCTAAAAATATATTCTCGCGAGAACTTGAAAATCAGGTCATCCCTGCACGCCCTAAAATATGAGCTTCACAAAAATATTTTTACTTGTATGACCTAGATTCCCAGATCCAAATATATCTAGACTTCGGTCGATTTTATGTTTTAATGCCCTCAAATATAGGTTTAAACTTTTGACATTTTATAGACTAAAAGTAATCTAGGCGGTTTAATTTAGTTTTGCTGCTAGGTCAACTTTGAAAATAGTGCTAAGTATTTTTTTGTCCAAGTTATATTAAAAATGTGTATTATGAATAGGTATGAATGTGTATACGTTTTGTTACCTTTTCACGACTAATCGATTAAAATGATTGCACTGATATTTGGGATGTAGATAGCTTAAACCTAGGTAGCTTTAGAGCTTTCTAGCTTAGACTTTGGAATAACACAAAAGCAAAACGAGTCGCACGCATACTCTAGGTCCTTAACGTCTGCCCTACAGATAGTCTTTAAAGTAATTTTCCTTGTAAAATATCCTTTTAACCAGAGAAAAGGAAACGCGGACGTATAAATGAATAAAATAGAGAAACCATACATTAGAAAAATACGAAGATGCGGTACTGACATTTCAGACATGGTCCGCTTCAATTAGGCCCAGGGCACAATTTTCAGACACGGCGCGGCAACCGACACTTTCCGATCCAACAGGCCCAAGTTAGGCATAGCAACGATAGTGCTATGGCGCATCTTCCCATTTTCTTTTAATCGAATTGGAACACCACAAGTATATACATAAACTTAATACTAAAAACAGTTAATGTTCAGTTGAGAAACGGGTAAAGAACATCTCAATACAAAAAAATATATTTAACAAACAATTTGTTCTAGCAACGGTCCAGACACCTCCTACCCAACGATAGTTCCTACAATTACCTACACAATTACGAAGATAAATATTTTTATTTGAATATAGACTCTAGTTTTAAAAACAAAATATATTTCTAAGTGACCAGTGCCAAATATGTCAGTGACGTTGACAAAACCAAATATATTTATGAAAAATATGAATATGCCAATGAAAAGAGAGTTCGAAGAGTATAACGAAGAAAATAAGAATGATAGCAATAACTCTAGTGATAACAATTCAGAAATGAGTGATATAGAAAACCCAGAAGCGAATACTGCTTTAGATTACACAGATAATACTTTAAATTTGACACCTGTAGCTGATTTTATAAAGAAAGAATTCCTACCAGATTTGGACTTTGCTAATCCTTTTAGGAATCAGAATTTGAATTTTAAAGATCCGTTTTTGTTGCCGACACAGTTGTATAAGAGTTTTCTGGCCAGTCTTGGGAAGAGAAGACGAAATGTGGCTGATTGTTATTCCTTGTATTCGAGGAATATGCTGTTTTCTAACGGTTTCGGAATGGAAGCTTCTGATGATGAAGTTGGGGATAGGATGACGGATTCGCCTGATGAGGTAACTATATAAACTTGGGAGAAATCTCCGAAAAAAAAACATTTAAACTCAAAATAAAGAACAGTTCATGAATCTTACGTTTTTTGGGATTTTGCGATGTTCATGATAGGTTTATGAGCAATCTTCTTTTAACGTTGTATATCTTTAATATTTATTCTAATATGACTGCTATCTTCATTTTTTAAATTATTGGTCTTGTTAGATTTTAGGTCCCATAAGATTAACGTTCATATTTTCAACCAGCAGAATCTTTATCTTTTATTCTCGCCTAACTTGCCTTTGCATTAAGATAAAGATGTTTAGCACCAACATTGACTCGTATCATGTTGACTTAATACTTGTAGTTTGTAGTATTTTGGTCATCATCAGCCTGAAAACATTTTAACTGTCTACATTCAATGTAGAGACTATGATTTTACTGGTCGATCTACCTCAAGCGAAATTCTTCTTGTCTTTTGTTTTTCCAATAGGACTTTTTTATCATCATCATCAGCCAATATTAAACAATCCAATAAGCCAATGATGTTACTGGTCGAACTTCCGTTGCAGGAGGTCGACTAGGTGGGTACCCCAACAGTACCAATTATTCTATTGCATGAGCAGTAGATATGTCCAAACATTACTGTGCTTCGGCACTGTAGCTAGCAAAATTACTGGGCTAAAGAGTCTTAACATCTTATGACTCTTGAGTAAAAAGCGTTGGAGCAGCACACGTAGAATTTCACATTATTGTGAAATCCTTAGTAGCACCTTACTGATTATGGGCAGCGTTATCTCTTAACATCGGGAGAGTGTCTTGCTAGTCTTCTACTTCATCACATAAAAATCATTCTCTCAATAGAACTGCTTTATCATATACCACATTGTTAACACCGAGTTGTTGTTCCAGAAGGCGGGTGCATCATCAGCATTCGTGTGGAGTGGAGGGGGAGGTGCGCAGGAGCAGGCGGCCGCGCAGCCCGCCGCCGTGCCTACTGGTTTGTATACCTATTTTTCATTATCATCATCATTATCTCAGCCATAGGACGTCCACTGTTGAACATGGGCCTTCCCTTTGGACTTATATACCGGTTGGAAGCAACCTGAAGCCAGCGTCTACCAGCGACCATTATAAGGTCGTCTGTACATCTTGTGGGCCAGGACTGGTCCTTTTAACCTTATCTTCAGTTTAAGGCGTTTGAATATTCTTACGCCTACTTCTTTTCAACGCGGGACTCCTGTCTTTTTGAGCATTTCTCCGAGGAGTGATGTTTTCGAGTACATTGTCATCAGATTCCTTTAAAACATTTCTCTCGGGAACTCGTGGATTGACGTCCTATGCTGCGTTTGCTAGTCCGTGGTCTCCACTCGAGCACTTTTCGACCCCATCAGCCATCCGCTCTACGTGCCTACCTTTTTTAATCCCAAGAAAATACGCTACGTATTATCACCAAGCTGCGCCCTCGGATTTAGGTCTCCCCCGCAGAAGATGTGCGCGACGGAGATAACGACTAAAAAACTTGGGAGTGTTACTGTAGAATGCCATAATAGGCAGCGGGCATGTCGCAGCACTCATCAACTGCGAGTAGTTATAACCTACTAGACAAAACCATGTCGCCTAACGTTTATTATGGTCGTGTTACGATACGATGTTTAGTATGCAAGGCAGGACCCCGCTAAGATTTTTTTGCTAATCCTATCGCGTTGTATTCTCACATGAAAATTGGTAAGAAAAAGGATCTTGAGTCTTTACAGACAGGCAGATGGACAAGTCAAATTCATCCTATAAAGGTTCCGTTTTTACCTTTCGAGGCGTACCTCGAAACATAAAAGACAATGTTCATTCATAACTTTGGATGAAGGTTCTTAGTTTATCCCGTGCTATAAGTAATAGAAATTCTAGAATGAGCCTAAAATTCCCTCCATTCCCTCAGGAACATCAGGCGGCGGCGGGGCGCAAGGTCTGGTGCACTGGATGTCGGTGATGGCTGAGCACATGGGGGGCGGACACCATGACCCGTCCCACTACGCTCTCCCACCATGGAATAATGGTGGTGTTGATGTAAGTACCTTATACCATAGATAAATAAATAAAATAAAAAATAATTTATTGACATTCTACCTATACAATTAAAAATACATAATATATAAGTTACAACAAGACAAAATAACACAAAAGAACAAGACATAAGTCTCTAAACCAAAGTAGGTAGATTAAGATCTACCTAAGTCGAATATAGTTTAATTTAGAAGAAAACCATAAAAGAAAATACCTTAATAACCAATCATCTAAAACTTAAAATTCTTAGAAATCATATCTAAAACTTAATAAAAACTAAACTAAATCTTAAAAGGTCCCCCGCGGCATCGTCCCCAAAACGCTGGCAGCATTACCCCTCTGGATGGCAATACTGATGCGCTGTCCAAGGCAGCTGCCAGCCCTTTGGTCTACCAGTCGCTTCAAACAAATGCTCAGACAAATCTTTAAATAACTTCTTATATCTTAGGTAGAATTGACTCTACAAGTGCGTCAATATGAGATAAAAAAGAAAAATTGAGATCAGAAAAAAAAATTTTACTCAATATGTACCAAAACATAGTTGGGTCTACAATTGGCAGCCTTATCGCTGTGAGCAATGCCAAGTGCAGTTATCTTAAAATATTTTATGGAAATTGTTTAATCTAAGCTGTATAACAGGTGTTATACCTACCTAAAACCCTATAAACGATCTGACAACTGTATAAAAACTTATGATTATACAATTAAGTCAACGGCAATTTACAAAAGAAATGTAGGTATGATATAATAATTAATACATTCGTTATCTAGCCACCACAACACAAACATTAAGTTGCTTGGTTTGGGGTTAGATGACGTTGAGTGTAATCATGACCAACAAAATAAATTTATTTATTTGACGTATCCAGAATTTTTAACCTTTTGCAACTAACTTGCCATAATCTCTGTTTAGAGAACCTGTTTTCGTGAAACGTTTGTTTCACGAAAGTAACAATCTCTTATGAGAGAATAGTGCAGCTATCAACAAGTGTTTAATTTTATATATTACTTTGTCATGCAACAGTGCTTCGATATTAACCAACTCAAGGTTCCCGTTCCCATTCTTATAAGAATCATAATTATCTAATACGTATAAAAAGCAATCTATTAAGACGATTTTAACATAGCTTTCATTATAAACTGCAGTTTAACCCTTTCTGCACTTAATAGCCCTTAACGAGTATTAGTAAAGGGCAGACTGTAATTATGCAAGCAGACATCACACTTTAAAACTAAACTGAAGCCAAGTGTGATGCTAAGCTGCATTTGAGAATTAACTGCCAGTATTCTTTGTTAATAAATACTGTTTCCATAATCCTACAGGTTCATTTAAGACAAATCTTTGTTGATTAAACGTATTCATTATATTCCAGGTGAATTTCTTGGTTGCATTCTTTTAAGTATCGATTCCGTGGGAAAATCAGAATAAAGACAAGCTATGCGTTCTTTCTTGATATCTATTTGTTACAAGCCGAGTTTTATCGCGATTGGTCCAAGGGTTAAAGTGTGTAAGCGCAAAATACATACCAATTCAAATGGTCATACAAAATTTGTTGCGCTATAATATTTCTAGGACTATCTTACGCTTACGGTTTTGTTTCCCTTACGAAATACTTTTTAGCGGATGTCTGCGTTGCAATCATCACACTAAAATTAAAAATGCCAAAGTTTGTGAGAATGTGAATGTTTGTAACTTCGTGTAAGTCCTAAACGGGTGGACCGATTTTTTTTTTATGTGATGAAGTAGAAGACCAAGACGCTCTCCTGATTTTAAGAGATAACGCTGCCCATAATCAGTACAGTGCTACTTAGGATTTCACAATGATGTGAAATTCTAGGAGCACTGCACCAACGCTTCTCACTCAAGAGTCATAAGATGTTAAGACTATTTAGCCCAGTAATTTCACTAACTAAAATGTTGTATAGAGATAGCTTATACCCTGGAATATCACAGAGGCTACTGTAAAGCGGGTAAAACTGCTTGGCGCAGCTGCTAATATAATATAATAAATATCTGCTCCTGTGCCAAATAAATAAATTCTATATAGATTTTCAAATAAAACCATTGTGAGGTATTTTTTTTTTTTTTTTTTTATGTGATGAAGTAGAAGACGAGCAAGACGCTCTCCTGATGTTAAGAGATAACGGCTGCCCATAATCAGTACAGTGTAACCTAGGATTTCACAATGATGTGAAATTCTAGGAGCACTGCACCAACGCTTCTTACTCAAGGGTCATAAGATGTTAAGACTCTTTAGCCCAGTAATTTCGCTAGCTACAGTGCCCTCCTACCGGAGCACAGTAATGTTTGCACATCACTGCTCAGGCGGTAGAATAACTGGCACTGTTGGGGTACCCACCTAGACGACCTCCTGCAAAGGAAGTCTACCCCCGGTGAAACGGTATACATAGTATTAGATATTAATCTAACTCCAAGGCGTGGTTAAATGGTAGGTATCTACTTTAATCACAATAGTTGGTATTACAAAGTTATGTAAATGTATTGGTATAAGCAGCAATTATTTGCACTCGACTCAGAAAGCATTTCAACATTAAA
The DNA here is from genome assembly GCA_947507615.1 of Hemithea aestivaria. NCBI lineage: Eukaryota > Metazoa > Arthropoda > Insecta > Lepidoptera > Geometridae > Hemithea > Hemithea aestivaria. Next base: position 2,930,754 of record OX382348.1, on the reverse strand, counting down.
TTCCTTTGCACAAATTGGAGTTATTTTTAAGGTGGATAAAATGGTATTTACACCTTGAAAACAACCATTAATTTTGCCAATAAAATTTGTCCGTTACTTTTTTTTATTTTGTCATTTGTTTTTATTTTTTGATGTTTCCGAAGTATTTCAGTTTTGTAGTTATTGTAAGATATAAATCCTCGATGGATATAAATGATCTAATTAAAGAATTCTATTTTCGATAAAGTAGCTTAAGTGTTAAATTTAACGGAACGATGAATTTCGATGGGATCATAATTGGTTCTGTTAATAGGCACGTAAAACTGTGGGTCCCGGTTGTTTCCTATAAGATATGTAGGAGGCAGTCGTTAGGTCATGTTGCAGGCCCTGTAGTAATCTCGGCGACCTGAAACTGCAACATATAGGTTAGCCACACAACCTATAAATTGTGATTTGACTCTGACAGTGTAATTAGGGAAACCTGTTCTGTTAGAGTATAAACCCCAATTATTTATTTTAATTATTATCGATAATGATGGAATAAAGAATTTTTCAACACTCTCGCTCGATGAGGGGACCATTGGTCATCGATTACAGTGAGGAAAAGCCGTTTTTGCTCACTGTTGGCAAAGTGAGGCAAAGTGATTTGAATTTCGGATACAATTTTCATAGAAAATAAAGGAGGATGGTATCTTCAGAAACTCATTTTAGCCTGTGATTTGTAAGGGGTATATTGTCTGAAAACTGTCACTGTCACTATTTAGGTACACTTTTAAAATGAAATCACAAATGAAAGTTGTGTCCTTTTCTCAATTTAATACATGCAAAAGAAAGAAACAACATATTACAAGTGAATTAAATTAAAAATTTCAAAAACTCCCAACGCAGTACGTAATTCACCATTTTGTGGTGGCGGCCATCTTTGTTTTTAAATTTTGTATAGTGGGTTGTATTCTACTAGTTAAGACCTTTCATTTGATACCCATATTAAGGGGGTCGTGGAAGAAAAAAGTAATCCGCCATTTTGTTTTGCGGCGGCCATCTTGAACCGATTTCCATCAAACATGGCTAAGAACACTCTCGACTAACTCTACTTTTAAACAATAAAAACTAAATCAAAATTCGTTCATCCGTTCGGGAGCTACGGTGCCACAGACAGACACACACACAGACAGACAGACAGACAGACACGTCAAACTTATAACACCCCGACGTTTTTGCGTCGGGGGTTAAAAAGTAAAAAAATAATATTCATTTAACTTTTATTAAAATCATAAATGCAGTATGTGGGGAAACTATAAAAGACATATAATCAAATCAAGCGTCCAAAGGGTTAAAACGTACGAAATTCTCACGAACCAACAAATTTACATACATCTTCTAAACTAGATCATTTATTACGAGACAAAAAAAATCGCGCATCGTATACCAAATAGACAAATCCTGTTTAGCCATTCTGTACGCATATACTGATTTTTGAACAATTTGTACCTGAATTTAAAAATTATGCTCTATTGCTGAGGTGATAAAGTTGAAATTAGCTTGAAAATTTAAATAGCTCTTAACCCTTTTGCACCAGAAAATACATTAACAGAATTATCGACGCACGTAGTTGCAAACGTATGCAAATTTTTAAATAGCTGTTCGAAATTAATATCTATTCCTTTGAAATACGACTTATTTTTAAAGTATTTTAATAAATTTTATGGTAATATAATATTATGCCCTTAAAAGTTGATGGATTAGGCAAATTATCTGTCCTTTTAAGGGTATTTAGAGCATCTGATTAATTATTTCCTTTATTTCAAGACGTTATGTGAATATTTAAAATGTTCTCATGATATTCGTTTGAATAAATTTTCTATGGAATTTTCTAGAATTTAAGCGAGCTTTAGACTTTTTTTAGGGTTCCGTACCTCAAAAGGAAAAAACGGAACCCTTATAGGATCACTTTGTTGTCCGTCCGTCTGTCTGTCTGTCTGTCTGTCTGTCTGTCAAGACCCTTTTTCTCCGGAACGCGTGGAGGTAAAAAGCTGAAATTTATAGGAAATACTAAAATCTATTGCCTCTTAGAGCTGTGAAAATTTCAAACTTCTAGGCCAACGCAATCAAAAGATATAGTCGAATATGTCGCATATTTCAGCTAATTTTCGACATTACCAAATAAATCAAAACCTACGGTGCACTTCCCGTGAACTCAGAATCTTGAAATTTGGCACGAAGCAACTCCTTAGAGCACAGATAAAGGAAAAATTGCGAAAACCATAAATTTTTAATTTCATCATATGAAAAAAATATTTTGAATAATTTTATACTTACTACCCTTTTTCTCATGAACGCGTACAGGTATTAAACTGAAATTCATATCAAATACTAAGGCCTATAATACCTTTAAACTGTAATAAAATCAAACCACTATCTCAACGCATTCAAAAGAAACAGCAATTTTAGTCGAAATTTTAAACACGCAAATACTCTCAAAAAATCAAAACCTACAGGGTACTTGCCGTGAACGTAGAATCTTGAAATTTGGTAAAAAGCAATTCCTTAGAGCACAGATAAAGGAAAAATTCCGAAAATTGTACATTTTTAGTTACATCATATAAAAAAATATTTTTAATAATTTCATACTTACTACCTTATTTCTCATGAACGCGTGCAGGTATTAAACTGAAATTCATATCAAATACTAAGGCCTATAATACCTTTAAACTGTAATAAAATCAAACCTCTATCTCAACGCATTCAAAAGAAACAGCAATTTTAGCCGAAATTTTAAACACGCAACTACTCTCAAAAAACCAAAACCTACAGGGTACTTGCCGTGAACGTAGAATCTTGAAATTTGGTACGCAGCAACGTCTTAAATCACAGGCACAGGAAAAATTGCGAAAATTGTACATTTTTAGTTACATCATTTAAAAAAATATTTTTAAAAATTTTGTATTTACTATCCCTTTCCTCAAAAACGCGTGCAGGTATTAAATTGAAATTCATATCAAATACTAAAGCCTATAATACCTTTAAGCTGTAATAAAATCAAACATCTATGTCAATGTAATCAAAAGAAACAGCAATTTTAGCCGCATATTTTCAAATCTCGCAAGTACTCGCAAGGGAATCAAAACCCACAAATATATAATATTATACCCACTTTTCTTTAGGGTTCCGTAGAAACTCGTAGGTTTGTACGGAACCCTCGGTGCTCGAGTCCTACTCGTACTTGACCGGTTTTTTTTTATCTATAAGTTTAGTCGGTATTTTTGCATAATTAAATAAATTAGTTTGTAAACAGTCACTGAAAAGAAATATTAGAATATAATAGAAAAACGCTTTATTACCAAGTTACAAACATAGATTTAGTTGGAAACAAGTGAATTTTTTTTTATTATTATTTTTTTATTATTACCATCTATTATTACCTTTTATTATTATTACCATCTACCACCATAAACTACTCATCAAGACGAATCAAATGAGCCCAAACTTGATGAGGTTGCGTCGTTTAATTACAGAGTTCCTATGGCCACCTTTCAGCTTCACCATCAGATCAGCTCGAGCAGACAGACAACAGACAGGTGAAAGTATATAAAACCTTGTAAAAATAGAGTTATGATTCAGTTACAAAAAATATTTATCACCTATATTAGAACACAGGACAGTAAGTAAATAGCACACTACTTTTTCATTACATACATAATAATATGTGTTTATCCTCTGATACCTCTGATATATTTTTTTACATTCAGTGAATATACAATGTAGTTTAAAGTATCTTAATCAAGATATCAATATCTGTCTCACATGAGTTTTTTGTAGCATGTTACAATTACACTGACTGATCTTACAGACAGCACAGGCAAACTTCACACGCTTCACAAACTATGCTAAAATAATAGATACCTAATCTTCTATATATAGAATAGAATAATTCTTTATTGTATACCAATAACAACAACAATTCCTTGTAACCATTAGTTGTTCCTTGTCCAGGTCCATTCCTTTTAACAATTTCTTGTAACCAGGTTTGCAATAAAGTATTATTGTATACCAACTTACAAAAAATAGTTATAAGATACAAGACAAACTTAAAACTAGAGGTAGCTTTTACCGGGGGTAGACTTCCTTTGCAGGAGGTCGTCTAGGTGGGTACCCCAACAGTGCCAGTTATTCTACCGCCTGAGCAGTGATGTGCAAACATTACTGTGCTTCGGTAGGAGGGCACTGTAGCTAGTGAAATTACTGGGCTAAAGAGTCTGAACATTTGCTTATGATTCTTGAGTAAGAAGCGTTGGTGAATCTGGTGTGAAAATCATCATTGTGAAATTCTGGGTAGCACTGTACTGATTATGGGCAGCGTTATCTCTTAACATCAGGAGAGCGTCTTGCTCGTCTTCTTACTTCTCCACATAAAAAAAAAAGCTGTCAGCAGTCTTATCGCATAAAGCTCTTTCTTTTCTGTAAACAACCTGGAAATTAGATGAGTTGGTTTAAATATATTGAAGAAAGAGATTGACTGACTGATCTATACGTATGTATAACGCCCAGCTTAAGCTACTGAACGGATTAGGCTGAGATAATTTGGAATAGAAATAGGTTTTATGATGTGAACCGTCGCTGCTATCTAACTAATCTATAAACGCATATCCTAATCCACTGAACTGATTGGGCTGAAATTTGGAGTACAGATAGGGTTTATGATGTAGGTCGTTAAGAAAGAATTTCTCTAGAATAGCCGCGTGCATCGTTCATTTGCTTACATTTTAAATACATATTAGCGACGCCGACAAACAGGCTATACCTTCATATTTTTAGAAGTAGGTTAAAACAAACAAATCATCATTCTTTATACTACAAAAATATTATATTGAGTTACGACTCACTTTACTAACAATAAAGTTAGCAACACAAAAAAAAACATTTAATTGTCACATTGTCAAAAAAACATTCACACAAAAACACAAAGATCACAATAAGAAATGATATAGGCATCAAAAGTCAATTTTTGAGTTACGATAAAAAAATTGCCAATAATACAATATAAGGTTCCCTACTAACGATATTTTGATGACTCGGGTTCCAAATAATAATGAAATAATAAAAGACAAAAAAACGTTTCACGGCGGAACCCTCGCTAACTCAGCGATCGCAAAAAACATCCAAAGTTAGTGTGAAATTTTGATATGAGATTTAATATTGAAGATTTAGTAAGTGGTGTGATTTTATTAGAATTCAGGGGATTATTGTATATGATTAACTAGTTGACCCGCGCGCACTTCGTCGCGTTAATAGAAAATTATGAGTGTTTTCTTACCTATATTATGCATGTATTATACATATAAACCTTCCTCTTGAATCACTCTATCTATAAATTAATGAAAACCGCATCAAAAACCGTTGCGCATTTTTAAATATATAAGCATACGTAGGGACAGACATATGCAGGAAGCAACTTTATTTCATACTATGTAGTACTTTTTGACTGGCTAAAAAGTAGCCTAGGTGCTATTCTAGGTTCTAAGCTACCTATGCAATCAATTTCAGATCAATCGGTTCTGCCATTTATTAGGCATTAGGCTAAACAGCCTAGGCTTTAGGATAAACTGTTAGAAAATAAACACTATGAAAAGGTGATTATTAGCACACTAGACTATAAATTAGAACTAGAATTAAATAAGAGTTATTTTTAGAGATTTTGAAAGGTGTCAAATATAGGAATCAGATATCAGTGTTTCTCAACTATATTATTCATGAATAATAATTATACATCTAAACATTTACCTATTAAAAAAAGCTTCCATTGGTAGACATACAGACACGGGCAGCAACTTTGTTTTATACTATGCACTGATTAATTTTATTTTATATTTTATATAACTTTCCCATGAGTCAATTACATGCGAGCGAAATCTTGTAATGCCTAGTCAATCCTTTCTTTATTCCTCAGACATTAAAAACGACTTAATTCATCTTCCTCAAACATAACAATTAAAACTTTCTCATAAGAATATTATACCATCAAATCAAGCGTAAAATTAATTACAGTATAAAATCAACCATCTGTCAAATATCTATAACATTTTAATTATGCGACGTCTCGATCAATTTTATGCATGATTTTGAATAAGACGAATGTATGGGTATTTGTCTAAATCGCTTAAGGGCATTATCTTTTGCAAGGGACATTATTTTACCCCTTTTAAAAACATTGTCTTTCGGGTTTAAGTTTAGGGTTCCGTATATGTGTACTCCACACACGGCACTGCATAGAACTCTGCTGGGTGTTTGACATATTTTCTCTTTTATCATTATTATTATCAGTGCATATTATCCCACTAATTTTATTATCATTAGTCATTAGGCACATTATTGTTTTTATATTTCTGGGCAAAAACATCTTTTTTTTTTTCGAAAAAATTTAACGTCAGGCAACATCTTAAAACGTGCTTCTATGCGGTCTTTTCCTTATAAAATATTTGATTTTTTCCTACTTAGTATTAAGCGGTTTTCATCAATGGAAAAAGTCATTCAAAAATAAACAGATATTGATCCAGTGAAAAAATCCATTGCGTAGTAGCTTATCGTTGACCTTCATATTTAAATAAATAAAATGTAATGCCAATATATGACTATATATGTAACCGAAATGCTGGGGTATATTTGGCCCAACGTATAAGTATTGCCATTCAACGTGGCAATGCTGCCAGCATTCTGGGTACATTCTGGGTTTGGAGCACTTGGATTTTCCATAAACCGGCTTGTGGCCGATCTGTGGTTATTTAAAGTGTTCTTACTGCTGTTGTAGCTGTAGTATTGTTAGTTTGTTTTTCTCAATAAAGGCAAAAAAAATGCTAATAAATATTACGTACGGAACTCTGAATTTTGAAGTTCTACTTACACTTTACTGCCTTAATTCTAGGGGTATCAGAAGCGTTATGCCTGATTAACTCTCTTTATATAAATTCATTCCCAAACCAGGTGTATCAAATTGGGTTATTTTTTAAATATTCACGCGTCTATGAATTAATCTTCGTTGAAGGCGATTAATATTGCTGATTTCTTTATTAATAATGTTTAATTGTCTGTCTTGAACGGCATTTGAATGTGTTTTAAAGGCGGGATGAAAAGGGATAATTAATTTTGTGGTGGGAACCGAGTACAAGATAATAATTTTATAATAACACAAATTTATTACAAGCTTTTATTTACTTTCATGCAAATCATGCAAGTTTAATTTGATCTATTTCTCGGTTTCCGATTCAGCTGAAATTTTTCATGCTTGTATAAATCGGATGACAATCCAATATTATAATGACATTGAGCTGTTTTTTTTTTTTTTAAGTAATATGGCAACAGTTGCATTTTGCCAGTGTCTTGAGCTGATTTGATAATGGAGCTGGAAGGTAGTCACAGGAACGTAATTAAACGACGCAACCCCATCGAGTTTGGACTCATTTGACGAATCAAATGAGTCCAAACTTCGTCTTGGCGAGTAATTTGGTGCTATGGTAATTATAATAAAAGCTTATTTATAAAAAGTTAATTTTAATTTTCCTTGTTTTATTTAATTCTGAGTCATAGTTTTATCCCTTGAAGTATAATCGTAAAACAGAGCAGAGCGTTGTACATGCTAGAGGAGCACAGACGCTGCGTAGACTTATCTTGCTGTCAAGTCAATTGTCATTCCATACATTCACAAAAGTATAATCTAAGGGATGACAGTTACTCTTGACATTTCTGCGGGATCCCGGGTGTCATGCTACGGCCACAGGGTGGTCTATTTTTTTACAACGGGGGTCTCATGACTGACGTATGGGTGACGCATCCAGTTGGATGTTTAATCAAAGTATTAAATAGTAATAATTGAAACATTGTAGTTGCAGAACCAATAGTAAACGTTATGAAATATAAGTTGATGTTGCATGACCGTGTTAACATTCGCGCTGTCGGTTAAATTTTGACAGTCGTGCGTGAGTTTCGCGGGTGAATGGGTATCGATTAGGGACGTAACTCATTGATAACGTTATATCGATGGATTGCCTGCTATAGGTGAATCCGCCGGTCTTACTACCATAACATTCCTATCTTTTTTATATACTAAATAGGTCTCCGTTTGAGCACATCCCACCTGATGGAAAGTGAAAATGCGGTCGACGATGGATAACGTAAGATGCCTGGAAAGGTACCTATTCATATTTGTGCCTTGAAGATACCCAAGTTGGACCACTCTAATTAACCGCGTAAGATTTTTTTATGAAAAAAATATTGTATACGTCATATTTGATTGACAATAATGTATTAACTTAATATCGAACCCAAACCCATAAACCTAGGGTCGAGCCTAGTTCGACTTTAGGATCCTTGAGTTTAGTCGGCATTATTTATAAATATAACGCTTGTGTTAGTTTTCTACAATTCAAATATCGATGGAATAGAATAGATAACACTTAATTGAAACACCACAAATATACAGAAATCTTAAAACACAATTTTATAACTTAAGTGTAACAATAGGCGGTCTGATCATTTAATGCGATCTTTCAGACAACCGATAGGCTGAGATAGTTTTATCGACAATCGACATATCGATGTTATTTATCGATAAACGTCCATCCCTATTCACCTATTGGTAAAAACCACACGTTAATTCGCAAGTTATATGAACCATTAGTTACAATTTACAATCACGCTAAAATTATGTTTATTTATAAAAAAGTGTTATTAAATATTATTGCATTCAGTTAAATGGTAAGTAAGACTAATTGATATTATACTTTTTAATTGCCTACAAATAAATATAATAAAACGTTCAAAAATAATACTTATTTTTTTTTTCTTAATATATTCACGGATTATGTAATGATGCCTGGGCCTGGACTGATTTTGAAAATTCTTTTTACAAGCTTTAATTTACTTTCACCTGCCTGTTGTCTGTCTGTCTATCTGTTTGTCTGTAATCAAATCGTGCAAGTTTAATTTGTCCCACTTCCCGGTATCCGATTCAGCTGAGATTTGCATGCATGTATAAATCAGATGATAATGCAATATTATTATGACATTGAGCTGGAAGGTGGTCATAGGAACTCCGTAATTAAACGACGCAACCCCATTGAGTTTGGGCTCATCGGATACGTCTTGACGAGTACTTTGGCGCTAGATGGTACTGGGGGTAGACTTCCTTTGCAGGAGGTCGACTAGATGGGTACCCCAACAGTGTCTGTTGTTGGTTATACACTTTCCTTTTATTCTTTCCAGAATGTTCCATATACATAGAATGTCTTTAAGTCTCGCGGGGCGTATTATCTTAGAAGTTGTGACAAACAATCGATATACGACGGCCATAAACAGACTGCCCAACTTTTTTATTACTATCAGTACACTTTCGGAAGTTCTATGCGCTATATTCCTTGGAGATGGTTTATTTTGTGATTTTATTTAGGAGACCAAAGGTGAACAAGTGAATTAAATAAAAAAATTAAAAACCCCAACGCAATACATAATTCACCATTTTGTGGTGGCCGCCATCTTGAATTTTAAATTTTATATAGTGGGTTGTATTCTACTAGTTAAGACCTTTCATTTGATACCCATATTGAGGGGGTCGTGGAAGAAAAAAAGTAATCCGCCATTTTGTAGCGGCGGCACACACACACAGACAGACAGACAGACACGTCAAACTTATGAGTCCCCGTCGTTTTTGCGTCGGGGGTTAAAAAAGGTGAATATTGAGTAAGGTAATGGAAACTAATTCAGAGAATTTGCGTACTGGGATTCTCGCCACTGATAAATAAACAGGCTATTAATATATAATATAACATATAAGTTATTTCAAAATTATTCAATACTAGCTGACCCGCGCGCACTTCGTAGCGCGTGACAGTAAATTATTCATATATTAATGAATTTGATACAGACCATTTAATTCGATTTCCAATTCCACGGAAAAGAGGGATTCAATTCACGGGTTTTCTGCGACTTAATGGGCGTAGAATTAGTAAAGGCTGGCAAACCTTGCCAATATGTAACTACGATCGAATCACCTACTATTCAAAATGTCTATTGGACGTTTCGCCTACGTTCATAATAACTATTGGTTGAAATCAATATTGGACGATTCGCCTACGGTTAACTCAGCTACGGTCGATTGAGCTATGGTTGATTAAACTATTGGACGATTTGCCTATTTTTGACCGAACTAACGGACCGTTCACGTATTTTTAGACCACGTTTCCGGCTGCTAGTCAGGTATGACAGCTAAAAAATACTTGTTTATAGTACAGAATTCAGAAACGTGTTGTTTTTATTATGCCACTTTGCCATGATGAGGTAGATGAAAGAAGATGCCAAAATGCCTGAAGATGCCATGACACAGGATAAATAATTCAGTAATAAGAAAAATATCTGGCGCTTCGCCGGCCGCTGCCGCGGCACTCTCGCTTCGCTCGCTCGGCTCGCGCATTGTGGTCACTGTTCAAACCTAACCTAACCAACAGATTTCGGTTTGCCCTGAATACTGTACTAAAAACACGCGTAGCAAAGAATTTATAAACCGTAGGTGAGTCGTCCATAGTTGAATTAACCAATATATCAAATGAACATTGGCCGAATCGCCCATTAGTTCACATGCCCATAGTTTAATCAACCGCAGGCGAGTTGCACTGTAAGCGAGTCGTCCAATATGTGAAATGAACTTATGCGAATCGACCGTAGTTATATCGACCGTAGTTGAAACGACCGTAGGTATTATGAAACGTAACCCGTCCATGCGGGCAAAGCCATGAGAATAAGCTAGTGACTGATGTATCTGTATAACGTACAGCCTCAACCGCTAGATGGATTGGGTTGAAATTTGGAACATAGAAAGGTTTCATGACGTAGACCACTGCTAAGAAAGGATTTTGCCGTGCGGGCAAAGCCGCGAGCATAAGCTAGTAAATAATATTATGAAACATTTTTTGTGAATAATACTTAGATTTCAGAGACGTCCTGGGTTAAGTCCCAGAACTATCGTTATACCTATACCACAGTACAAATTAGAACGGCAATAAATTACCACTTACACATATAGTACATCAAGATTAAATACAGTAAACAAAAATATATCAAATTATCATTTAAATCAGAAAAACTAATAAAAATACGGAATAATAACAGCTTGATTCCGTACAGTTACTCTTGACTTTTTTCCGCGTCATTTAATGGTGATCTCTTTACCGTGGGTAGACTTCCTCTGCAGGAGATCGGCTAGTACCCCAACAGTGTCAGTTATTCTGCCGCCTGAACAGTGATGTGCAGACATTACTGTGCTTCGGTAGGAGGGCACTGTGGCTAGTGAAATTACTGGGCTGAAGAATCTTAACATTTTATGACTCAGCAGTGCACCCAGAATTTAACCTTCGTTAAATCCCAGCGTTATCTCTTACCATCAGGAGAGCATCTTGCTCATCTTCTTACATCGTTGTATAAAAAAAAACTAAAATGAAATTTTCTGAAATGAAACTATCATATACCTACGTACTCAAACTATTTATTATAATATATCTATCAAATTTCACCTTTCAGCTCCATCATCAGACTTCAGATCACTTCCATGTCATAAAATTATTGCATTGTCATCCGATTCCCGGTATGCAAAATTTCTGCTCAATCGGGAACTGTGACTGATAGGTAGAGTGCTTTTCACAAAAGGAGTTCTTTTTGCGGGGCGCCACTATCGCAAATTTTAAAAGTTAGCATATTAAATAACTTTAGAATCTTCGATGTATCCTTCTGCAATCTTGTTACACTTCTAGCCACCATGGCGTTTAAGAACTGTAATATCAGCGCCTGAGTCAGCTAAGAGTGTTGCTGACGTCCGCCTCAGGCAATGCCCAGTGTAAAGATGGGAGTCCGGAAGCTGAAGAAATTTAGCAATCGTTTTTGGCATATCACCGATTTTATTGATGCCTATGGGCTGTTTTTACTTTTTCCATTATCATAATGTAAGAAAAATCTTGAAGTTTTTGTATTAGCGGGTCGTAATGCCATATACTTGTCCACCACATTCACATATTCTTCACTAATGACGAATGATCTGTCGATTTTAGTCTTTGTATTCAATAATTTTACTAATATTAATTTGTCCGAATGCTTTTCAACGTCGTTTACCTTAAGATTCAACAATTCATTTGAGCGGCACGCACCATTTATGCCAATAATTAATACAACCTGTAAAAAATAACAATAATTTAGTTTACTTATTTTTAGATAGGTACAGTTAGATAGGTTTTCTTTGAAATAAATTAGCTTTTGTATCAATTTACTTACTTTTAAAGCGAGGTATTTACTGTCTGGTGCTTCATTCAGAAATTTTTCTATTTCAAGGTCACGTTTCGTTTTCAAGACAGCTTTTATCATAGAAAAAATGCTCCATAATGTACTGGATTTTCTTGTTTTAGATAGTTCCATGAAATATGATAGTATCACGGTCTCGGAATATGTTTTTGCATTTTTTGAGAGGCGCCAATTATTGAAGGATTCGTACGCCTTTACATATTTCACTTTAGATTTTTCAGGCAAATAGCTGAACTCGGCATTCGAAACTTGTTCTTTCAACTTTTTTGGCGTAAGACAACTACCTTCATCACTGGGGTCACTCATTTCTTTGTAATTAAACAGACTATTAGATCACAAATAGAAATTTGCAAAAGTTTACAACTTAAGTTGAAAATATTTAGTTGAATCTTTACCAAGAGGTTTAGAACCAAATGGAAAATGTGTTGTGAACACCACTGTCGCAAGAAAAATGACAACTATAAGTGCCATCTCACTTACCTCATACAAAAGAGAGAGACAAAGATGGCATTTATCGATGACGTCACAACGCATTCTCCATTTGACTGTAAACTCTAAACTTCTACATCCCGCCATTTTGTATTTTTTTATTTTTATTAAAAGAGTTGCGTTCGAAATTTGTGTGTGTGACATATTTATGAAAAACAAATTGTAATAATATTTAAAAAAAAAAAAACTCACTTACGACTTATTATTCTATAATAGTATTTTATTTAAAATATTATTGAAAAAATACAATTTATAAAGTTAAAATTCAATAAATAACATTAAAAATTATGTGCATCTCAGTTAAATAAAAATTGTACACAAATAAGTTTCAGAACACACCAACTTCTTCATAGCCAATAAAATTGTGTTCGAAATTCAAATCACTTTGCCTCTCTACTCTCTAGAGAGCAAAAACGGCTTTTGCTCACTGAAATCGATGACCAAAGACACTATTTTCGTGCGAGAGTGGTGAAAAATTATTTATGGCATGAAGTCCAGAATTTATCGAAAAAATGTAATTTAGTTCCGCAAAATTCCGCGGGACCTCATTCGTGAGAAGGACTCTACCACTGAGGTGTATACCTAAAATCATAGGCGGATCCAGGATTTGGTTTGGGGGCAAGGTGCAGACGGGCAAAAATATTATAATTTTTATTACGAAAAGTGTATGTTTAGCTCGCTCTGAGCGGTTAGGAAGTTTAAACATCCATTACAATAAGTGCGCGAGCAGCTAGCTGCGAGCGCCGAAAAAAAAAATTTATTTCAGAAATATGTGCGAAATTCGTAACTCTACAATGCTTCTGGGGGTACCTTGGCCCCCTGCCCCCCCCCCTAAAGCTTAAACATCCTTTATAATATGTGCGCGAGCAGCTTGCTTAATGACTCGGGGGGGGGGGGGGGCGGCTTGGCCCCTTGCCCCCCCTCCCTAAATCCGCCTATGATTATCTATAACACAGATAAAAGGTTCTATAATAATCATTGCAAAATTTTACTAACATTATAAACGTGACAGTTTGTGTCTGGATGTATGCCTAAATGGGTGTGAACAGATTTTATGTCTGTGTGTCTCCGGATAACCAGTGATTTTTACAAAAGATCCCCCTAGATGGAGCGCCACAATCGCGTGATTTTAAGTAAAAATATCTACAGATTTTTAACAATTCATAATTTCTCATATTTAATTTCTCAATTAAATAGGTACATAATATTTAATTAATCTAACAAATAAAAAATATATAATAAATGAAGTATTCACAGTAATTATAAATCTATTATTTAGTTCCGCTAGGTTACGCGGGACTTCTTTTCTAAAACTGTTTGCAGAATAAACGATATTTCTTTTTCTTAGGACATTAGTTCCATTATTTTCCGTGGCGCTAGCTTGTATGAAAAATAATTTACTTTTACAATGAACTGTAAATGAATTTTTCTATTTATCTTCAGATGATTTTACATGTTTTAGAAATTAAAAATAAGCAGCAAAAAGATATTTATTACTGATATTTACACGCATCATGCGCACATTAGATTATTTTCCGCTGGCGCTGATTCATTTGAGAAATAAGTTACATTTACTAATTTAAATGAATTCTAATTTGTTTGGCTACTATATAGCATCAAAGTACTCGTCAAGACGAATCAAATGAGCCCAAACTCGATGGGGTTTTTTCTTTTAATCACGGAGTTCCTATGGCCACCTTCCAGCTCCGTTTCGGACCCTGGTTACTATATAGTATCAAAGTACTCGTCAAGACGAATCAAATGAGCCCAAACTCGATGAGGTTTTGTCTTTTGATTACGCGGTTCCTATGACTACCTTTCTTGTTTATTAGCATTTTATATGCGAATCTTTAGATTGATATAACTCTTTTATTTATGAACCGATTTGACTAAAACCAAGACTAAGGTTCAAGTAGAGAAAACTGCAACGTATTAGTGAAAATTTTATTCAAATCGGTGGTGTTGTTTAACCACACCAGTGACACAAACTATTTACAAATTTAGCCCAAATTAAACTAAAGGTCAACCACAAGTTTACAGCCACACCGATAGATGGCGTCTGTAGCGTTTTTGGCACTATTTTTTTTTAAATTGAATTTACTTTATATTCTATTACTTTTATTTCGAATTTTTGATGTAAATTAGGGGCGATGTGTCTGATATAAATGATTATTATTTATTTTATTATTTTATTTTACGTTTCCCTAGGAAAAATTGACAAAATGTTTTACGAATTAGATCGCGCAAGCGACTTTTTCGCGTCGTTTTGTTCATATGCGTATTTTCACAGTTCACCTTAGTAAAGGATCACAATGAATGGGGAGAAATTTCCATTCTTATTATATGTATATGGATACTGTCTTTTTTCAAGTTTACAAATTAGACTTACTTGTCTGAAAAGACAGTTGTCTGGAAGAGATCGCTATAAGCGATAAGGCAGCCTTTTCTTACACAATATAGTACAAAGTTTTTCGGAAGGTGAAAAATGATGGAAAATGGTGTTTGAATATAGAGTTATCTAATCCAATCTAAGTGTCCACAATAAGCGGCCTTATCGTTTAAAGCGATTAAGCAAAGCTACCAATACAGCAAAATCCCATCACGAAATGAAGCCTTCAAGCGGACAGCGTTTGACCTCGCCTCGTCCGGGTGTAGTGTGGCCACAATTTTGACAGCACAGCGACCGGTCTCGCAAGATTAATGGAGCTTCTTCTCATCGCAGTAATGACGCCCCTCGCCTTCTAATGATGTGCTGGGGTGACCATGGGATGGGGGATCGATAATTAGCTTGGAATTTGTAAATGAAATGAAATGAAATGATTTATTTGTGTCAAACATGGTAAAATAGGTGAAGTTAGTTTGTAGATAATGTGTGGACTCCTCAGTGTAGCGTCCGTAGCCCAGTGGTCTTTGGCCCGGTCTGTAAGCTGGAGGTCCTGGGTTCAAATCTGTGTGGCAAAGATTTTCGCCTGGACACTACCATGTTTCGGAAGCCATGTAAAACAGTGGGTCCCGGCTGTTTCCTATAAGATATGTAGGAGGCAGTCGTTAGGTCATGTTGCAGGCCCTGTAATCTCGACGACCTGAAACTTCAACATATACGTTAGCCACACAACCTATAAATTGTGATTTGTTTTTTGTTAGTAGGAAACCTGTTCTGTTGGAGTATTAACCCCTAATTATTATATTTTCAAAAAAGTTTTGACTAGATACCACTTTTTTGAAACACTGCAATTGTAATATAATAATATTATGTACAAAACTTACAATTAAATACAATTTTTAATATAAAAAGTGTAGCAATTAGCGGTTTTCTCTAGCTTGCATTAAATATTATTCTACTTCTTATAGGTAAATACGAAAGTAGATAGATAACACTTTATTGGAACACAAAAATATACAAAAAAGAACTTAAGAACTAAAACAATATAAAAACTAAGTGTTACAATTGGCGGTCTTATCGCTAATAGCGATATCTTCCAGACAACCGTGCAGGGAGAGGAGAAAATAAATTCACATGGGTTGGTGGTGTGATGCAAATTAACAGAGAACAAAGTGTTATTATGTAAATATTTGTATCTATATTATATTCAATAAAATAAACAAAAATAAAGTATGTATGATTGTGCCGCTGAACGAAGAAGGTCAAAATTGGTATATAATAGGAAACCAAATCTGTTGATTTTTTGCTTATTAGGTTTTATGAATGGTTACGTCAAAATTCTAATGAACTCATTAAGTGGATTTGACTTTACCTTCCAATTATTATTTATTTTACATATTATGTTTTTATTAGTAAGATGAACCAAGATGTAAAATTATAAATAAGTATTAATATTCAAGTAAATCTAAAACCTAAATTTAACATTTTAAATACAAAAAAAAACATTAAAAAGATATTATACACGCGTGTTCTAACTAAAAGAACCAACAATATTCCCTACTTCCCTAACACTTCCCCATTCCCCTTTTCCCAGTTTTTCCTCTTTCCACACACATCCCAAAGTATGGTCACCCCACAACATCCTTGGTTAATGTCTTCGGCGTAAGAAAAAACTGTGGCATGTTTATCTTGGTGCGTCTCCCACTGCCCCCAAATTGGGACACCCTAATCGATTTTACTCCGGACAAGTCTAATTTGGCGGATTAATCGTGGACACCCTTGTTTGCGGCTAATTTCTTCAATGTTGATTGATATTTATTATTTCTATTGTTTTGTTTATGACGCTTTCTTGTAATTCATAGGTAATATGGTATTTGTGTAATATTTAATTCATTCACTTATTTAAAAACCAATAAATAACGCACTCAATCGATACAAATGCTTTCAAACTAACGTATTATTTTTATTTTATAACACTATCTGCGCCCAGCGGTTTTACCCGCTACCGAATTTCAGCTCAATCGGTCGACCGGCGTCCACCTTTTAAGCGTGAAAGAGTGACAAACAAACATCCATACAAACTTTCACTTTTTTAATATTAATTAGATATTTGTTTTCTTATTAACCAAAAGCAATATTTAACTTTTTTTTGTTTACAATTTGGTAATTAAATTTTGGACACATTATTACCCTTTGTAAAAAAGATAAAAAGGTATCACATCTTTTACAATTTATTTTTTTATGATTTTTTAGTAGGGTTAGTTAGTTTTAGGTTTTTTTAGTTCTTATTTTTATTAGGTCACAAGGAGGAACAAAACATATTATATCTGCCAATGACTTCCTACCAATCATCTTCTGTAGATTTCTTGCTACTAGATTAAAAAATGCGTCTCTACTTTTTAATAATTTACTTGTACAAAAAATGTCAACAAGTAAAAAACTCGAAGACAGTTCACATTTTTTTTCAGCACTTACTCTTAACTTCGAACATTTCCAAAGACTTAACCCATTGACTGCTCAAGCATTATTAAAAAAAGAACAAAACACAAAATCTCCTAAATCTTCTTAAAGAATAGTTAAAAAGATGTCCCATAGTTAACGGTGATGACAAAAAGTTTTTTTTAAGGGTTTTTTGTCCAAAAAGGGGTTAAAACGTAACATGTAGCGGTTAAATTTCCCCTCTGTATTAGAATTATGTCATCATTGCTAAACGCACAGGTAATTTATAGTGGACTGAAATGTTTTGATACTCGAAATTAAGGTAGAGTCTTAAAATAAAAATAATTTGTAAGAAAATGACATGCAAAAGTGCTTGATTGCATAGAAAAGTAATCGAGCAATTAAAGTCCGTTCATAAAAAAGTGTCTCTACAAAAAAATGTTGGAACTTTATGAAATGTGTATGCTGAAAATACATAATTTAGGTACATATTTTATTATGTGTATTTTATGTACATCTGAGTCTGAGTGTCTTTACGTCTTACAAGGAATTAAACCGACTAAAAACAGAGCTTCTTTATTAAGTAGCATTTAGAGTTTATTTTATTACTTCACAGTGGACCCGCGCGCACCTTGTAGCGTCTAACGAAAAATTGTCAGTGACTCTCTACTATATTATGCATATAAATCATCCTCTTGAATCACTTTATCTGTTAAAAAATTCCATTGCGATTTTTTAAGGATCTAAACATACATAGGAACAGATAGACACGCGAAGCGACTTTGTTTTATACTACGTAGTGATAACAGCGTCAATTTGCGAAAGTATCAATTCCATTCGTCGCACTATCACCCTCAGTGGCATATCATCACCCCTTTTTAAGAAGCTACGCGACCTCAATTTATGTTCCCAGTAATATCCACCTTTATGAACTGTTGTATTGTATTTCACATCATAATATTGTATTGACACAATATTTATTGGACCCATTCTTATCTGTGATGTGGTGAAAATATTTTGTTGTCGATTTTTTGATCTATTGATATCTACTAAATAACAATTTTAAAATATTTTTAGTATTAAAGGAAATTTTCACATGCGAACCTCTTGCACGCACGATAAGATAAATTCTGAAATATAAACACGTAAATTGACTTTTTAAAAATGCTTTTCGGTAATGCTTTATATTTTTTATTTATTTTAATAATCTCCAGCGTATCTTAGACATCAAAAAAATTATTCTAAATCTTTGCAATTTTTTGAACTGTCTATTTCATCTCGTATTTTTTTCTTTACAACTGGCAGCCCTAAAATGCTATCTTATCTTCATAAAGAATTAACATCTACGGACGAGATGCAACTTTAAAAAAATCAAAATTTTGAAGTTGTTTTTCTTTATAGTTAAGCAGTACACTACGTAAATGTTAATGTGTGGTATCCAAACAAAAGATCAGGCCCACAATACCTTAATAAAATTAGCCAAAGAATAAGAAATAAAACAGAATGTCCGCAAACATCATTAGCGTGTCGCAGAAGCGGCCCGAGACAATGAGCAATCAATTGTTCAGAAAATGCTACCTAATAATTACCTACCGCCCTCTCTGAGGCTGGGGTGGCTTGTTGCGGCGAATGTGTTTTCCTTACTTTTTGTTCCTATAATATTACAAGTAAACATCCACTACAGTCTACAGTATTTATAATGTATTCACTGTATGATACACATTGTGACTACTGTATAAAATATTATATTTATCTATAAACAGGCCCACGTGGCGCAAAATTCGCTCTAAGCGTTAAATTCTTTGGCGCAATTAATTATATCGTTTAGACGTGCTAATTTTAATACACAATACACAGTGGGAAGCTTTTAAGTTTTGGATGTACTGTATGAACGGAGAATATTATGCATGCGTGCCAGGGGAGTGAATGAAGATATGAATTCAATTTCTTTATTAAAAATCAAAGAAAGCTTACAGTGTACACAGCAAGACGCTACCTAAGATCAACAATTATAGATTATTAGGTTATAAACTAGCCTACAGTATTTAATATTTTAGTAACTAATTCTACTTTAGTACAATTTAATTTCAAGTATTATCTGAGGTAAACTGTTGTGAAATATTATGTTGACATGCTGGTTATATGACGGATGATAGAATATAATGGGGGAAGAAGACGTGTTGTGCCGAACCCACCTAGTAGTAGGATAATGGCAGGAAGAAGAAGTGGGAAGCTTGAAAATATTTTGTCAGTCAAAACAATGTGACTTATCCATTTTCTATTTATTTCCGTTCACAATTTCGCCGCAGCAAGCCGGCACGTATACAGTACGCCACCATCCATCTTAGGGCGTGGACAGACGTCCCGGCCGCGAGTCATCACGTTAATTTGTTATTGTGTACGCTGCCTAAGCTCGCTAAATATCGCTGTCAAATGTTCCGATACTAATGCAACGATATATTTGCTTGAAATTGTTCAAGTTTAGTCAAAAGTTGGCTTTGGTCTTGTAAGTTATCTCTCTTATGCTAAACAACCTACGAATCCTACGAATATCAAAAGCGTAATTTTTTGTATCGATTGATGAAGGAATGTACGGATGATTGCTACTCTTTCACAACCAAACGGCTGGACCGATTAGGCTGAAATTTGGTCTGTAGAAAACATACGCCTCAGAAATAATACATAGGCTAGTTTTTTTCTGGTTCTTATACGGAAATTAATTAATATTATTGGATTCTTATGTACGAGAGGTGTATAATAAGTGACAAAACTAGTTCAAATAGTGTCTTAAACATCCCATTTGGGCATTTTAAAAATATATACATAAGTATACTAAGTACCATAATATATTCAAAAAAGTTAATTACTAAGAAATATATTGCTAAATTCGCAAATATAGTATTGTGAGTGCAAGAGAGTTGCAAGCGTAGACGGGGCCCTTAAATAAAAAATAAAAAAAAAAACCGTTAAAATCCCATTAACGTCGCTGTATCCGGCGATCGTGTCCGTGACACTGACGGATATCCGGGTCGGATTACACCCGGGTAAAGGCGAACTTGACAGAGATTTTGATCACTTCACAGATTTAATACTACTGCTGTCTACTAGCTCTCTAACTAGCTGTCGTACCCGGTTTTACCCGTCAAAAATATTCTAGGCTCTAAACTTTTTATTCATTATATTTTATTTCTTTTATTTACATTATTATTATCATTATGTACTTCTAATCATGTACCATTCTAGTCCAGGTTTTGGTCTTTTTGGCCATTTTTTCGGTCTTTTTGGCCATTTATTTTATTGTCTTCCGCTGTACACTTTTCTTTTTGTTATTTCTTTTAAAAAACCGTTAAAATCCCATTAACGTCGCTGTATCCGGCGATCGTGTCCGTGACACTGACGGATATCCGGGTCGGATTACACGCGGGTAAAGGCGAACTTGACAGAGATTTTGATCACTTCAGAGAATTGTAGGTACTATATTATTTTTATACAAAGAAGTAAGAAGACGAGCAAGACGCTCTCCTGATGGTAAGAGATAACGCTGCCCATAATTAGTACAGTGCTACCCAATATTTTACGAAGGTAATATTCTGGTTGCACTGCGCTAACGCTTCTTACTTGAGTCATAAAATGTTAATACTCTTCAGCCCAGTAATTTCACTAGCTTCATGCCAAGTAATTTTCAGCCCAGTAAGTTTTTAAATTAAAGCTGCTAGGGGTGGTTTTACCCACTGGAACGGCCTATGAGGGAGGGAGGGATTTATCCCGCGTTCTTGGTTTAGCCTGCTACCATCTACGGCCGCATCTTTGCTTAAGATCACGCAAAATCATGGTCAAAGGCAAGTTTTATTTACAAACATTTTGTTCACACCTAACTTTAACCAATATAGCGCAACATACATAAATACACAAAATTCATAAAAATCGTTTAAAAACCGTTTTAGAGGAGAATATAACAGAATAGAATAATGCTTTATTGCAAACCAAAAATATACAAAAGAACTTATTACTATAATATGTTATGAAGTAGGTTAACAATCGGCGGTCTTATCGCACTAGGCAATTTCTTACAGACAACCTGGAAATGGAAAAGGACAAAACATACTTTAACAGGAGTTTGATTATATAGACGAAACTAGTATTTAAATGTTTATAAATATCTACATCCATAATAATATTAAGGTTTTTAAAATTCTGAACGTGACCTATGCTGTTTCTGCATATTTGCTAAATCTTTTAAACATTTTACTATTTTTTTTTTTTAATAAAAAACCAATCACAATAATTGAGCTAATCGTTCAATACACGATATTTATCTCAAACTAATTTCGATTCGCACACATATCTCCCCCATTCTTTAAGCCCTCAAAACCTCTCATCTAATGAAGCTCCCCCACGTATCCGTGCGACAGAACCGCATCAGGAACGGCGCATCCGTCACCGTCACCGCCAGCGACGCCTTGTGGCATTACCCTGACGTTAGGGTGACGTGTTAATACTCCTCTAATGCCTTATTCTGAAGGCTTCACTTATGTGGATTTACTTTTAAAATTAGTCGATGGGACAGACCACTGAAAATTTTAAATCTAGATCACGATCTAGATCTGGTCTACTTGTCTGGAAGAGGTGCTTTAAGTGATAAGGCCGTCAATTGTGACACTTTATTTTATAACTTAATTGCCTGAAAAGTCGTCCCGAGCGTCTCAGAATTTTATTTTTAACAATCAAAGTATGGAATCCGGAACCTAAAAAGTAAATCCCTGAAAAATGGTTGTAAATAAAATATGTAGGTACAAATTAATTACTTAAATAGTAAGTACCTATAAGTCTTTAGCTATTATGGCTAATACACTGATTTTCATTGGTTTTAGGATTTTGGTTTGATTAGGATGCAAGCTGAAAATCAGCGTTGAGTACCTGTCCTCAACGTTTGCTGAGCTTGAGTCCATTTGCATCGACACTTCACCCTACTTTTGAAAATCCTCTTTATTGTAAATTGTGTCAATATTTAATGTGTGTTGTTGTAAATAAATACTCTTTTTTTCTTTCTTTCTTTCATTGGTAGAATCTAGCTAGTTGTGTCTACGAGGCAATCAACCTTACAAATTATAAACGTGTTTAAAGGACTACTACTTATATTAAAACTGCCCAAACTGTCTACTAGCTAAATTAAATTTATTATAATATATGAAACCACAAAGAAAGTGAAGAAATAAAAAAAACTTTTTAAGAACAAGCTTTTATTTTTTTAACCATCCAGCACCAAAGTACTCGTCAAGACAAATCAAATGAGCCTTAACTCGATTGGGTTGCGTCGTTAAATTACGTAGTCCCATAAGTCCACCTTCTATCTCTCAAATAAGTAATAAGATGTCTTAACTATATTGCATTGTCATCTGATTTATACATGTATGCAAGTTTCAGCTCAACTGGATACCGGAGATGGGTCAAATTAAACTTGCAAGATTTTATTACAGACAGACAGAATAGAAGAATAGAAATACTCTTTATTGTGTCCAATATAACAAAAAGTAGATACTAGGAAACCTAAGATAGTAAATAATTAGTTAAATATTATTACTTAGTGTTAAATCAGCTTTAATTTGTGAATCTAATAATTTAGCTAGTCAGAGAATTTTAGAAAAACAAATGAGAGAGAAATTGGCATTAATAATTGGGGTTTATACTCCAACAGAACAGGTTACCCTACTTACACTGTTAGAGTCAAATCACAATTTATAGGTTGTGTGGCCAACCTATATGTTGCAGTTTTAGGTCGCCAAGATTCCTACAAGGCCTGCAACATGACCTAACGACTGCCTCCTACATATCTTATAGGAAACAGCCGGGACCCACAGTTTTTACGTGCCTTCCGAAACACGGTAGCGTCCAGGCGAAAATCTTTGCCACACTGAGATTTGAACCCAGGTCCTCCGGCTTACAAGTCGGAGGTATGCCCACTGAGCCACGGACGCTTCAATTAAATATTATTTAATGAATTTAACATTTTTTTGATATTTTTTTTAATTTATAAAAAAAAACTTATAATCTAACTGTAAAATCAAATGCGAATCAGATATAATATTATAATCTTCCCGTAACTTCAATACCCTTGATAACCGCAGCGAATTGAGTTCGGATGCGGGACGCTAAACGTTTCAACATTGTTCAACCAACACTTGCTGTGTACCTTGGAAATCACTACATATTATAAAACTAAGACGTTTCCCGTTTCTGTTTATCTGTTTGTCTATCCCTATGTATTCTTAGATCTTTACACTACGCAACGGATTTTGATGCGGTTTTTTGTAATAGAGTGATTCAAGATGAATATTTATAGGCTTAAAGAATAAAAGCAAGGAGAAGAATAAGGCGCTACGAAGTGCGCGCGGGTCCACTAGTTAACTATAAAATCAAGATCCGTATAGTGCAGATAAATATAAATATTATAATCCTCCCGTGACATCAGTACTACAGTACCCTTGATAAATGGAACCGCCGCAAATTGAGTTCGGATGCGGGACGCTAAACGTTTCATCATTGTTCGTTCTGCACTTGCTATGTAGCTACTGTTTTTGAAATATAGGATAGAAAAAACACCACAAATTGAAGCAATTACACAGTAATTCAATTATAGAATAGAATAATACTATGTATAATAATACACACAACTCTGGATTACACTAGGGGTATTCGGGGCGACTGCCCAGGGCGGCAAATTTTCAGGGACGGCAAAATTCGAAACGAGTAAAAAAACCAAACCATTAAAATTCTTTGATTAATTTATAATATAATATGTAATGTTGGAATCACCTTCAACTTGAAAATGTTCTATTTCGCTCCCCATTACACATATTTCGTAGACAAAAACTCAAAATTTTCTCGGCGCTTGCTTTTCGTAGTTAAATTTTTTAAATTTTCTCGTCCTCTTAGGGGGCGTTCATAAAATACGTGAGATGGGGGGAGGGGGTCGATTCAAATCTCATCTAATCTTACGTTGGAGAGAGCGGGGGTCTCAGCAAATATCACGCAATTTTTTTTCTGATTGAAACAATTTTTTTAATCACATTAGTTACGATTTAAGTATTCTATTGTTAAATTTTTATTACACTTACAATTAAACTTCTCAACAATATTGATTACTAGTCTTAACTAGTCGTAAATAAAATCACGAAGCAATTTTTTTTTTCTTTTTACAATAACAATCCAACGTGTTTACGTAAGAAACCCACATTTTGAAAAATCTCACGTGAGATTGGGGGATGGGGGACCCCTCTCCCATCCCCTGAATAAAATCTCACAACATCTCACCAGGGGGGGAGGGAGGAACAGAAAATTAAAAAAACACCTCACGTAATTTATGGACGCCCCCTTAATTCTTTGACACACAAAAGTAGAATGTAAAATTTCGGTGGGGGGCGGCATATTCTTCCGTGCCCAGGGGGGTGCAAGGGCTAAATCCGGTCCTGAATACACACCCAATTTACAATTATAGTTCACAAAAAGACCACCGGTCTTATTGCGCTAGGTACTGGCAACCATAAAATAGAAATAGAAAAACACTTTATTGCAAACCAAGATACATAGGAAATAATTAGACAACAATACAAACTTAAAATTAAAGGTAAACAATTGGCGGTCTTATCGCATAAAGCAATCTCTTATAGACAATTTGGCTGGAAGGAAATTTAGAAACATGTACAGCGGTGGTGTGCAAAAATAGCTTTGTATGGACAATACGATTTTAAAATATGTTGTATAAAGTGGTGGGTTTCTATTACAGAGACCATCTTAGGAAGTATTGACCTAAAATTTGGCATACAGGTAGCTACTTAAATACCACATAGGCTACATTTCCGCGGGTGAAGTTAGGCTACTTACTAGGCTCAGCCTAATACTAAGTAAAACCTAAGTCTTAGTGCTTAGTATTCCTACTCCACTAGAGTAGTGCCCTGAAAACCAAGACCTAACGTAAAATTCTCGTGTTATTGATTATCTATACAATGTTATTTCAAGACCCGACAGCATAATATTTTACTACCCAAGACGTGCACCCACACATGCATAACGCACACACACATAGACGTGCATGTGTGCACACAAGGAAGGGTAAGAAAAATACTCGCGACGGTTTTCTTCGGGCTTCAGGTGGCGTAGAGACGGAATGTTGTATAAAATAATGTAATCGTTTACGAGTACCTACAAATAAGAGCATTTATTAATTATAGAAAATAGATAAAGAAACCTTATAAAGACACATGTAACGGATATTTCAATCTTAGTTTTCGCACGCCCTCTGGGTAAAAACTTGTTGAACTGAAATCATTATTGTAGATTTTATATTGAAATTAAATTTTGTGTGTTATTAAATTTTGTGTGTAAACTACATTAATGTAAGTAAACTACATTTGGTGGCTTTATTCGCTGAAAAGTAGTCCGTGTTAATCTTTAAGGATGTCTGAACTATCAACTGTGCCAAATTTCAGCACAATCGGTTTAGGCGTAAAGAGATAACAAAAATACATCTACATATTGAGATTTTAAGGTGGAATTTACAACTTAATATTATTATTAATAAAACAACTTCTTAGTACCCATATTCAGCAAAAGTTTAATTTTGTGAAACTTACACTGAAAATTAATTTCACTTTAAAAAACAGTTATACGTATTTTTTGTACTACTAAATCATAGTCAAATAGAACACATTAACACGATTAATAACTGCGTAAACGTTCCAGTTTTTTTGTGACTGAATATGAAACACATGATAATGCTAAACGTTCGGTTCTGTTTCAATAATTGATGTTATTAACATACTGATTACGGGTAACCGAAATACTGATTATCGGAGGTATAATCTAAAATTAACTAACTGTTGATTTATATATTCAACTTTATATTATGTCTCTACAGAAAGTACACAAAAATTAATGGAATTAGGCGTTACTTTGCGGAAACCCTTGAATCAACACTTATATTGCACACAAATTAAACAAAACAAATAATTATTAATTAAAAAGCGTCTTTAAAGAAATCTGTATACAGAATTTCATAAAATTGGTACCTACTCGAAAAAAGTCTTACGGCGACTCCACACCTCCAATATTCTTTTTCTCCACGTTCCGCGTACATATACATCTTTGGTCGCGTCACACGTGAATATCCCCATCTTTTTTACACATTCAACGTTAGAAAGAGAGGGCAGCAAGTTTAGGACTAACATTTTATATGTTGGCCGGGTCATGGATATAAAAATCGTTCCTTGAACACATATATAGCTATAAATGTAACGTATAACCAACTGCGTCGTGAAAAGCATTAGGATTCTTCAATAATAGAGAATTATGGCTATTCCCGGTTATTTCAGAGATAATAGTGTGTTTTGTTAAATCTTTTATGATATTTTTGTCCATTTTCTTTGTTTTATTATTGAGAAAACTGGATTGCTTATTATTTGATGCTAGACAAATATGTGTTCCGATACTATCAAAATAGCTGTGGGCTGTTGGTAAATAAAACGGCCAAACTCACGTCTAAAATAATTGAGAATATCGGAGAGCACGACTTGTTGTCCTTTATCAGGATTTTAAAAATAAAATTAATTATTGTGCTTCTTCACGATTCAGAAGGAACTGAACTTATAAGGATATAGCCGCTAGTATGAGTACCAACTCATACTAGCGTCTATATCCTCGTTCGAAAGTTCTTTTTTAGCAGACGTCAAACCTATTTCTACCAAATATTAACTCAATCCCTTGATAACTAGAGGTATTATAATACGTCGACAATAACTAGCACCGCGTCGGTAACTCTGCTAGTTTTATAGACCTCTAAATAGGCGACTGTAATTGCTCACCAATTCTACAATATTCTACATATAACTACTGAATCGGTTTTGATGAAACTTACATCTGTTCCCAAACTTGGACTAAATCTAAGGACAGTAATATAAAATGCTCAAAATCCGATCTAGAGATCAGATTTGAGAGTATAGAAATACAATAATTACGAACGTTCAAATATCTATACGATTCCAAAAGATTGTGTTGTATTGGTTAGAAAGCCCTTAAAATTGTACATTTCTCGCAATTCTGACAATATAACATACGAGTACCCTAGTTGCCTTTTCTGGCTTAAAATCTGGAGGTCCTGGGTTCAAATCTCAGTCTATAGCAAGTTTTTCGCCTGGATGCTACCATGTGTTTCGGAAGCCACGTATTGAGTCTCCGCTATTTCCTATAAGATATGTAGAGATTAGTTAGGTCATGTTGCAGGCCTTGTAGTAATCTTGACGCCCTGAAACTGTATTCACAAAACTTATAATTGTGATTTTACTCAAACAGTGTAAGTAGGGTAACTTGTTCTGTCAATTAACTATATGATTAAAGTTGAAGTTAATGTAGCAGGTCGCACACATTCAATAAAATTGCACAGGATAAGCTTGAGTGGCATAACATGAAGGAGGCCTATAACCAACAGTTGGATGTAGAGGGCTGTGGAAGATGCTGATTTGTTATAGTTGATTAATAAGGGTTTAATTTGTTCGACAGCACTGCCAACAGAAGGATGGCCTAGAATATGCCGCGTGGTCTCGGCCACGGGGTACCATGGCCATCAAACAGGGTTACGAGGTGAGAAGTAGTATAGATGGCGTAGTATTATCCCTTGTAGTATCAACTTCAAACAATAAATAGCTTGAATATGCCGCGTGATCTCGGCCACGGGGCACCATGGCCATCAAACAGGGTTACGAGGTGAGAAGTAGTATAGATGGCGTAGTATTATCCCTTGTAGTATCAACTTCAAACAATAAATAGCTTGGAATATGCCGCGTGGTCTCGGCCACGGGGCACCATGGCCATCAAACAGGGTAACGAGGTGAGAAGTAGTATAGATGGCGTAGTATTACCCCTTGTATTATCAACTTCAAACAATAAATAGCTTAGAATATGCTGCGTGCTCTCGGCCACGGGGCACCATGGCCATCAAACAGGGTTACGAGGTGAGATGTAGTATAGATGGCGTAGTATTACCCCTTGTAGTATCAATTTCAAACAATAAATAGCTTGAATATGCCGCGTTACTGTGCTTCGGTAGTCTAGTGAAATTACAGGGCTGAGGAGTCTTAATCTTATGACTCAATTCTCAAGTATGAAGCTGGGCGCAGTGCAGTGGGTAGCATTGTACTAATTATGGGCAGCGTTATCTATTACCATCAGGAGAGTTTCTTGCTCGTCTTCTTACTTCGTTGTATAAAAAAAAACCAAATGGGCAAGTCCAAGAGAAGACAAACATTATAAGTGACACGTCTAAAAATCACGTCACACCCTCGAGCGAGGGCCGGCGATGACAAAGCGGCTTCATTTGCAACTGTCCTTAGCAGTCGCGGCTTGTGACGCCCACATTCGCTGTTTTGAACGCCCTGGTGTGACTTCTGAGATTTGGTCCAGTCTTAAAATGCATCCTGATATTCTACTTCCTATCTTTATTACTATCTTTATTTTATTTATCCTTCCTCCTTTTTTATTTTGCCTCCCTTCCCTGTTTTCATTCTTTTCTGTCAAGGGCTATTATGGTTGTCCAGCTATTGCAGAAGGAATCCAGTTCATCCCGCCATCTCCGTTTGTTCCTACTATCTTACTTTTTACCTACTTATATAATAAACTAGTGTCGTTGTGTTCTCGCTCGCACTTCGTAGCGCCTGTCAGAAAATATTATGCTCAACTTGGCGGGGGCACTGCCGTGCCCCCAGATTAGTGTTTCAATATAATAATTTATGCATGTATTATACTTATGAAACTTCCTCTAGAATCACTCTATCTATAAAAAAATCCCATCAAATCCGTTACGTATTTTTAAAAATCTAAGCATACATAGGGACAGATAGACGGCGGAAGCGTCTTTGTTTTATAAGCGGTATGCAAGTCAATCGCAAACTGCATTACGTAACCTTAAACAATAATTAATAATTCCTCACATGGTAATTTCTATGAAAAGTTTTATAATACTATGTATTCCTTAAACAACCATAACTCTCAAAAACTTCACAACTCACAACATAAAACTTGCAAAAATATGCAACATAAAAATCGGTCATAAAACTTCTTAAAAACGATTCTTCAGAAGTTAACCCTACAGTGGGTCAAAAAAACACCATTGTTTGTAACACAGCAGTTTGTGTCTGTGACCGCCATTACGACGATAGATGGCGCTAAAACCAATTGCTTTCCTAGGAACTTTACGATGCAAGCATAATATAAAAGAATTCGGAGATTGTGACCCATTTACTGTGTTGCTTTACAAGTTTTCGTGAATTATGCATGTGTTTGAACTTTGATATACTGGGAAGAGATTTTTAAAGGAGACTTTTAATAATAAAACGATACAAAGAGCCATTTATTACAGAAAATGAATTTTATGGCGTAACTAACTCTATTGTTTTACCTGCTTTAAATATCTTTGGAATGAAACTTATATCCAAACTCAGTCAAATCAGCTATTTTAACGTATTAGGCATATAATTCATATCGCATAACATTGTTTTTAATTAATATCCAAAATAAGTAAATCGTTAAAATATAACAAATTTCTCGTTCTAATCATAACAAAAACGTTACTCAAAAACCGATAATTTTGATTTTTTTTATCAAAAACATTATATTGTTTGTTTTTTATTTTTTATTTTATTTTATTTAATTTTGATTAATTCGTTTGATTTAATAAACCCGTACAAATAATTAAAGCGTCCACTTAAAGTAAGAAAACTACATCTTCGTGTTATTTTTTATCAGAATTTTACTGTTATTTTATTCGTGAAACTTTGAATATAAACACATCTAATACATATAACTCAATAGTAACATTCCCCGCATGCGGTCAACTTAACCCGAAACTACTCATGATTAATATCTAAATTAAATTTCAAATCGCGTCGGTAGAGGGCGTTATCTGTACCAAATTAATTTGCAACGAATACCGAACGGGGTCAAATTGTCATGATTTATCACTGTTTGCCTTTCGGGATAGTTTCTGTTACTACGTGTATGCATTTTGGGTTGATGAAATTTGAAAATACATAATATAAAAGGTCAAATAGATTCATAATATATTATGAAAATATATGAAGAAGATTAAACTGTCACTCATAATATTATTATAGTCACAGAAATATATGTTCATTAAAATATACTCTTGCACGTCTTAGCCAAATACGTTGAAATTTAATAAGAGGCAGCTTAAATCTTCGATGAACATAAATAATTTTTATGAGTTATAATGTGTTACCGCTGCACGTCTAAACGACTGAAACAATTAGATCAAAATTTGGTATTATTGTAAACCTTACTTTAAACCACAAAAGATACTTTTTAGCGGGTAAAACTCTGTGTACAGTGTACACCTATGTAGAATGTACCTAAACATTAGAAGTGTTCAGTATAGGGATGTTGACTAATTTTTGGAATTGCTTTTATATGATAGATAGACCCATTTCATACACGAATATCATATTTTTATGCAAAATTATATGATATTTCAATATGAAAATACGTAAATAAAAGTGATTTTTTGAATTCTGGCTAAAACGTTCCGAACAGTCATCTGACAGCGCGTGACGTCACACCACTGGCCTGTACTTACGCTTCCTAAGCAATGTTCCTGATTTCGACACATTTTAATTATTCATAACTTAAAAACCACTGAACCGATTTTGATGTAACTTATACCGTACCCTTAGTTGGTCAATATTTAAGCCAAAAATAAAGTCAATAACTAAAATGTCTGTCTGAAAATATAAGATCCATTTTGGTTATTGACTTTTTTTTTATTAAATTTAGACCAACTTAGAGCACAGTATAAGTTGCATCAAAATCGGTTCAGTAGTTTTTAAGTTATGAATAATTAAAATCTGTCGAAATCAGGAACATTGCTTAGGAAGCGTACGTACAGGCCAGACGTGTGACGTCACGCGCTCTGATTGGCGTTCGCATTCGCGTAATAATAAGTAAAAATTATTGAAATTAAAATTGATTTTATTCCATTTTGGCTTGAAAATAGATCCTTAAAATGTGATTTTAGGTTTTTAAATACTGTCTTTTATGTGAAAAACATAACTTTATATGAATTCGTAACATGTGTCAACATCCCTATTATGTAAATAAATTTTATTTACATAATACTGAACACTTCTAAATCTGAAAGGGACATCGCTAGAAGCTATTCAGGAAAAGAGGATTGACCAATTTCTACTTTTATTGTATGACATAGTATCTTTCCTCTATCCTAATTGTGCCATACATCATCTTAGCCTCAAGTAGGGAGTTCTAATTCAGGGAAGTCCGAGGTGTCATTAATAACGCACGATTTGTCCTGACTCCTGACCGCGCCGCGTGGTCACACTAAATTATCATTGTTCTCATTCTGACACACTTAAAATATTAGTTTTAGATTGCTCTGATAAGTTTGTAAAGAGTTGCTACAACAATTTGTTGAGTAATTTTGAATACAACTCTGCAATTGTAACTGACTGGCGTAGCACTAAACTTCAGGAAATAAGCCTCTGGTTCATCAGCGTGTACAAAAGAATATACAACGAAGTAAGAAGACGAGCAAGACGCTCTCCTGATGGAAAGAGATAACGCTGCCCATAATTAGTACAGTGCTATCCAGGATTTTACAAAGGTAAAATTCTGGGTGTGCTGCGCCAACGCTTATTACTTGAGAGTCATAAGATGTTAAGACTCTTCAGCCCAGTTATTTCACTAGCTTGCCGTCATCCGTGTTTCCCGAGCGGTACAACTTGGGTATCTTCAAGGCACGAGTGAATAGGTACCTTTCTAGGCATCTTACGTGATCCATCGTCGACCGCATTTTCACTTTCCATCAGGTGGGATGTGGTCAAACGTAGGCCTATCTCGTATAAAAAAAAAAAAATAATAAAAACTAGCTACCTAAGCACAGCAATGTTTGCACATCACTGCTCAGGCGGTAGAATAACTGGCACTGTTGGGGTATGCACCTAGTAATAGACCTCCTGCAAAGGAAGTCTACCCCGATATCATGATTGTACAATGTTGTCAGTGGTGTACCGTGACATATTTATGTATCGTAGACTCATTTAAAAATACATGAATATAATATTATTTTCACGTTGCTATTGATCAGACAAGCGCGCAGCATCAAAATTTCATTCAAAATTTGCTTTTGACATTTTTGTTTTTATAAAAATGTGACCACTGCGACGTTATGTGTCGCAAATGAAACCATTAAAAACTATTGAAAAAAAATCAAAATTTAAAAAATATAGGTATATCTTATCTTTTTATTAGACTTAGCAGCTCTATAGTAATACCTACATCTAATCTAGATCGAAGAGAATTGTTGTTTTTACGAAGTGTCTGAAGTAAGAGCTGTGCCAAGTGCCTAGGAACAGGAACATAAAATTCAATAAGTACACACCTCACTATTAATTAAATGAATTAAATTTAAAAAACATAATTGGAAAGAGTGACGAGTGATATAGAGTGAGTAAGTGTAGTAAGTAAAGTGAGTAATGAGTAAAGTGATAATAAATATAAATCTAAGGTTTGAACAAAAACAAAATTCAAAAAGTAAATTCTTATGCGTAACTATTTTAAAGCTCATAATATCGTGCGAGCAAGTGGGCCACTTTCCGGTATCCGATTGAGCTGATATTTTGCATGCATGGATAAATAGGATGACAATTCAATATTGTTATAAAATGCAGCTGATTTGATGATGAGCCTGGAAGGTAACCATAGGAAATCCGTAATTTAACGACGCAACCCCATTGAGTTTGGGCACGGTTTGGGTAATGAGCCCAATTATTTATATGTCTTGACGAGTACTTTGATGCTAGATGGTAATAATAATAAAAGCTTGTTAGGTTTTTTTTTTAAATTTCACTTGTTTCAAAACACAAAGAAAGAAAGAAAATAAACTTATTGCCAAATTTAACACAATTTACAAAAAAAAAAATTAAATTAAAAGAAAAAAATTACATTAATTGGCAATAGGGATAGCCTCAGCGTATAACTACGTCAACCCAGAGTTAGCGTAGTTGCTGGTTTTCAGGCTGCCCCTTCAACAAATACAAACGAACAAATATCGTCCGTTCAACAATCTCTCCTCCCGTGAGTCGCAAGCAAAACTGATTCATCAGAGCGTTATCTCGGTATTTAGCCAAGTGACCACCGTCTACCGCCATTATTTATTTAGTTAGGGGTGATTTGTGCCCGGTGGGACGTAAATTATCGCGATTGGAGACAGCGGCCATTGAAGGGTTAAACTTCTTTGTGTGATTTGTTACGTTGGTGAATTATTATTGTCTGCTATGATGGTAGTACTTGTATAATTTGTCTTATACGAATGTTCTGTTTCCATAAATTTAGTTATGTGCTGAAAAAAATGAAAGTTTTTTTTTATTAGCGAGTATACACAAAACTCTTTAAAAAAACTTTTAATATAAAACTAAAATTATAACTGCATGTATTCTGTAGAAGATTGTAGTCGAGCTTTGGACCATAATATTAGAATAGAATAGGAAAAAATAGAAAACTCTTATAAATACAATAGAATAAGTTTAAAAAAGAAAATATACATTAAAACAAAGTTATAATTGGCAGTCTCATCGCTAATAGCGATCTCTTCCAGACAATCAAGCAGGGAAATGAAAAACAGAGATATTAAAACAAAAAAAGAAAATAAACAATAATAATAAAACAGAAACAGCTCACACTATTATACAGAAATAATATTCATATAAAGTATGCAGCAATGTAACTGTCGCAGATAAAAGCGGGCGAAACCCAATAGATTAGTGTGATGAAGTGCTTTAAAGCTTCTAAGTTCTAAACGTGTTCTCTCCTCGTTCCAGGCCAAGATGAGCACGGGAGATGGTACCGTCGGCCATCAGAAGGTAGACGACAGGCTCGGTCACCACCAGTCTATGAGCCAGATGCTGTATGGTGCTGGGTTAGGACCCGGACGATCGGGTGAGTCACCAACATTTCCTGCTATGAAGATTCCCAAGTTGTATCCTCGCTCGCGAAATGAGGAACAATTGCCGTCATCCGTGTTTCGCGTCTAGAGTATTTTAAAATTGCATCAAAATAATAATATTAATGTTAAGTTTTAGCTTGTAATATTATGCTTACGGCTTTGCCCACGTGGCATAATAATTATTCTTAGCGGAGATCTATGTTAACAAGTGAATTAAATTAAAAATTTAAAAAAACCCCCAACGCAATACGTAATTCACCATTTTTTGATGGCGGCCATCTTGGATTTTAAATTTTATATAGTGGGTTGTATTCTACTCGTTAAGCCCTTTCATTTGATACCCATATTGAGGGGGTCGTGGAAGAAAAAAGTAATCCGCCATTTTGTAGCGGCGGCCATCTTGGACCGATTTTCACCAAACATAGCTAAGAACACTCTCGACTAACTCTACTTTCAAACAAAAAAAACTAAATCAAAATCCGTTCATCCGTTTGGGCGCTACGATGCCACAGACAGACACATACACACACACACAGACAGACAGACAGACAGACAGACAGACAGACAGACAGACAGACAGACAGACAGACACGTCAAACTTATAACACCCCGTCGTTTTTGCGTCGGGGGTTAAAAACACATCGTATTTAAAAATTCAACCCAATCCGTTCTGCGGCATGCATGTGCATCTCAAATGAACATTAGCCGAATCGTTTGCTAGTTCAGCTGAACATAGTTTAATCAACCGTAGGCGAGTTGAACTGTAGGCGAGTCGTCCAATATGTGTAATGAACATAGGCGAATCGTCCGTAGTTATATCGACCGTAGTTGAAATGACCGTACGTATTATGATACGTAACCGTTCTGCGGTTTGAGCTGTACATTGATACATAAGTAAATCAGTCACTCTTTCATTTCGTTTATTAATATTATTACAAGCTTTTATTTACTTTCACCTGTCCGTCGTCTGTCTATAATCAAATCTTTCAAGTTAAATTAGATTCACTTCCGAGTTTCCGATTGAGCTGAAATTTTGCATGAACCTATATGCATTATTATGACATCGAACTAATCTGATGATGGAGCTGGCAGGAGGCCCTGGGAGCCCCGTAATTAAACAACGCAACACCATAGAGTTTGACGAGTACTTAGGTGCTAGATGGTAATAATACTTAATAAAAGATTTTTTGTTTTATTTTTAATTTCAATTGTTTTTAGATTTGTGATGACTATAATATGAAAGGACAAGAAGTGTATTTCCACCTTCTTCATACAGTTATTTCATGATCTTAATCCTCATATCTTCTTCTTCCAGGGTCATCATCATCGTCACCGGTGGGCGGGTCAGCAGGGAGCGGGTTGCTCGTAGTGCCTCAACCTCTCGGCAAGGGTCCAGGAAAACTCCAGCCTTTGCATGCCCACGCCAGGAAGTATCATTGCAAGATGTGTCCACAGGTATGACAACTTTAGTTTATTATTCTAGTATATGATGATCAAATCACTTTTTCGACCGAAAGAAACACAAGTGAGTTTATGCCGTTTATTTACAAAGATGAATCTAAATACTCACGAATCATTTAATGTAAAAATGATCAAATCACTCCGCATGAAATTGGGGTAATCGCACTTGTTAACGTGTAGAAAAATTAATAGGATTTTATGGAATTTGATTAATTATCTTGTAGGCAGATTTAAGTGCTTATATCTATATTATTGTATTGTTATTGTATCAAATAGTGTCTGCCTACCCCAACGGGAACCAGGCGTGTTTGTAATACTTGTAATGCTCCCTCTTCCTTGTCCTGTTTATCAAGGTACATTTATTAATTATTTTTTGTCAAGAAAGTAGTAAATGCAAACACTCTCAAAAATATATGACATAAATTATTGTGAATATAATTTAACTAAGAAATTAAATTAAAGGAAAAATTATGAGAAGTCAAAATGTTACAGATATTAAATTTTAACTTTAAATTAGCGGCGCCCCATCTAGGGGACTCCTTACGTAAAAAGCACTAACTCTGGGAATCGATGAAATTTAAGAATAATAAAAGAAAAACCAAACTATGAAATGCAATAAGTGTTCATAATAAAAATATAATAAAAAATGCATGTATTGTGGACGGCGACGGCAGCGGTGTGGATGTCGAAATGATAATAATCCGCGCGGCTGTTACCCATCAAAATTCAATTCGTCAACCGACTTCGATACCGTCGGCAAAACAGTCAGGCCAAGTTATTAACAAACTTCTTGTAATTTATTTCAAACCAGCTGCGTCCAGCGAATTTACCCGCTGTATAAAAGCCCATGCCTATGTGTAATTCTAGGGTCTAAGCTACCTCCATACCAAATTTCAGATCAATCGGTCCACCCGTTCAGGCGTGAAAGAGCATCTAAAATACACTCTCACATACTCACAAACTTTGTGTAATAGATAAAAAATATTGTGCTGCTGCGTTTAGATGCTGCCCTTTTTAAAACTTACTTCTATGTATCTAAAAATACACACCCATTATTCAATTAATATAAAATAAATGTTTTAGATAGGTTCAAGGTTTACTTATAAGACTCTATCCATTTCATAGGAATTACATCTTAAATATATAAAAGGAAAGAGTGACTGATTGACTGACTGATCTATCAACGCAGAGCCCAAACCACTGAACGGATCGAGTTGTAATTTGGAACACAGATAGGTTTTATGATGTAGACCTCTGCTAAGAAAAGATTTGCCACGCGGGCAACGCCGCGAGTACAAGCTAGTAATTAATATTTAGGTACAGTTCATACATTAAAATTTCATTTTGCTCTATTTATTTCTTTTTAAATAATATATTTTTGATATATATTATATTATTTCATCTCGTCAATAATAAATAAGCTTTATTTGCCAACGCTACCTAAGCTAGGACTTGCAATTAATTCCCTATTTACCGTTCTTGCTCGTCGGCCAGTGTCTTTATAATTAAACTCAAATCATATTAGCATGCGACTCTAATCCAATCTAGTCATTTGTGAAGCTCATTACTTGTGGAATTTTGAATGTCATATTACTTGTTAAGGAATATTTTATTTAATTACTACCTCCGCCCAGCGGTTTTACCCGCTGTAGTACTTACTGTGTACTACTACCGCTGCAGCTGTGTAGCCTATGTGCCAAGGAATACTGGGCTTAAGCTATCTCCTTACTAAATTTCAGCACAATCGGTCTACCTGTTTAGGCGTGAAAGAGTAACATCCAGACATCCATACATTTTTACAAACTTTCACATTTATAATATTAGTGTAGTTAGACCCGCGCGCACTTCGTAGCGAATAACAGAAAATTATCAATGTTTCTCTACTGTATTATGCATGTATTATACACATAAGCCTTTCTCTTGAATCACTATATCTATTTCATCCGCATCAAAATCCGTTGCGTTGTTTTAAAGATCTAAGCATATAAAGTTTATATCTGTATATTTTTCTGTGTTCCCATAAAGTGTTATCTATCTATCTATCTAAAGGACAGAGAGACACGGGAAACGACTTTGTTTATAACATGTAGTGATCAATGGGAACTTGAGGCTTTAATTTTTGCAAGACGATGTATTGCCAGAACCTCGTTTGTATGCCAGCAGGAAGCACCAAGTACAGGTACATACATACTTTCTTAACTGAAGTTAAAATGGATCCTAGTGTTGAAATTATGTATGGATGGACACCTAAATGGCCTGAATGATTAGGCTGAAATTCGATGAGTAGGTAGCATGATTTAGATCCTAAAATTACACATCATCACCATCATCATCAGCCCACTTTCGTCCACTGCTGGACATATGCCTGCCCCATGGCACGCCACTCAACTCGGTCCTCCGTCACAAAAATCACACATACCTAATGCAGTGAAATCGAAAAGTGTACAGTCAACTACAAAGAGATGTATCCATGTTAGTCTTACAAAATGAAGGAACTTTTAGTATGCAAAAATTATTTACCCTTACTTCGTGACATTTTCAGTATCCACCAAATCTTATACTATATTCGATTCATTTTAAATGTTATTATTATATATCATCTAAGGAAAAGTAGTGGGATACATCATTGTTGCATATTAAACGACTTGATGATAATAATACAAAGTTTGATTGCTACTAGAAATGTCACGAACCAAGGGTAGTTCATTGTGGCAAATGAAAATTTACTTCATTTTGTAAGCCTAACATGGATACATCTCTTTGTAGTTGACTGTACAGTAAAAAGTTAAAATATGGCACTCAAAATAAATTATTCTATTAAAACCAATCAACAAATTCCCCAAAACAAAAAGTTATTTTTGATTTTGGTCCAAAGCCACCGGTAAAAAGGCAAGGAGCCAAAATCGGCCAAAATTAGTCATCGGTCCGCTTTCTAATCAAACTTGAGGCGAAAGAATGTCATCGGAGAATCTCAGACTGGAGGACAAACGGACTGACAAAAAGTCGAATCGTTTAATACTTCGGTTTGTGTAAATTTTAGAGTTCAGAGTCGGTGGCGCGATCCCTTTTTGGACGCCGGTTGGCAGGGTTGCGCAACCTTTGGATGATGTTATTTAACAAACAATAAAAAAAATTGTAAGGTGCAAAAAAGGATAGAAAACAGCATTGACAGTGTATTTTAGCACTGTCAATAATTAATAGGTAGATTCATAAATTATTTTTTACGTATTACAATTTTATTTTTACTTAATTAATTGATTAAAATTGATTTAATTTTATTTTGGTACCTACTTTTTTTTTTTTCAATCTAATACTACTCGTATCATGCTAATAACTGAGGTTCCTAGGTATGTTTTTTGATGTTGCTTTATACGAGTATATATATTATATACCTAATGTGTATACTAACTACGTTAATTTATTACGATGTTTTAATGATATTGAAATTCAGAAGTGTAGCGCAAGTAGCCTATAATAAAATAAATGGAAAATAAATACATTTTCATCATTTCTCTTTTTTTTCTTTTTCTTCATTTTTGCCAAAATGTCTCATACGAACTTAATAATAATCATCTCTTAAATAAATTTCATTAAATTAGGTAAATAAATTTATTTCTAGTCATTGATTCAGCACACTATTATTTTCAACACATCATAACTTGAGTTCAACTGTTGCTAACCCCTGGTATAAACCCTTTTGTTTGATATCGCCGCCCGCAAAACTGGAATAAGAATAAAATAAATTAATTACCGCACGAATACCTAGAAACGAAATGTATGATGGAATCTAGACTTGCATTCATCAACTTGATAACGGGACTTTTTACTCGCGTGTTTTAATCGAAAAAATGTATAAAAAATATACTAAAAAAGTTTATTATATATATGCTTCCTAAGAATTTCGTTAAAGGTGTATCTTTAAGGTTTGGTTTTTACAGTGCTTGTTTTTTTTTAAGATAATAAGTTTTTAAGATTGTAAATCCATAATGACTGCAAGAGACAGGGGAGAATAGCAAAATCAAAGGGAGGCCTATGCCCAGCAGCGGGCAATCGAAGGCTGATGATGAAATCCATAATCCATATTTTTTGTCATGCTATTCAGTGAACCCAGGGAGGGATTTATACCGCCTTCTAGTTTTCATCTGTTACCATTTACGGCCACATTGTCGCGAGATTGTGAGATTGTGATCAATATTTAACCTATTATAAATGATGATGATGATAATGATTAAAAATAAGGACTTGGTTAACATTACAAATAGCATTTTCAATCAGTTGCCCGAAGGCTGTACAAAATGTACAGTCAACTACAAAGAGATGTATCCATGTTAGTCTTACAAAATGAAGGAACTTTTAGTATGAAAAAATTATTTACCCTTACTTCGTGACATTTTCAGTATCCACCAAATCTTATACTATATTCGATTCATTTTAAATGCTATTATTATGTATCACCTAAGGAAAAGCAGTGGGATACATCATTGTTGCAAATTAAACGAGTCGATGATAATATAAAGTTTGATTGCTACTAGAAATGTCACGAACCAAGGGCAAATGAAAATTTACTTCATTTTGTTAGCCTAACATGGATTGGATACATCTCTTTGTAGTTGACTGTACTAGAAATAAAAGGAACTGACAACTCGAAAATTAAATTTACTCATAAGATACCTACTTTCCGGCGGGCCAAACCGCAGAATACAACTAATAATCTCACATAACGATACATCTCAAACACACCTTCGGTTCAGATCTTGGGTACCAGAGTAATTTACTCCGCCCGCCCAAACATAGTTTTTGCGGACCCCTAATGACGTCATTAAGAGGGTCCGTGAGGGGGGCCATGTGCATTGTTCTCAGGGCCACTGATTTTGGGATACATTTGGTTATTAATATCTAAGGTACAGGTCTTAAGGGCTTGTACGCTGGGTGACTTTCGCTCGCACGATTTGACGAATTTTGAAATATCAATTCGTAC
Organism: Hemithea aestivaria; assembly: GCA_947507615.1. Taxonomy (NCBI): domain Eukaryota; kingdom Metazoa; phylum Arthropoda; class Insecta; order Lepidoptera; family Geometridae; genus Hemithea; species Hemithea aestivaria. Next base: position 2,889,672 of record OX382348.1, on the reverse strand, counting down.
ATAACATTCAAAATTCACCTTTATAATAATTATTAACCTTCTTATAATAATAAAAAATACGCGACGGCTTGTTAACCTCCTCCGTCTACATAGACAAGTAGCCTAGCGGATAAAACTGAGCGCAGTTAGTTAAAAATGCTCTATTCTATTAATGTAGGATAATAATACAATACAATATTCTTTATTGACTCATAATATTACATTAATACAATTAAAACTAAATTATCGCTCAGAGCTTTGCAGATAGTTTTTGAAATTTAAGAGTAGGTTGTAAATAATTTTAATTTCCTAACAGAACAGAACGGAACAGAAGCGCCTTCAATACTAACACTATTTTTTTATGTGAATAAGTAAGAAGACGAGCAAGACGCTCTCCTGCGATTGATGTTAAGAGATAACGCTGCCCATAATTAGTACAATGCCACCTGGGATTTTACAATGATGTGAAATTCTAGGCGCACTGCACCAACGCTTCTTACTCAAGAGCCGTAAGATGTTAAGACTCTTTAGCCCAGTAATTTCACTACAGTGCCATCCTACCGAAGCACAGTAATGTACTTCGTATTTATTATATTTAGCTAGCTATGCCTATACAAAGTACTTAAGTAAATACTTCAAAAGTGGGTTATAATACCATTTTCCGTAACAAACGTCTAAGATCCGTCCCTTGCCGACCGCAAGACGATCGCGGTCAACTCCTACCATACGTAAACAGATTATACACTGTTTGATGTGCTCCTTTCTACAATAAATTACAGCCTATTTTAAAGGTAAACGAAACGAATTTCAAAATTTGGCGAATAAATAGATGCAGGAAAAATAAAAATCCAATTTTTCATTAGGATTATTTTTCATTTGTTCTAGAACCCAGAACTTTTAAGATGTATAACTTTTTTATTTATTACAAGAATTTTTTTAAACAAACTGAGTAGATGCGCTTATATAATTCGAAAATGAAATAAAAGCAAAAACAAGACTATGGCAATTGTCCGTTTATTCGGCGATAAGGAATACTAGCTGCGCTCAGCGGTTTTACCCGCTGTACTATATATAGCCTATGTGTTATTCCAGATTGTAAGCTATCTCTATACCAAATTTCAGCTCAATCGGTCGACCCGTTTAGGCGTGAAGAAGTGACAAACATACACACTCACAAACTTTCGCATTCATAATAATAGTGTGATCATGAAACCTTGTACATTCCCCGCGTCGAATTATCCAAATCAAAAATTATCAAAGATATCATATATTATAGAGAACTCTAAAAATCGTTTCATATACGATTGTTTCGACGCGTTTGGCTCGGATAGATGTGCGTACACCTTAATTAGGAGTTTTCATCCTCACGAGAAATTTTCTAGCTCACACGATTTTACGAATTTTGAAATTTATCTTTCGAAAATGTTTCACGGCTCTAAATCTCTAAATAGTTTCCTTCCAACCAGATTGTATCCAAGAGTTTATGAAACAAATAATAACAAGATATTTCTAGTAATTATTATTGTATTGTTAACATTTACGCCTAATAGTAGCAATCAATGACCAAAAAGCTGGCTCTTACCTCGGCCAATGTATAAGTTTGGCCATTCAGAGAGGTAATGTAGCCACCTTTTTAGGTACCTACACTTCCTGCAGGTCATGACCTCAACGACGTTTTTTTTATTTATAAAAAGTATCTGAATTTTTAAAATTATTTAGTAGTTAGGTAAAGTAAATAATGTTGAATGTCTTTTATTGTTTTGTTATATTAAAGAATCAGCATATTTACGTCAGATATGAAACTAACTCATCACTTCTAATTATGTACTAAGCTATGCCCAATGTTTAACCTATACCACGCTCGTTAAGTCTCGTAAACACTCAACACTCAAGATTGCTATCGTGTGAATATGTGAGGCATCTCATTACGTGGCAAAGGGGATTATTTTCATATTTATTGTGTAATTAATGTCTTTTGATTTATATAAAGTTAAATTTTAATTAAAAACGGGTGAGTATTAAGCTCTAAAATTCTTTGGTGGGGGGTTATGACGTCACTGCTGACAACGTGGCTGTTTTCTTTATTGAAATGTGAAGTAATGCCCACCCAAAAAAAATTATAACATCCTATTCAAAGTTCTAATTTAGTGATTAGACAACATACTAAAAATATGTAGGTAATCTACATAACCATAATTATATTATTGATGTAAATTTACTGTCTCAATATAAAATGAAAATTAAGAACTTTAGCGTTCGTCAATACAAAAAATATTTTCCGTGCGAAGTGACACATGTTCGTAGGTAAAATCGAAACTATAAGTGCTTGTTCACGTTGAACGCGCGGGCGCGGGCGCGACAGACTTTGCTTACACCGCACGTGCGTTTGTACGTGAACACTTTCATAGCACGTCGTATGTTTGATATTTCGCGCCCGCGCCCGCGCCCGCGCCCGCGCGTTCACGTGGGCCAACGCTAAGAAACGGGACTAGTGCAAAACGCAACCAACCCCTATTAATGATTGGCATGTGGCCTGTGTTGTAGTAGCTGCAGTAATTTTTACTTTTTTTTCTCATTGATTGCCCAAAAAAATAAACCTATAACAGTACGAGTATCTTTGAAGAACGTAATTGAGATTACCTCCTGCATAAAAGGTGCCTCAAAAGCTGGCCACATTACTCTGTATGTCTAACTTTTTACGTTGGCCAGATCCAGATTTTACATCATTAGATAACTTAATTTTTATATGAAAGTGTTAATTTAGCCATATAACAAACATACCAACAGATATAATATTAATGTAGATAAACACCCCTCACCCTGTATATGACATAGATTAATTGTATAGAATCTCAAGGGTTGGACTTTTGAACACCCTTTATACCTACTGATATGTCAAGTTACTAATAATTTTATTAATTGAAGGATCTTGCATTTAGAAAATAGACATACATTTTGTACATATCTAAATATATAAAAGAAAGAGTGACTGATTGACTGATCTATCAACCCACAGCCCAAACCGCTGAACAGATTGAGGTGAAATTTGGTACACAGATATGTAGACTTCAGCTAAGAAAGGATTTTCCTACGTGGGCAAAGCCGCGAGCATAAGCTAGTTTTAACATGTTTTTTTTGCTGAAATGTTTTTTAAATTATTGTTTGCCTACTTTTAAATTTTTAAATGACATTTTATTTTAAATCATATTGCAACTATTGTATTGGAGGATGGAGCAGATTTATAAGTAAATTTATTTGACTTGTTAATAATTGTAGAATAGAATAGTACTCTTACTAAAATAGTAACAGTACTCTCTTGCTAAAATAGTGGTAGAAGTAGTGTAGTAGTTTTAATAGTAGTATTATTCTTTACCAAGTATGTATTACCAAGTTACAAGAAATCGTTATAGAGAGAGCGAGTGTAAATTTATTGTAAGAAATTTTGAACTTTGTAGAGTCTTAAAAAAGTATCAATTTTATACTTCGTATAATCGACGTGCAAAAGTGCAGTCTATTTCAATCAATACATATTTTTAATGAATGAATGAAAACTATTCCATAAACATATTCTAAAATAGCCTTTTCATAATTAATTCAATATTTTTTACAGGTGAAGCGAAATGTATTTTAATGATATTGCGTTGCGTGCTCAATAACCTTTCCTTCCGGAGCCCTAAGTATTTTAATATAAAGTAGTTAATTATCAAAGGCATTCTGATAACAGAACAACCGTTGCGAAGATTGTGTGAGTTAAGGTGCACGCTCATCTAACGTTGGGGCCAGGAAATTGGAAGGTTAAAATAATAAAAAAGAATTAACAACAAAATGTACATATAGTTATAATAAATTTCAGGGCACAAAATACCCATATAAATTAGCAATAAGTCAAAAAGCAAAAGGGACGTGGTCAAAACGTATGTAGCCCAGTCATATTAGGGCTTTCACCTCGGAATGAAAGATAATAAGCTGCAAATTGGTATGAACCTTTGTTTTGTCATTCTAAATGTTGTCTCAAAAGTCACAATCGTTATCGTGTCCGCGTCTCAAGATATTCAAGGTCAAAGGTCACAAAAATCGGTTTTTCGCGAATATCTGGCTTCCTATCGGTTAAATGAGATTTGCATTTATTATAAAAGTTGTAGGCTATAAAATTCCCTACAACTTTTGTTTAAACTTTTTTTTCATACAACCAACCGTTTTGAAGGTAGAGCGCGGAGAGTGCACATCGTACAGTCATATACGGCCTAATGCAAGGTCAAGCGTGAGTTATGGTTATCAGTACGTTATAAAGTCAATTATTTACTTGGAAATTATAATTATTAAACAATGCCTATTATTTATGTACTAACTATTAATTATTTATATTTAATTAAAGTAAGTAACTTGATTATTTATATATAATTATTCATATTTAACTATTTAAGTATAAAATATTATTAATTCTGGATTATATATTTTAGTTTTATTTTAAGTTAAAATGATAGTAAGAGTATATATTTTACACATATTTTTATTTATTATTAAATACGGCATAATATACATTTGTCAAAATGTGAGTTCAAATATCAAAAGTATCTTTGTTGATTTTAATTGTAATGAAATTGGAAATGGAAGCTAATTATCTTCTTCTTCTTCGTCGTCTTCTTCTTCTTGTCGCTCAAAAATGTTCGATTCATTGTCATCATCCTCATTATCTGTCATGTTCATCTCCAAACCTTCCAGAATATCGGGATCATATGTATTTTCTTCATCGGGATTACTTGGATACAGTGAAGCGTTGAGGCAAGCTTGTCCGTTGCACTGGCCGCAAGCTAAAGAACATTGTAGCCCTGATTTTCTGCATCCACAGCGGGAACCACAACCATTTTTGCAATTGCAAAATATTACGTTTAGTAGTTCGGCTGGTGCTGGAGGTAATAACGTTCGTATGGGCTCCAGGATTTCATTTTCAAGCATCCAGCCCCATTCTTGAGGTTCTAAGTCCTTCCCTAACCACGTTTGAATCTGGTAGTAGACACGTTTTATGTGTTGATGAGCTGCTACACTTGTTGGTGGAAGTTTTGACAGTTGTACAGGTTTATTTAGTTTTGTAAATTTGATGAATTGCGTGTAGCGGAAATGATCAATGTTGTCCTCAGATTTTGGAGCATTATATAATGCCAACAAGATGCTCCATTTTCTAATAATGTTTGTTTTGGGCAGTTTTCTTGTTGAAATACTTCCACCAGTTTATCTAAATCAGGAATTTTTTCCAATGCTCTAGTAACAGTTTTTTTCCTTTTTTAAATAGCGCAGAAGTCGTGTCACAGCCAATAATAGTTAGTACATAAATAATAGGCATTGTTTAATAATTATAATTTCCAAGTAAATAATTGACTTTATAACGTACTGATAACCATAACTCACGCTTGACCTTGCATTAGGCCGTATATGACTGTACGATGTGCACTCTTCGCGCTCTACCTTCAAAACGGTTGGTTGTATGAAAAAAAAGTTTAAACAAAAGTTGTAGGGAATTTTATAGCCTACAACTTTTATAATAAATGCAAATCTCATTTAACCGATAGGAAGCCAGATATTCGCGAAAAACCGATTTTTGTGACCTTTGACCTTGAATATCTTGAGACGCGGACACGATAACGATTGTGACTTTTGAGACAACATTTAGAATGACAAAACAAAGGTTCATACCAATTTGCAGCTTATTATCTTTCTTTCCGAGGTTGACCCCTTTTTTTACCTAATATGACTGGGCTAATGCCTATTTAAGGACTTATAAAAAAAAGAGAAAAAAAATTAAAACCCTGCGACGCTTGACAGAAAGCTTTTAAAGGTTTTATACTGCAAAAGACAAAAGACACTCTTTTACTAAAGCTTTTTTTACCGGGGGTAGACTTATTTAGCTAGAGGTAGGAGGTTGGAGGACTAAATTCTACTGCCTGAACAGTGATGTGCAAACATTAAGTACTGCGCTTTGGTAGGAAGGCACTGTAGCTAGTAAAAAATGAGTCTTATCATTTTTGTGATTTATGCATTGTTACACTTATTTCGTGATTTTGTGTTATAGTTTTAAGTTTTCTGTATGTTTGTAGTGTTTCAATAAAGAGTTTTCTATTCTTTCTATTCTATTCAAATATAACTGAATAAAAGCGTGTGCGCAGTGCACCTAGAATTTTACATCATTATGAAATCCTGGCACTGTACCTAATATATTATATTATATTATAATGGGCATAACCACCTAGTCGACCTCATAAGGTCGTAAAGAAAGTCTACCACCCCCGGTAAATTTGAAAATAATTTTAATTTTATAACTTTGATAGTATATTTTTTTTATGACGTAGACTTCCGCTAAGAACACTGCGTTACTTTTTTATATTTCAAAGTGTCAGTAGTAGTAAAGTGTATGGCCCTACAATAATGACAGGTAGCCGTGTCCAGACAAGCGCATGCACTAGGGTAGGTACGAAAGTGCGTGGACACACGCACTCATCCACCTGCCCTGCGCGTGCACATGACAATATTTATACGCATTTTAATTGCGTAACCGTTTGACGTAGTTATTAAATTCTTTATTATCGTTTAGCATACCAAAGAGGATATTAACTAACACTGCGGCATTTATTTTTTATTCTAATTTAAAGTTATGAGAAAAATATCGCCTCTCCTTTTTCTCACTAGTAATTTATGTAATTTGTAATGCCTTAACTGAATAAACAATTTATTAATTATTTTTATTGTAAAATAATTATAAAGAAAAAGAAAATAAAGTTCTTCCACTTTCATGTTTTAGTGCTGATAAAATCTTACGAAAAAAAAACGATTAGTTCCTAAAACATTTTTTTATCAACTATTTTAAAAGCGTACTAGATAACTTACCTTTCTCTGAAAGTTGTTCCTTTGACTATAATATAATGTTAATTTAATTATAATTTGCAATTATCGATGTTATCTACTTATAATAATTTATGAATAAATACAATTTTAATTATTAAAAACAGTATTTATTCATTGCATATAAATTACACTAACTTTAATTAAAATAAAACTACTAATATTCTTTTCTTTAAAAAAATGTGCTTCGATTATTATTATTATAAACATTCTCATAATTATAATATAGCCTATCTATCATCCTTAATTCCCGGAAACGCGTCTAATTCTGCAAACGAGATGCAAAGCACATCTTACAGACGCTAGTGAAGGGTGGGTATCGCAGGTTAAACACAGAATCTGAATGACAATGCGTTTGTGCCCTTAATAGGGGTTGCGGTGTGAATTTTTTTTAATAAAGAAGTAAGTAAGAAATAACGCTGTCCATAATTAGTACAGAACACTACATTTTACAATTATGTAAAATTCCAGGTGCACTGCGCACACGCTTCTTAATTAAGAGTTAATAGTTATAAGAAGTTAAGACTCTTTAGCCCGGTAATTTACAAACCTACTCGTACAGTGCCCTCTTGAAGCACAGTAATGTTTGCACATAATTGGTCAGGTGGTAAATTATAGGCACTGCTGGGGTACCCACCTAGTCTATCTCTTGCAAAGGAAGTCTACCCCCGGTGAAGAGAGATTTAGAACAATTATATTAGAATATTCTCATAATTATAATATTTCCTATCTATCATCCTTAACTCCCGGAAACGCGTCTAATTCTTCAAACGAGATGCAAAGCACCTCTTACAGACGCTAGTTAAGGGTGCGCATCGCAGGTTAAACACAGAATCTGAATGACAATGCGTTTGTGCCTTAATAGGTGTTGCGGTGCGAATGCCATTGTGGAACGCATCGAGGATAATTCGTCATTGTGAGGTGTAGGGATGGGAAAATTGTTACGATAAGAATGAGGTTGATAGATATTCTAAAGACTCCATAGTCTTTAGAATATCTATACACAGGCGTTATAGCTTAGCATCAGGCGATCGTTGGTCATGTTTCATTTCGTTATTTAATCAAAAATTGTATATCTTGCAACTTTTCGACACTTATAACTGTTTAATATAAAAAGAGAATCTTCCAAATTATTAATTGAATAGTTTTAAAGTAATGGGTGAACACGCGGCACACACATTATTATGAAAATAAAACAAAAAGATACTGACAAAATGAGGGACTTCTCCTTATTTTTGTAAAGTGTCATTCTTGGTTACATTTTATTAATTGAATCAAGAATGGACTTTTTGCTTACTCCTACACTACTAGGTACTACAAGTCATTAGGTACTATAAAATCATGTAGATAAAATTTTAAGTAAAACACCAAATTGAAACGTTAAGTAAAATCTCAAAATATCGATAAAACTATCGACTCTCAATCACTATTTAAATCAAACGCAAATGGATGGTATTATGTCAACATTCACAATCCCAATACATATACTTTGCATGATAATTCTAATGCTTACTGCATAACTACAGCAGATGGGTTCGAGCAAAAATTTGTATGTGAGAAAGAAACTTCAAGGTACTCTAGTCATTTGTCATTGCCAAATACTGTAGTGGTATGGAAATTTGATGGATTAAGGATATTTGCATGATCTAGTCGATGGTCATGGGAATTTTGGGACGTGACTGTAGATAGTGAGGAATTCTACCTGGCTTAATCACTTGTGGAAATAAATTTTCGCTCGTATTTTTATGTATTCTTAAAGCTACTAAATAAAACATAGTTAAGGTAGTGAAACATTCAACACCAACATATTATTGTAGGTAATGAAAAAGACGAAGATAAGAATGATAAGTTTGTAAGAATGTGTGGATGTCTGGATATATGTTTGTTACTCTTTCACGCCTAAACGGGTGGACCGATTGAGCTGAAATTTGATATAGAGATAGCTTAAACCCTAGGTTAGCACAAAAGCTACAGTACAGCGGGTAAAACCACTGGGCGCAGCTAGTTCATTATAATTATAAATCAGACTATGAAAGTTTTATTAGGAAATATAAATTTATGTTAATTGTGATAAAAAATCTTTAAATAAAAATCAGCTATGTCCAATGCTCAGTAGTTTTACCTTTTTTTTTTTTTAATGCTGGGGGAAACGCCTACCGCGCTATCCCCCCTATCGGGGAAGAAAGAGGGGGGGAGTGTGGGGCTCGCACCCACTAAAACCCCCAGCAACGTGCCCTCTTGCTGTGTATGACGGTAATGGAGCACCAGGAGGCATAACATTCCATTACCGTCAAACAGTTGGATCGAACTCGATCTCCTCTGTGATGGGGGTGTAAAGGGCCCCCATAGACGTCTCGTTGTCGGTGTGCCGACACGTTGACACACCAACAGGGCTGTGCAATCTGGGCAACGGTCCCCCACCGTGGCCCAGAGCCCAATAGTTCATGTCTGTGCTGCAGGAGGATCTAGACGGCCGTAAGCCCTCCTCCTGCGCCCAGGTCTTCGTCTTCTAATATCAAGAGTGGAAACGGCTTCTCGTTCCCGCTCTGCTTCTTCTTTTGCTCGCATTACTTCCTCGCAAAAGCTCTGCACCACTGACCAATTTTCCTCCCTCTCCACCATCTTCGCGACAATAGATGTCAGAGAGAGGTTATCCCCCACAATGGCGACCAAACTTTGTCGCTCCCTCGACCAGGCACTACACTCCAGCAGAGTATGCTCCGCCCTCTCCTCTCAGTAGTTTTACCTGCTGGAATAGCCTATGTTATTCGAGAACAATTTTCATGTAGATCAGCAAATTTCAAATTAGATTCAATATTATAATGATAAACGTAGTTACTTATTACATTCAATTTCTTTATTACAATAAAGCTAAATATAGCTATAGCTTTATATTTAACTAGTAGTAGCTTATAGTTAATTTACTTTTAACCACAGTTTATTACAATTACCCAAAACATTTCACAACCACACTGTCCCGTTGACATTCAAGATCTTATCGCCTTATTATGCCCAAAACACTTCCAACAAAACCAATACAAAATCAATACCCTAACCCTCAATACAAAATTCTTTTAACAAGGTACTTAGAATATTTAGCCCTTTTCGCGCCCTTCACAATGGACTTATAGCCAATAATCTTATAATAGGAGATCACAAAAGGGTTAACCTTTTATGTATTGATAAGGTATCGAGGGTTAAGATTTGGCAGCTGTTTTAAGACAATGGTAGCTACTTTCACGCCTTATTATTAAAATTTTGGAGAACACAGACTTAAAGTATTAAATTTTTAATTATTACTACTAATAAATAGCATCGGAAAAAATGTCTTCAATAAAATGTTCTAACAGTTAATCTATACTATTATATAAAGAGGTAATATAATAATTAAAAAGTGGACTTTTTGTGGATTTGTTAATATTTCTCTAACGATATCATTAGAATTGCGATCCATTGATATTTTATTATTATTATTTGTACGTTTTAACGTACCACTGCTGAACAAAGTCCCTAAGTTCGTCCTTTCTTCTTGATAAAATGTATATTTATAAAATTTGTAGAAAGATAACATTTTTATTAATTAGATGGAAGAACATAAGGTAAGGTAACATACCTTATAAATTTTTACCATAGTAAGTTAGGTCATAAAAAATTAATTTTATTAATCTTAAAAAGACGTAAAAAAAAAAAAACAAAAAAAATATAAAAAAATGTTCTTGTAAAAAATATTGTATAAGAGTGTGTATAATACCAGACACATAAAAGAATACATACAGACAATGTTATACAATTATAAATAAATATTCACAAAGAAAATTAGCAAATGGTCATCGCAAAAACGATCATATTACCAAATCGATCCATTGATCATTATAGATCGCACGCGCCGATGTCAACCATTGTGATCTATACAAAAGTATCGGTTATGATTCCGTGTAATATTATATTTTAAGGGTTGAATTGGGAGCAATTTTCAAAGGCATTGTTGATGTCAATAACTCGATTGAAAGTATTGATCTAGTTACGAATATAATAATTACAATAGAAATAAAGAAATGTCTACTTACTATAATTTTTCGGATGGGGGCCGAAATTTATTGAACGTACATAAAAAATTAAGCAAGTATATGTACCTAATTGAAATTATTGAATGGAATTTCTTATATTATTACAAATATTGTTTAAGACGAACTGAAGAACTTTAAAGGCAATAATACCATTCCCTTCAATATAATTCAATGAGTTGGATAATCCTTTAAATGTAGAAAATATATAAGCCTACATAGCAATTTTGATAAAAATCTGAGAGAGAAAATTAAAGACTAAATCTTCTTCTAGTAATTTTACCGTATAACCGTCACATCTCAACGGATTCCCAAAAAAATCAAACAATAATTATAATCAAACCCGGACATCCAAACATCCCTACATTCTCACGTTTTTTTAATTAACCACCCTAGCAGATGTTTTGTTCAACGTTTAAACCAAAGCATTAATACAAAAAAACGCTTAAATATTCAACAAACAAGAAAGCGAAGATGACTGCGCATCAAAAACCTGAATTCAATCAGCACACAAAAGAAATTATTTGTGGGGACAAACTTCTTGTTCCTAAACTAATTATTCAGGAAGATTCTCCAAAAAACTCTCACGAGGAATAAAGCATCACTAATGACACAGACAATACAATTACAATAACTAAAGAAAAAACGCGACCCCACAAAAGGCTCCTGAATGAAATTAAAAATTCCGCTATCCTTAAAATAAAGCTCCAAGTAAACAGCGATTCTTACACCATATGCAAAACATGCGAATTTTAATAAGGGCAAACTGGATATGCAAATTGCGAAGAAAACAAATAGTTGAAAAAGTATGGGAGAGTGATAAACATAAAAACAATTTTTGCATTGTCCTACGTTTTTTAATATGAAAGACCGGACGGGCTCCCTTGGCGCACACCCGTTCTCACAAGACTTCCGTATGCAAATTCCTGATGGTACTTAATCTTTTATTTTAATAGCATCTTATTGTATTAAATCTATTCAGTTTTGGGGAGAGTTGGGTCTAAAAGGAGCATAAAATAAAATAAAATTAATGATTCGATGTATGCAAATTCTGGATCTAAGACAGGCTTTTTGTGGGAATTGTCTTCGGGAGTTTTTTTTCTTCTAGGGTGAGTCCTGACGGTGGGATGAGATAAAAAATTATGTGACCTTCATTAATATGCTGTTTTTTAAACACGTTAATTCTCGTTATTATTTTTATGCAAGTGAGTGAACGGAATAAATATAACGGTTTTTCTAAGTAATGATTTTATTGTAATTACTAAATATTAGATATAAACTATGAGAACTTCGCAACTTTTTATGGGCTCTTAATAAATAATATGTACCTACTTAAGGTTAACAATATTATTATAATAAACAATGCTATTTTTTCTATTAAATATAAAATATATTTGTCTCGACATTTCAAATCATGTTTTTCTATTTCTAGTTGAATTAGGTTATTAGACCTTTATAAAATCATTTCTTTTTTAACAATTTATTTAAATTTTTATAATAAGAAAGAGGCTAACAAATTCTTATTTTTACGATATAAAAGTTAAAATATACCCGTGGGCATTCATATTTTCACAATAAACATTACTATGTAAAATACAATAAAAATATAATTGACATTCTATTCTTATGTTACAGGTACGTACTTCGCTTTCAATGCAACGTAAGTAGTAATTATAATAATAAAAGCAATTAATGGTCATGCGCAATTATTATCATTTCTATGTGTAATTTATTAATTTATGCACCCTTTGAGTCCAACTTGAAACTACCCGTAGCGACATCTGTGAGCAGCGTTGTGAACTTCTAGTTTAATGGTTATGAACTAGATGGCGTTAGTGAATATCGATCGTCGTAGATCTTGAACTTTTCCTATTATAATATTTTAATTATTTTATCCATTTTAATGAATAAGTAAGGTCATGTTAAGTACTACCTAATTACAATTTCTAGCTATTAACCATTAGGTGTAATTAAAATTTTAATATTTTCCTTAAAATATAATTTATAATTACCTTTTAAGGAAGCTACCATAAAATATTATTTATACAAAAAAAAATTGTATTATTAAGATTTTAATTGCGTTATATAATTTGAAGGCATTAAGTTTCTAAATTTTGTCTATTGAAATTATTTTTATTTTTTTTTAAATTTGATCGACAGAAATTATAAAAATTCATTGAGTATATTCTGTATAGTGAGAATTTTTATATAGATACAATATAATACTTATATATACTTTTCATTGTAAATTCTATAAAGCTCTTGAAATAATTTTGATATAGGTAGGTATAGGAAGATACTATAATAAGTATTTTTTTATATGCCACTGTTGAATGTACCTAGTGTAGGCATAACCACTGGTTTACATAATACATAATATCATCAATGTCTTAACATAAAAAATACGACAAAACCTAAAATTAAAAAGGAATTTTCTTTAATTCTGTTATATCCACTACAAATTTAAATAAGTATGCGTCAAAATTCAGAAATTCCCACAATTTTACCGTTCCAAGTCTATAAGGACATTTTACTTTTGTAGGGTATACGTAAGTACTTAGTAAAGTTATTTTTTGTTTGCTAATACGATCTTAGAAACGTTAAACCTCCTTCTCCTTTCTTAAACGTTAAAGGGCTTAGAACTAGGTACTTTTCATAGTTCTAAAACTTATCTTAAAATAGTAACAAATAAAGGAACTCAGACGCTTAAATTGTAATTATTATTACTCGTTTCCTTTCAACGTAAAGGTTCTATACATGCACGGAACTAACACACACATAGAAACGATGCTGCTATATATTTTGAGTCAGTACATAATGTAAGATGAGCTTTGTTTGCCAATGTCTTTTCTTGTTAAAATCTTTGCACTAAGGTAACATTTAAGATGACTGTTATCACTCATTGAGTAAGTATTGGAAATCTGCTTTAGAAAAATAGTATGTCTCCTTACTGTCAATTTGCTAGGCTTATATCCAAATTTTATACAGTCCCTTAGTATATTAGGGGTAAGTATTAAGTATAGATGTCATACTGTACTTTGGCCGTGGAATCTGAAATATACATAAACTTCTGCAGTTAATGTACCCTCTGTACTAACAAAATATTTAGTGATGTAAAAAAATGTTCAACTTACTGCAAATTTTTAAATCTAAATTTCGTTTTTTACTAAAAAGATAGTAATAAATGGGTAAGATCAAAATGTAGATCTCGTTTTCGTGAACACGGCTATAATATCCAACTCATTTTTGACAAAAGATAAGATAAGATAAGAGTAGGTGAAAATTGGGGGTTCTGCCTCAAATCTGTAATGATGATCTATTCACTCCGACAGGTTGAATAGATGATCTGTTCACTTTGGTAGTGAACAGATCATCTGGTCACGTCATCTATTCGGTTCACGTCATCGGATCCCGAAGTGAATAGATCATCTGCTATTCAACCAGATTGTCCAAACTGGTCCTTCAAACCGTGTGTAGCAGATCATCTATTCAACCAGATAGTCGGAATGAACAGATCATCTATTCAACCAGTCGAAGTGAATAGATCATCTGCTATTCAACCAGATTGTCCAAACTGGTCCTTCAAACCGTGTGTAGCAGATCATCTATTCAACCAGATAGTCGGAGTGAACAGATCATCTATTCAACCAGTCGAAGTGAATAGATCATCTGCTATTCAATCAGATTGTCCAAACTGGTCCTTCTAACCGTGTGTAGCAGATCATCTATTCAACCAGATAGTCGGAGTGAACAGATCATCTATTCAACCAGTCGAAGTGAATAGATCATCTGCTATTCAACCAGATTGTCCAAACTGGTCCTTCAAACCGTGTGTAGCAGATCATCTATTCAACCAGATAGTCGGAGTGAACAGATCATCTATTCAACCAGTCGAAGTGAATAGATCATCTGCTATTTAACCAGATTGTCCAAACTGGTCCTTCAAACCGTGTGTAGCAGATCATCTATTCAACCAGATAGTCGGAGTGAACAAATCATCTATTCAACCAGTCGAAGTGAATAGATCATCTGCTATTCAACCAGATTGTCCAAACTGGTCCTTCAAACCGTGTGTAGCAGATCATCTATTCAACCAGATAGTCGGAGTGAACAGATCATCTATTCCACCAGTCGAAGTGAATAGATCATCTGCTATTCAACCAGATTGTCCAAACTGGTCCTGTCGATGGTGTGGATGTTAATAAGGCCTCATCTAATGTAAGTGGCACTCTTATGGCGTTAACATTAAAGTCATCTCACTTTATTTTGATTCGATTCCAACATTTGAGTTAAAGGCTCAGTAACAGGTTTGAATATTTTATTAAGTTCCTGGTTGTTTTGATCTTCCATATCTTTTAACTGTCTAAGTTTGCTTTTTATGATATTTGCTGAAGCAATTATCTGTTCCTTGATATTAAGACTCATATTTTGTCCTGTCGCTTTCACTTTTCTATTAGAAATGATAATATTACATTTTAGTTTAAATATATAAAGGTGTCCAGATTTTTTCTGTATCTACCTTTATTTAATTCACAATCTTTATTTATAGTTAAAATGCCATATCTTTCTTGCCAAACATTGTGACATATATCTTTAAATGTTTTCCATGACATATCGGAATTCACGTGCTCATTGTATATATGCTTCAGGTTGATTTCATCTTGTTTGAAAAGCAATAATAAATTTGCATTATCGCGAATTAATTGTTTTGGTACCTTTGAATATGTCTGTGACAAATAAAAGCTGTCTATTTGATTGTGCCTCCCCATTGTAAAATAATTACGGATATTAACCTGATTTTCACAAACCACATCATCAAAAATTATAACAGTGTTTGGTAAAGCATCATTTGGGTGTATAACTTTACTATTATCACTTAATACACTATATTTGATTTCAGGAACATTTAAAAACACTTCTTTCAGAAAGCAATATTTACTTTGAAATGGTGTTTTGGTATATAAATATAAATGTCGAAATTTAAGACCGTTTTTATGTAATAATAAAGTGACCATTACATTCGTTTTACCACAGTTAGATGGACCACAAATCAAACATCGGATACTATTAGGAAATAATGGACTATGATTTATTTTTTTTAAATGAGATTTTGTTTCAATTTCAATTGGACTGACGTCCAAACTGAGCGATTGTTTTTTAAGCCTCATTGCTAGTTGAATGATGAATATTAGTTCTTGAGCACCATTTTATATAGATATATTGTACCCACTCCAGACTAGAGTGAATTCGATTCGAAAATTCAACCGTCATGAATATATAAAGGTGAAATAATGAAAGACCGTAATAATTAATAAGCTTATATTTTTTATTACTTATATTACAATGTTTGTAGATACACAGGAAATAAACCATCACACTTCAAACAATATGTACATATTCTTACAAAATTCTTACTAAAATACATAATAAGAATTTAATTATAGCTAAAGGTATGCATAGTGACCCCATGCTACAGTTTCTACTTGATTCGGAAGTATTTGACGTTTATCATCATTTCGGTTTAATACTAACTTGTTTTCTTCTTGTGAATACAAAGTATGTTTCAAAGACTTAATAGTGTTCATTTTGCATTTTAAATCAATATTATTTAATAAACAATCTGAATATTGTTTAAGGTTTAAAGATTTTGTTACAGACTTAGATATACCTTTAGCCTTTTTCATTTCTTTGTTAGTACTTTTGATACAGTAAAGTTTAGCTCTTAATCCTACAAATTCCGTAATTAGTGTACCACCCATTTCATCTTTAAACAAGCCAGGTATTTTGTTATTAACTCTTGGGATTCCATATGAATTATTGTTATCGAAATTACTGGTATCGAACACTTGAATGTCTTGTTTAATATCTTTATATACATCATCTGCATAAATTAAATATAAGAGACTGTCAGTATCAGTGTAACAAAGTTTAGCATTCTCACCGTATTTACTTTTAACATAATTATAATGGAATTGATATAAATGTGTCTTTGCGTACTCTAATACAGTAAATCCCACATAGATTGGTTTATCTAAAGTAATTTTTTCTAGACTTAACTGTACTGCTAAGAAATTTTCGGAAAATATTGATACTGATTTTAAATTTGGTTTAGCAATTAGTTTCCGAGCACCTACAAGTTTATTTGTTACATTGTTATTATCTTCCCAATTAGATACTAGTTTCACATTCACCTGTTTTCGTTTGTTCTCTATGGTTTTACCAAAGATAGAATTATTCAATAATTTGAAAAAGTCTTTTTCAAAGTCAGATTTTGAAATCTGACGTAAACTTGTATTCAGATCTATATATGTCTTTAAAAAACTTTCTTGTCTGAAGGATATTACACGATATATTTTTTTTAATAAGAGACCTTGTTTTAAGCATTCCTTTAAATGAATATAATGAATTACGTAACACTTTTTGTTAAATAAATTTGCCACTAGTTTTGGTGATTTACTGCCTGGTGGAATAAGTTTCTCTGCAGCAAAGGGTAAGTCACAATGAGCATCGTGTAAGTAATAAGGGTATTCCAAATCAACTTCCAAAATGTATCCGTATTCACTATCATCTGAAATGGTTTCAATATTTAAATTACTAATCTGTTCAGGTGATAAAAATCTAAAATCAGATATTGGCATTTTTTTCATCATAGCAAAACCGTACAAATTATTGCAATCTAAATATATTAAAAAACTTGATGGCTTTGAATTATCAAAATTTGGTAAGTATTTATTATTAGCTTGAGCATGTCTCAGCGAACATTGTGCCAAGCCACCTCGAACACCTTTTTCTATCATTTCATATATTTCAAGATCAGTAATTAATTCTAATCGGACATCAGTATAAAGAAGCATCGCATCCCAGCTCAAGCCTGGAGCTGTAACATAATAAGCTGGATCTAAGTTATAGTAATGCAAACTCATGTTTCTAAAGTTTTCAAATATATCAGTTAATAATAAAACATCACATTTTATATATAGATCGGTGTATTCACCCATGTTCCTAATGTTAAACTCTTTCCAAACATTTTGTGCATGTGTGTATTCACTATCAGTTATATTTTGCCTTAATAAACTGTTGTAAAATAACCGTTTAGGAGGTAAACACTCTTCATCATATTTAACAAAACTATCCATGTAGTCATAAGGATAAATCCCTTTTTTTCTCATTACCTCAAATTGATAAGTAGTGTTGAAAGTTTTTGAAGTATGAATAAAATCATTATCATTTAAACTTTTACTCAAATTATCTAAGCTTGCGTTTAAAAATAGGAAAGAATCTATAAATTTCACTTGAATAGAAGACTTGTTTCCGTTCTGATTAAATGCCTTCGTTACTGTTATGTATTTTTCTTTAGTCTTTGGTATAACATTAATCGAACCATCGTATTTAGTTAGCTCCATTATAAATAAATGTAAATCATAACCAGATAAATTATGAAACACAACTGGTATATATGGACATACTTTAAACATGAGATTGCAATATGAATGCGCTACCCCTCTGTACTCTCCGGTAACATGGTCATGGTCACGAATTTTGTCACCAAATAATAAATGTTTACAAATATGACAATACACACTGCTATCATATTCATTTTGCTGTTCCTCAGTTAATTTTATCATTGGTTTATTGGTTTTAATCAAATCATTAATACATTTCACATCTTCCATTAATGTTTTGATAAATATTTCCGTTGCATCTAAACCTCGATACGAAACAAATTTGTTAAAGGAGCTATCAAATGAACAACAAATATAATAAGCAAAACATGATGGAACATGGATTTTAAGCTTGGTAGTGTTTGTGTTTTGTGATTTATCTGAATACTTCTGTAACAAACTTTCAAAGTCAGCATATATTACAAAATGAACCTTTTGCTTTCTTTCGAAATGCTTAAACGATAAATAAGTGTCGGGTTTTGGTAATACTTGCAATACTTTGGAACAATTATGTGTTTTGTATTTATTGTCGCTGCAAAAAGTCTGTAAGCATGCCTCACACAAATAAACATCTCCTCTATGCTTCGTTACTTGGCTTCGTACTAATTTCAGTAAATTTTTTATTAAGCAATAGTGACCTTTTCCATTGCTTTCTATATATAATAAATTGAAATGATTAATTCTTTTATTAGCAGTCATATAAAGAGGCCCAGTTACAAATTTATTTATTTTGTCTAGACCAAATACATTAATACTTATATTTGAATTATTCTTTTCAAAAATTTTAATATCTTTAAATGATGGAGGAAATATCATTCCATTTACATTCAATATATTTAAAAAATTTGGATAAGAACTACACCTATCTGAGTTTTTATCACAGGGATAAAGCCCAGCTAATATGCTCCAAAGGAAACAAAATTCATCATTATTTTTAACATTAACACAGCTCTTAGTATTGTACACGCGAGGAGGTAGTTTTATATATGTACCACCTTGCATAGGACAATATTTATTTACATTGATTTCTAAATGACTGACTGATAAAAATGTCCAACCGGACTCAGAGTGTTCAAATTCACTAAGTTTTCGTTTCATCGTATCAACAGTGTTCATTCTAAATATTTCTTTCAATTCATCAACATCATGTATTATTTCATATTTCGTATTAAAAGATTTCAATTGCCTTTCCTCAGATTTTGGTAATAAATAATATGCAAATAATTCAAACTGTATCTTAAGACATTTGTGTTTTTGTAAATTCATTTCTATAAGTCTATAAATATCTGTTTCACAATCATATAAAAACAATTCTGGTATCGAATACAACTTTTTGTCAGATTTTATGCGATAACTTATAACTCGATTTTTAAATGCAGTACTCAAAATATCAATATTCTCAAAATCTGTTTTTATCAGTGAATTCAATTTATGTATTTCAGTTTTCATATGACATTGATATCGATTTCTTTTTACTTGTATATCACAATCATCACATTTCATAATCTCATCATTAACTGGCACTGGAGAAGGATTGATGTTGATAACTGTAAAAAAAGAACGTTTCTGGATATATAATATTTTAATGATATAACTATTATGTATTACAAACAATCACATTATTATTATACATTTACATTATATACTTATACATTTAGCTTGCATATTATCATTTATAACATGTACCCAATACGTGAAGATAAAAGTTTATAGACTTATAACCAAACTAGTAAGTTGTTTAGTACTATTAAATAATATTATTGTTGTAAGCTGAAGTTGGATGTGAATGTGTTAGGAGTTCCTCGGAACTCCTTCCTAGCAGCACTTATTAAGTTAGTAAGATGCTGCCAGAAAACAGTGTCTGTGTCCGTCCTTAATTTTAGTGTGGACACGGAGTGACGCCATCTATTTATTGGAATAACATTTTCTATTTCATTACATCTATAGACTTTTAACTCCACGTAGTGGGTACCTTTTTTGTTAGGTAAATTTTGTTTTGATAATCCTGTTGCGATCCTGTTAACGAACACAGATTGCAGTGGTGGTGGTGGTGGTGGTGTACCTTTTGGTGAAGGTTCTACATCATCTTCGCTTTCCTCCCCGAAAAGGTCAACCGCAGTAATTTTATTCGCTGTGATAGCTTTGATCACCGGACGCGTTTTCTTATTCGGTGGATGCGAGGTCGAAGGCCGTCTGGACGACACTTTCTCATCTCCGGAAACAGATGTATGTGATCTATGAATAAAAAATTAAATTATTAGTAAATACTATGGAGGCCTGTAAACTACAACACGTATATCTGTATAAATTATTACACTAATATTATATATACATACACCCTCTCGGTTATACTAACACTATTACACTGTTAACATTACAAATTGTATTTAGTTGTATTTAGTAGTTATTTATGTTGTATAAATAAAGCGTTATCTATCTATCTAACACGGTTTTAAACCAATCGAGGCTAAAAGTGTAAGTCTATAAGTATTAATTAATTACATAGTTAACTAACCTTTTTGGTTGCTTCTTTTCTCGCTCCCTGTCAACTATCGGCTTCGGCTCCTCGTCCTCAGAAACCGGTGAATGTACCCTGTGCAACAATTAATAGATGTTACTAAAATAATGTATGTAAAAAATCCATATTATATAATAGCTCTATGAAAGCTAATATACAATATGAGCAAAACAGTTATAATTTGATGCCTACAACTTACCGTTTTTTTTCTTTCTTCTTTGTCTCACTATCAGCTCTTCTACTGTAGTGAGATATTCTTTTTTTTTCGACCGCCTTCACCTCATCGTCTGATGGCGGAAACTCCTCATCTCCGAGTAATGGCATTGATCTGGACCTGTAAAATATACAATAATTAAAACAAAAATAGCTTGATACGCCTAATTACTGACTAGTGAATTTACTAGGCAAAGCGTCTAACATCGTATGACTATTAAGTAAGAAGCACTGATGCAGTGCACCTAGAGCCTGGGTAGCACTGTACTGATTATGACCAGCGTTATCTCTTATAATATAACCGGTGTATTTTCTTCATGATCCGATGACCTGAACCGAATACCAGACCACCGAGACCAGATGATCTATTCACTCCGACTGGTTGAATAGTTGATCTGTTCATTTCGGTAATATGATTGAATAGATCATTATTACATCCTAGCTTATGCACTAGCACTGATTATGGGCAACCTAGACCTAAAGCCTGGGTAGCACTGCACTGATTACGGGCAACGTTGTCTCTTAACATCAGGAGAGCGTCTTGCTCTTTTTCTTGCTTCTTAGTATAATACAAAACATTGAATGATAGAACAATTAATTATAAAATGAGTATAGGTACTTACATGTTGCTTGAAGTGTGGAGAGTTTATTTCCTGGTGTACCCTTAGCGCCTTGCTTGCCGGAACTGATAACTTCGATCCTGGTTCCAGTCATATTTATTGCACTAAATTTGAGAGTGTGTGTAAATACGGATAGAGCGATGTTTTTGTGCATAATAGCTGACTCTATAAAAAATCCAAACATAGGTTTGTTATGGAATGCGTTGGAAGACCTAATTTGGCAAGTATCTACTCGTACCTAGGCGCAGTCATAGGAAGAAACTTTCCATGATTTTATCGTTGTGTCAGCTAAAATGAAATATTGTTCAATTTTGAACTTTATAGCAACAAAAAATTGTCTTTAAATTCTGGTACATGTACTACCGAAATATTAATATTTTTGAAACAATCAAGAAAATAAGACGCTTATACAATGGCTGTAAGTATAATTTATAATATTAGATAAATTAATTTAAGGTATATTATGTACCTGCAATACAAACGTTGGCCGCAGCTAGTTATTTTAATTTACTTTTTATTTACAGGACAGCGAAGAATCACTATTCAACTTTATTCCAATGGATAAAAATCGTGGATCTACGAGCCGCAAAAGAACAATTGCCGATGATAACATAACAATCTATTCATGTATTAAAAGACCTATCACTGGTGGTATAAAATTAATAAAAATAGAATTGTATGATCTTATGAAGAGTGATCTTGACACAAAAAAACTTGCAGGCGTGTGTCAGTGTAAAGCTGATGTGTGTGTGCAACATGTTATTAAGAATAGTTATATGGATGATGATAATATTTATAAATGTGTAAAAGAACTTGTCACTAAAATAGAAAACAATGTATTAAATTATTGAAATAAATTTCTGAGGTAATATTATGTTTTTGTTTCATTTGTTGATTTATAAGATCTAGAATAAACTGCAAGTTACGAGCTGGTAGTATCTGTTCAGTTATGTTATAAAAGGGAAATATTTTTAAAATCGTATTTTTAACTTACTTGAGAAAGGAACTAAAGAATTATTATTTGTGTATATGTAGATATTTCAGATCAATCATTTTTGTCACTACATACTAGATAAACTAAAGTCGCTCCACATTGTTTGTATGCCTCTATGTATGCTTAGATCCTTAAAACTAAGCAACGGATTTAATGCTGTTTCTAGTAGATAAAGTAAATTAAGAGAAAAGTTTTAAAATGTACTTATAATAGATGCATAATAATATAGTAGAGAATACACAATAATTTAATTTACGCTACGAAGTGCGCGCGTGTAATAGTTACAAATAAATATTAGAATGATTGATCTGAAATATTTACATGTACATCATTACACTCGAGAAGACGTGTAAATGTAGATATTTCAGATCAATCATTCTAATATTTATTTGTAACTATTACACGCGCGCACTTCGTAGCGTAAATTAAATTATTGTGTATTCTCTACTATATTATTATGCATCTATTATAAGTACATTTTAAAACTTTTCTCTTAATTTACTTTATCTACTAGAAACAGCATTAAATCCGTTGCTTAGTTTTAAGGATCTAAGCATACAAACAATATGAAGCGACTTTAGTTTATCTATGTTGTGTCAAAAATGATTGATCTGAAATACCTACATATACATCATTACACTCGAGCGTCGAGCGAAATATGTGCAACGGCGGCAAAATTCCTTCGGTTCGCCCGCATAAAATTAGGTAACGATAGATATATATTATTATTAAATATCTTGGACTTGCACACGACATACGGTGTACCTAGGTCTTCTGTTCTTCATGATCCGATGGCCTGAACAGCCTAGTTTTGAGACTAGATAATCTAACAGCTTTGGCAATCTGGTTGAATAGATGATCTGCTACACACGGTTTGAAGGACCAGTTTGGACAATCTGGTTGAATAGCAGATGATCTATTCACTTCGACTGGTTGAATAGATGATCTGTTCACTCCGACTATCTGGTTGAATAGATGATCTGCTACACACGGTTTGAAGGACCAGTTTGGACAATCTGGTTGAATAGCAGATGATCTATTCACTTCGGGATCCGATGACGTGAACCGAATAGATGACGTGACCAGATGATCTGTTCACTACCAAAGTGAACAGATCATCTATTCAACCTGTCGGAGTGAATAGATCATCATTACAGATTTGAGGCAGAACTTCCAATCTGGCAATCTGGTTGAATAGATGATCTGCAACACACGGTTTGAAGGACCAGTTTGGACAATCTGGTTGAATAGCAGATGATCTATTCACTTCGGGATCCGATGACGTGAACCGAATAGATGACGTGACCAGATGATCTGTTCACTACCAAAGTGAACAGATCATCTATTCAACCTGTCGGAGTGAATAGATCATCATTACAGATTTGAGGCAGAACCCCCAATTTTCACCTACTGATAAGAAACACTTTATTGATCCACATATAAAGTAAATTTTACAAACAACAAAATTAAAACTAAGGGTGTATCAATTGGCGGTCTTATCGCTCAAAGCGATCTCTTACAGACAACCAAACAAAACTCCGACTTTCAGTGCTTTATGCTATCTTAGTTCGAAAGTTCGGGCAAAGGTGTAGCTTGAAAACCAGCAACTACGCTAACTCTGGGTTGACGTAGAGGCTATCCAAATATTTTTTTTCTATTAATTTCATTTTTTAGTAAATTATGTTGTAAAATTTGGCAATAAATTTAAACATACAGGAAATGTAAAACTATAACACAAAATAACGACATAAGTGTAAGAATTGGCGGTCTTATCGCTAAAAGCGATCTCTTCCAGATAACCTTGCAGAGAGAGAGAAATATTTATATTTTTCATTTTTACTATTTCTTTCTTTCTTATGCTATTGACGGCAGAATAAAGACGCTATTGTGAATTATAGGTCTAGAGAAAGAACCACATCTAGATTCTAGAGATTAGTAACTGTTGTGTATAGTATGAGTTACGTAGACAAATGAATAACGACTCGCTACTCCCAGCGTTGTCTGTCTGATATTTTGATGAATTCCTAAACAACGTGCGCGTCATTAGCTAGGTATGTTCTCTACTAAATTAGATTACAGGTTTTACTTCAAAGATTAAATTCTAAATTTAAAATATAAAGTTTTTTTTTAATCCAAGTAGGTATTATAACCGCCAAACCGCCAATTGTAACATTGCATAACTGAAATGTACTTCTTTAGTGTTAATTGTTTTCTTTGTTGCAATAAAGAGTTATTTATCTATTATTGAAGTAGAATAGAATAAGACTTCGCATATCCGATTATAAGAAACTAGCTGCATCCAGCGGTTTTACCTGCTGTACTGTAGCCTATATGTTATTCCAGGATCTAAGCTATCTTTATACCAAATTTCAGATCAATCTGTCCACCCGTTTAGGCGTGAAAGGTAACAAACTTACATTCATACATTCTTAGAAACTTAATTATAGGATAGTTATAATATACAAACTAAACTAGAGTTAAACAATCGGCGGCCTTATCGCACAAAAGAATTTATCTATTGCATAGAATATTTAGCTTCAGTTAAGACACTTATTATGTCGCTCTTTAACACGGGCTAAGCCCGGGCCTTTTTATAGGCGTACACGGAGACAAGAAGTCCAACGTGCAGAGGCCCTTTTGAGCTTTTAATATAAATGTAATGGGTGACACTTATTGGAGTCTGTGAGTCCATCCATAAAAAATGGGCTCAAAGACACTTATTATTATTATTATTTGAAACGATTTTTTATTCTTTTTTTTAAATATTTTAGGACATTTCACACAGCGCCATCTAACCCCAAACTAATAAACTTAATGCTTGTTATTATGGTGGTTAGGATAACGGATATAATACTTATATACTCTTCTTTTGTAAATACATACTTATAATAGATATTGAAAACCACCCAGACCAGAAACAAATACATGTGGATCACACAAACATTTGTCCCATGCGGGAATCGAACCCGCAACCTTCTGTGTTGCAGGCGGGTATTAGCCCACCGCGCCACAGAGGTCGTCAAACTAAGAACTAAGTGGATTGAACTAAGTGGAAAAATAGGAAAAGTTTTAAAAATAATTGTAGCGGAAATCGCACGTAATAATTATGAATACGTAACCATTTTATATAAACGTAGGTGTTTAAATAGTAGGTGTTGCTTAATATGGTGAAATAAGGATATTTATTATGTGAAATTATGTGATTTACTAAAAAAAAATCACTACATAGTATAAAACAAAGTCGCATCCCGTCTCTGTCTCTATGTTTGCTTAGATCTTTAAAACTACGCAACGGATTTTGATGCGGTTTCTTTTAATAGATAGAGTGATTCAAGAGAAAGGTTTATAGGTATAATACATGCATAATATAGTAGAGAAACACTGATAAATTTCTGTTATGCGCAACGAAGTGCGCGCGGGTCCAATAATTATGTATAAGTGTAAGCTAGCAAAGTTAGAGGAGCCTGACACTTGTCTGAAACTCAAATCAAAAAATCATTTATTCAAATAGGTTAACAGTGGAGCACTTTTGCAAGTCAAGTTTACAATATTTTAGTTTAGACTCTACCGCTCGATCGCAAATAATAATAATAATTGGGGGTTATACTCCAACAGAACAGGTTACCCTACTTACACTGTCAGAGTCAAATCACAAATTATAGGTCGTGTGGCCAACCTATATGCAAAGCACCTCATTGATAAGAACGAGTAAGAATCTCATAGTGATTGTTTTTTTAAATATGCGTTTACAATATAAAATGTAGCGTCCGTGGCCCAGTGGTCTTAGGTCCGGTCCTGGGTTCAAATCTCGGTGTGGCAAAGAGTTACACCAGGACGCTACCGTGTTCCACAAAGCACGTCAAACTGTGGGTCCCGACTGTTTCCTATAAGATATGTAGGAGGCATTCGTTAGGTCATGTTGCAGGCCCTGTATTAATCTCGGTGACCTGAAACTGCGACATATAGGTTGGCTACACAACCTATGTGTGATTTGAATCTGACACTGTAAGTAAGGTAACCTGTTCTGTTAGAGTATAAACCCTAATTATAACATTTATTCATCGTTTGAATGTCACCGTAAAAATTACTAAATTACATAACTTTTCGTCATATTTTTATCTTTGTGTGATTAATTATGTCATAGTTTAATAAGGCTAACCCTTAGCAATAAAATTATCACTTAAGTATTTGTTTTAAATTTGTTATCCAATGTTTCGCCGCATGGGGTCAAGTTCTGACTTTTCTAACGGTTTAAGAGTTATGTTAATACTAATAATGTATTTAATCTAATAATTATTATATAATATAATAATCAAATGGTTTGCTCTGGCTTCACTTCTTAATAATATTTACGTATCATTAATCAAAAATGAAGAGATCCGTAGACGAACTAAAGTCATCGACATAGCCCAGCGGATTAGCAAGGTGAAGTGACAATGGGCAGGCCACATAGCACGTAGAGCGGATGACCGATGGGGTCGAAAAGTGCTCGAGTGGAGACCACGGACTAGCAAACGTAGCGTAGGACGTCCACAAGGTGGACAGATGACCTTATAAAGGTCGCCGGAAGACGCTGGATGCAGGTCGCTTCCAACCGGTACATATGGAAGTCCAAAGGGGAGGCCTATGTTCAGCAGTGGACGTCCTACGTCAAGATGATGATCATTAAAAAAATATATGTATTTTTTATTTTGTTTATCCAAAAGATTGAAATAAAACAATTTTCAAAATTTTGAATAATTCCCCTTTTTAACCCCCGACGCCAAAACGACGGGGTGTTATAAGTTTGACGTGTCTGTCTGTCTGACTGTGTGTGTCTGTCTGTAGCATCGTAGCTCCCGAACGGATGAACGGATTTTGATTTAGTTTTTTTTGTTTGAAAGTAGAGTTAGTCGAGAGTGTTCTTAGCCATGTTTGGTGGAAATCGGTCCAAGATGGCCGCCGCTACAAAATGGCGGATTACTTTTTTCTTCCACGACCCCCTCAATATGAGTATCAAATGAAAGGGCTTGACTAGTAGAATACAATCCACTATAGTAAATTTAAAATCCAAGATGGCCACCACCACAAAATGGTGAATTACATATTGCGTTGGGGGTTTTTTAAATTTTTTATTTAATTCACTTGTCTCAAAGGTTTTGGTACCCAGAGGAGAGATTGCATTGAAGAACCCTTCCAAAGTAAAAGTTTCTAAATTACGCAACTTTTCGTCATATTTTTTTATCATTGTGTGATTATTTATCATAGTTTAATTAGGCTAACTACCCCTTTGCAAACAAATTATCACGTAAATGTTTGTTATTGTTTTTATTATCTAATATCTTAAGCCGCATTAGGTCCTGTTTTTCTAATGGCTTAAGAGTTATCAGAATAAGTACTTTATATTTTACTTACTTATATAGTACTTTATTTTATCTATAAACTAACATTTATGTTTTTTTTTATTAATATAGAATACATCAATCTAGATGCACTCTATATAAAAATACAATCTAGGCTTGACTTAGGCTAATAAGTATTTTACATATAACATAAACTGCTAGATAGACTTAAACTAAGAATGTGTCCAATAACACGTTTCTTATTGTTTATAAGGGGAAGACACTTTGTTCATGTGTTTTTTATGCAAAATGCACATGTTGCACTTTTACCACATTTATGTTTTTTTTTTTTTTTTATGTGATGAAGTAGAAGACGAGCAAGACGCTCTCCTGATGTTAAGAGATAACGGCTGCCCATAATCAGTACAGTGTTACCTAGGATTTCACAATTATGTGAAATTCTAGGAGCACTGCACCAACGCTTCTTACTCAAGAGTCATGAGATGTTAAGACTCTTTAGCCCAGTAATTTCACTAGCTACAGTGCCCTCCTACCGGAGCACAGTGATATTTGCACATCACTGCACATGTGGCTTTAATTATATATTAATAACATAAATAGGGCAATTACTTTGACCAAAGAGAACGTGCGAAATTAAAAAAATATAAAATTGTACAAAAATTGTATTTAGTTCTAAGTTCTTGTAAGTTGAATCAATAAAGTGTTATTTAATCTTTAATCTTATCTAAAATTTAAATGCATTTTTATAGCACTCTCCGAATGAATAAAAATGCTATTATGTATTCGTTTATTTGTTTGTTACAACTTAATAATATTAAAATAAAACATATTTCAAAAATTTTAATAATACTAATCACTATCACACTTTTATTATAACTATTCGACGACCTCTGTGGCGCGGTGGGCTAGTACCCGCCTGCAACGCAGAAGGTTGCGGGTTCGATTCCCGCATGGGACAAATGTTTGTGTGATCCACAGATATTTGTTTCTGGTCTGGGTGGTTTTCAATATCTATTATAAGTATGTATTTACAAAAAAAAAAGTAAATAAGTATTATATTCGTTATCCTAACCACCATAATAACAAGTATTAAGTTGCTTAGTTTGGGGTTAGGTGGCGCTGTGTGAAACGTCCTTAAATATTTATTATTATTATAAAGGCTAAAGTTTGTGAGTGTGTTTGTTTGTTACTTCTTAACACCTAAACGGGTGGACCGATTGAGCTGAAATTTATTATTCCAGGGTGTAAGCTATCTTTATATCAAATTTCAGCTGAATCGGTCCACCCGTTTAGGTGTAAAAGAGTAACAAACTTACATCCAGACATCCATGCATTCTTACAAATTTTCACATTTATAATAATAGTAAGATGTAGTCCTATAGAACTACTTATATATACCTAGATAGCCTGTTAGTTCTAATAGTTGTAATATGTATATTATAATGACATGACCTAATATACCTATAACTATTTACCTAAAAAGTCTCATTTTTGAATATAAAAAAATGAACAAAAAACGTCTCTCTCGTCAATCATTGAGTTGTAAGTTGTAACGTCACAATTAGCTAAAGCGCATCAATGGACTTGAAAAAAATAATTTAAATTC
This sequence comes from Hemithea aestivaria, assembly GCA_947507615.1. Taxonomy (NCBI): domain Eukaryota; kingdom Metazoa; phylum Arthropoda; class Insecta; order Lepidoptera; family Geometridae; genus Hemithea; species Hemithea aestivaria. The sequence continues at coordinate 2,860,000 of OX382348.1, read as the reverse complement.
GGAATCTCTAATTCGATTTATGAACATTAAATCAAAGCAAATGACGCGGCGCACGCGCAGCCGCCGTGTCACGTTTTGGGGGGAAAGGGGGGGAGAACCTGATTTTCGGTCTATCTTGACCTTGAAATGGCGCGTTACATCATCAGAACCTTCCTGCTAATCACTGCCTTATTTATAAGGCTTTAGAGACTATTTTTGTTTGAAATAGAAAAGTAGTTAAGATACTTTGGTGTTGAATGTATAGATGCATATATATATTTTATAGAATACGTCGGTATCAAAGATCGCTACCTATTCCTTTCCGCGTGAGCCTTTTCGTGTTAATTTTTGTATTGTGTGTTTTGTTTTCTAGACATTTCGTTATCATAAAGCATTTTGATAACGAGATAGGTACCTACTCACTGTACATTTTTAGAGACCTATAGGACATATAGGTTTCCAGACGACACGTTACGACAGAAAAAAATAAAAGACTGCCCCTGTGTACCTAGTATATAAGTAGTTACGTAGAAATAGATAAGTAGGTATTATTTTTTACTAGCTGCGCTCAACAGTTTTTGAAAAGTACATAATGTGTTATTCCAAGATTTAACTCTACATTTTTTTAAATTTGATAAGGTCGTGTTTTACCGAGATGTTAGATAAAAACCTATGAGTTTCTTGCCCTTTCTCCTCATAAAGGTACAGTCAACTACAAAGAGATGTATCCATGTTAGGATTACAAAATGAAGTAAATTTTCATTTGCCACAATGAACTACCCTTGGTTCGTGACATTTCTAGTAGCAATCAAACTTTATATTATCATCGACTCGTTTAATATGCAACAATGATGTATCCCACTACTTTTCCTTAGGTGATACATAATAATAGCATTTAAAATGAATCGAATATAATATAAGATTTGGTGGATACTGAAAATGTCACGAAGTAAGGGTAAATAATTTTTGCATACTAAAAGTTCCTTCATTTTGTAAGACTAACATGGATACATCTCTTTGTAGTTGACTGTACTATCTGAAAGAGCGGTATACATACTTAATCTTATTAATATTATGAACGTGAAAGTTTGTAAGAATGTATGGTTGTTTGGATGTATGTTTGTTACTCTTTCACATCGAAACGGGTGGAACGATTGAGGTGATTTGGTATAGAGATAGCTTAGACCCTGGAATAACACATAGGCTACAGTACAGTGGGTAAAACCGGTGGACACAACTAGTATAGAATAATATTACTTACTCTATAAAAACTGACTCAACAAAAGAGTCCTATTATTATAGCCTGTTCCAATAAACGAATTAAGATTAAGTTTTTAAGTTTAAGTTAAACTTATACATTTATTGTTGTTTCAAAATTATGTCTTTTTAGGAGATTTATTGAATGACAAAAAGTAATAAAACCATAAATTTTAATGTATGTAAACTTATAGGTATTTAATATTTATAAGGAACTAATATATAATTATATGATCAAAGAATGCCGCACCTTTAGATATAATCAACATGGTAACATAATATTAAAACCTTATAAATTTATGTAAATTATGGCGCTAGTATCTATGTACTAATATGTTTTAAAGGAGGTTTTGAATAGGAAATGTTAGTTCCGATTTTGGCCACAATGCGTATGACTCTATAACATGGAGGAAAAACTACTGGACGGGGCTTGCTGAAATAAGAAAGGAGGCTCTTATAGTAAGCCCAACAATGCGTAAATCACAATATAAATACAAGACGACATAATATATTGCTTACACACTGTACTATATTATAATAGTATCTATCATATTTTGCATTTAACTTTGTTTTGTTTGTTATATGAGTTTTTCCTGAAATGGATTTTCTTTTTTTATTTTTTCATTTATTTGTGCTGTAATAGTAAGTAGTATTTTTTGTGTACTTAAATAGGTACATCGGTCACATAAAATTAATACCATTCTATTGTTCGTTCATTCTATACCTGTGTAGGAGTATAGTGAGTAGGGTGTGAGCCCACGTGCGCTTTCCAGAATTTTACTGGTTGGCGCAGTGCACCCAGAATTTAACCTTTGTAAAATCCTGGGTAGTTTTACTAATTATAATGGGCAGCGTTATCTCTTACCATCAGGAGAGCGTTTTGCTCGTCTTCTTACTTCGTTGTATAAAAAAGACGTGTGCTTCATTTCCATTTTAATGAAACTACTTCTCATAATTTCTGTATACTTTGTTGTATATAAATTCATATTTCGTGATGACGCCATTTTGGCACTAGGACTGGTTTTTGCTACCTATACTAATTATATTTTAGTTGTGTTACTTCAAGCGTAATGACTTCTATATAACTACATCATATAATATATAATTTATGAATATAAATTGAGTAGATACAGGTTTCTAACCAGCAAGTGTTTTTAGAAAAAATGTAGGTACTTTTTTGAACATAGACAGTAGAGTTTTTTATTTTACCATAACGTATAACAATACTTTTAAGAAAACACAGAATGCTTCTTTCATAGAATTCCGAATCGAAAACTAAGTATAAAATATGTAGATTTACGAACTTGATGTTAAATTAAAGTTTTTTTGTAGTTAAATAATCACTATTTTATTTCCTTATACTTTTTATTTCTTTTTCGTCACTAAATTACTTGATAACTCATAAAAATTATCATGTTAAAAAAAACAAAACAATTTTATAAACTCTCTCTAATAAAGTTCTAGAAAAAGCATGCTCTACCGGATCACACACGTTTTTACGTCTATTAAAAACTCACAGCTACCAAATTACTCTAAAATTGAGACTTATTATTAATAAACAACAAAAAGCAACTTTCATTATCATCATCCTCATACGAAAAAACCCATCGATTTTACAATGCGCGCTTTCCGTACGTCTTAATCCGCCATTTTGTTTTTTGTTTCAAAAGCGCGCCAAAAAAGTTTTATAACGACAAAAACCAAAGAGTTTTTACTCAAGTTTTTATTATTAAAAATTCTGGGTCACTGTGTTTCTTATTTGTCCTTTTAACTGGTTTGTGACTGTTTTATTTAAATTTGGTAATTCTGACTCATATTACCGTTAAATTGCAATATTATTGGCGAGTTAATTTATTCATTATTCGTGGATTACTTAATTTTATGTACGTTTAGGGCAAGCTTTGATGTTATGGTTTCTTTTTTGCTTTTTATTTTAAACTTGGCATTGGCAGTGAATCTCTGTTATTTATAGTTTGTTTGTAGTTTTTATTTAAGTTTTTGTGGAGCATGGTTTTGCTAAATTTGGATTTGAATTATCCAATGTGTCTTTTTTAACCAAGTGTATATTGTTTTGTTATTGTTGGCTTATATTTTGTGTTTGACTAGATATCGTGATTATTGCACTTTTAACAAAACAATTTTACTATTTAGATAGTGATTTATATAACTAGTAGACAAAGTAATACCAGTCCGAAAGATTAGCTTGGTGATTGTACACTTTGCGATTTATGCACCAAATTTACACAAATACAAAACGTACCTATGTATAAGTATCTAAACTTCTTCATTATTATAATACCTATTAATTTTTTAGTTTTAATATATTTTTTCTTGTTTTTTTAGTTTAACAAAAATATTTAGTACCAACATCATCATCATCATCCTATGTTCGTCCACTGCTGGACATAGGCCTCCTCATGGCCACTCAGTTCGGTCCTCAGGCTTTCTTCTCCACCCACCCCCAGCGACCAGCGACCCTCCGGATATCATCGCCCCATCTCGACCATGGGCGCCCTACACTACGTTTACCGAGACGTGCTCTCCACTCGAGAACTCGTCTACCCCAGCAATTGTCGGTTCTACGGCAAATGTGACCAGCCCATTGCCACTTCGGCTTGCCTACATACACATAGATACATAATATTATAATGACGTCTGGTTTCCATTGGGGTAGGCAGAGACTATTTCCCTTCACTTGGAACCTATAGAAAACTAATAAAATAACTTAATTAAAAGTACAATTGTCTATAAATCATTCTACATCCTCCAATTAGCATATTGATTGTAGCAAAATTATCTATTAAGCAATAATAATATCCTTCATTAACATTAGGTATTTGTAGACTTGAATGGTGTAATGAGCATCTAATCTGAACTTTTTGAAACTGCGCAAATTATTATTTTTAAGTGATAAGTTTTTGTTAAGTGGCTATTAAGTAAGTTGAATAGTAGGTACCTAACCTACAATTTCTTTAATTCATTATAGGTTAGTGCGGCCATACCTTTATGTGGTAGCAGACTAAACCTAAAACACGGGATAAATGATGATAAATCCCTCCCGAGTTTCACTGAACATCATGCCGGAGCACGCTCATATGACAGCTTGTCAACAAAGTTGTAAAAAAAAAATTAAAAATGTAGACTGTCTGCAATATGACTTAACAACATAGATATACTACTCTACTATACTACGAGTAGTATATCTATGCCTAACCTCTGAAACAATGTAGCGTCCAGACGAAAAACTACACATCCCAGGGTCTCTAAATTTCAATCCGGATGTGCGACCATAGTAACTATTTTTCAGGCTTCTAAGTTTTAATATTTTAGCTTAAATATAATTTATTATTATTCTGCTAGCAACTTAAGCCCGTCAAATAATATTAATTGATCATAATATTATGTATATGTATGATATATTATAACATGTAGATACAAAACGTATGTTTTTGCCATACCAATCAAGGTGATTGACGTGCAAGCATTAGGTGTTGCTTGCTTCCAAACTAGCCATGCTATGGTGACCATGATCACTAAGAATATTAAATTGATAATAATAATTCATTTATTCACAAGCGAAAATACAAAAAGGTAACAGTAGAAATGTGAAAAAACATTCAGATCGCCATTATCTACCTTTCGGCATGCTGTGTTGAAAAAAAATAAAAGGTCTCAATAGAAAATAGAATAGAATAACATTTTATTGCATAACAAGTTATAAGAACTGTCTTCTAAATATAAAATTATAGTTCTAAATGTTATAAAACGACAACATAAATATGTTAAACTAAAGGTAAACAATAATTGGCCGCCGGAAAACGATGGATGCAGGTCGTTTCCAACCAGTATTTGTATATGGAAGTCCAAAGGATCTATGTTCAGCAATTGACGTTCTATGTCTGAGATGAGGATGATGAAACAATTGGCGGTATTATCGCATGAAGCAATCTCTTACAGACAACCTGATTGAAAGGAATTGAGACCTTTATAATATAGGTATTAAGCATTCTTTTTGACAATGATTATCAAGACAAGCATATCAAGTGCCTGATGGTAAGCATCGTAATTGCTCATATATCAGACATAGTACCACCCTGTTAAAGTTCAATTCTGCGCGGTGTTGCACTTGTCAGCCTGAAATGTTAGCTGTTGAATCTCGTTATGCTCAGTATTGACGCACAGCGGCACAAAGGCGTAAACTGAGTATTGACCATACAGAGCGCGTCATACAAAAAAAGTGTATTTAAAAAAATTAGGATTTGCTTACTTAACACTAACTACTTACTACTACTACTTACCTACTTAGAAGTCTTTAAATCGAGGGATAATAGGTTTTTTACTAGGTATGTGTGCAACATCTTCGACCGCGTCATCACTTACCAACAGGTGAGACTGTGGTCAAACGCTATTCTTTATATATAAGTAAAAATATTATATCCTGAAAGTCCTAGTGTTCAGAGTATCATGGTCACACCATCGACAGGTTTTCGGCTAACGCACGTTTTGTACCGACCGCACGATCTTCGGAAAATAATTTCAAATAACACTCTTGAACATCAAGTATCTGTCATCATCAACTTTGGCAGTGTCTCACACCGTACAGTAACATAAGTAATACTACATACCATTAATAATAATAATACTATTATTATAAACGTGAAAGTTTATAAGAATGTATGGATGTCTGGATGTATGTTTGTTACTCTTTCACGCCTTAACGGAAAGCTGAAATTTGGTATAGAGATAGCTTAGACCCGGAATTAACACAAAGGCGACCAAACAGCCCGTTAAGCCTCTGGGCGCAGCCATTCTTAAAATATATGTAGATATTATATCGTGTCACGGATTACGCAGTCGTTCTTGAGAAAACGACTGATATACAATGTAAAAAATCTGAAATTTGCTCTTAGTATTTAGGGAAACGTTGTATGAAAATATAGTATGGAAGGTAGTATCAAGCCTTATGCTCGTGGTTTTTCTTAGCAGGTGTACAACGCATATATTTGTTACCTCATCGCACCTAAATAACTATATCGAGAACTATGCATTTCTGCGTCAAGGTTTTAATAATTGGTATCTAGTTAGGGATCCTGTGTGATGTGTGTTGTAAGATTAGAATAAAATAAAATAGAAAACTTTTAATTGCACACACAAACACAATGAAATAAGCTTGGAACTATGATAAATGATGACACAGAAAGAAGTGTTACAATTGGCGGCTCTCTCGCGATTAAACTCCTATCTCTCTCCTAACTCTTATCTCTCTCAAAGTATCGTTCGCCTTAATGTTCATATCTGTGTAATAGGCATCCATTAAAACACTTCCATATGCTAAAACCCCAACATTTAAATCATAGGAATCATAATTCAAGATTCGATACATGACATCATCATATAAAATAAGTGTTATGTAATATTTATATTAATTACACAAATGTATGGATTTTTCTTAAATTTTATACATATACCTAAGCTTTGACTGAGCGTTTTTGGCGAATGAAACCGCAGTTTCGTTAGTGTTTTTACGAACAATGTTTGTAAATGTTTGTTACCTCTTCATGTACAAGGTACTGAAAGTTTCGTTAAACTGAGAGTCCCTATATTGTCGCCTATAAAATATGTAAATACAGTCGTTATGTCACGTTGCAGGACTTGTAGAAATTTTAGTGACCTAACTTAAAACTTAAACTCTAACGTAAAGATTGGCCACGAAACAATTATGCTCGTAGCATAATCGTGATTTAGCTCCAGTAGTGAAATTAGAAATTAGGGTAGGTTACCTGTTCAGCTGGAGTATGAAACCAAAAAAAAAAACCTTATTACGTTATTTGGTTGTTAATAAATTTATTTGACTCTGAAACATTATATGTGTATGTATCTACTTAGTGTGCTTTTTAGAAGATTTCAGTGTATTACAGATTTTCATAATGACTAATCTTTCGAACGACCATTTTGAAAATGTAGATCGATTTTATACTTTATACATAATATTGTTTAGCTGACAGACCCAATTTTAAAACGGTTTATCTTACGCGAAAAGACGTAGTTTTGTTCAAATGGCACAGGTCATATTACGAATGTTTCTTGTCCATAACTTAATCAATTAAAATACTATAAACATAATATTTTTTACGTGCGAATCATTAAATCATATTACATTTGATTTATGGCCTTTCTGTAATAGACTGACCTTGAAACCTTGGGCTTTTTGCTGTTTTTGAACACGAAATCATGGGCGTATGCAGGAGGGGGTTTTAGGGGTTCAAACCCCCCAAATGTTAAAAAATGCTTAACTTATTAAGTGCTCTCCTACTTATTATCTCCAAGGGAAATAAATAAAAAAAAAAAATTAAAAAACTCGCATGGTGTGGATCCGCCCTAATTGTTTTTTTACCCGTCTGAAACTTGCCCCCCCCCCCCCCATCCTCCTTAAAAAATGTGAACCCCCAAAACTAAAACCTGGATACGCCCGGGTGCGAAATTATATGTCGGACAATTTAATTTGAGATTCAGTATTATAAATCGACTCTACGTTTAAATAGTTAGAGATAAACCGTTTTATAATTCCAGTTGTGTACTAAACAAAATATTTCTTACGTCTAAGGAAATGACGTGTAATTTAAGATTGGTCGAAATTATCTAAATCTTAGGTAGAAACAAAATTTTACTTAATTTAGTTTTAACTCATTTGAAATCTAGTTTTTCGTGAAGCACTAAGGTTTTATCCATACAACGTTATGGGAGCGATTTATTTACCTTTTAAGATAAGATAAGAAACTCTTTATTGATGCACATATAAATTATTTTTTAAAGTAATATTTTTTTTTCAGATACTGTTTGTTTATTTAATACTTCACCACTTACCAGTTTTTGCCATATTATGTTACTCCCTTCCTGCACGGTTGTCTGAAAGAGATCGCTTTTAGCGATAAGACCGCCGGTTGCAACATCTTTGTTTTGTTTGTTAATTACTGTTGTAAATTTTTAATTTTCATGTGGTGTTACAATAAAGTATGAATAAACAAATAATAAACTTTACTTACATAACATACAACAATTAAAACTAAAGGTGTATCAATTTAGGTTCTTTTTGGTTTTGACCGCTACCATCTATAGCTGCATCATGGCTCAGGCTCATCCCACATTAGGCGTGTGCGATTTTTGTGAGCATAAGTCGCTTGTAAATCACAATGACCAAGTCACGATTCTACAGCAATGACTCGGCAACACACACCGCACGAAGTTAAATCGCTACAATCACGTCGCATATTATGGTCCCGTTGCGTGTTTGTCTACAGTCAGACGTTTAATAGTCATAGACACTCATTGCGGGGTCAGCCTTGAGATAAGGCGATATTATGGTTTACTCTCTAGATCATATAGTTTAGCCGTAAAGCCGCGGACAGACGGTAGACGAACGGTCGGACAAAGCGAAACTATAAGGCTTCCTTGTTAACTACGGAAGCCTAAAAAGGACCCATAATCAAACCCATAGAAATGGTTCAATTAGAAAACTGATGGCATTCAAAACACATGCGCGTCAATTTCGTGCCAGGTTACTGTTTTAATGGAAACCGACAACGTTATCAAAATAGGGATATTCTGGAACATTATTATTATCTATTACAGACAAATATGCCATCAGTTTTCTAATTGAACCATTTCTATGGATTTGATTATGGGTCCTTTTTAAGCTATTGCATAGCTTCTATCGCGGGCCTTGAGCGTGGGGACCGAATCCAGAAATTCCGTAACGAAAAAAACTTAACACCCCCCACTCCGACCGGCACAGCGGTGATACTTTTTAGTTTTTCCATCTATAGATAAAAATGCTATGCAATAGCTTTACCGCGGCAGTCTCCGAGTGCCACACGTCTTTTTTTTAGGATTCCGTAGTCAACAAGGAAGCCTTATAGTTACATAGTATTAAATAAAGTCGCATCCCGCCTGTCTGTCTCTATGTATGCTTAGATCTTTAAAACTACGCAACGGATTTTGATGCGGTTTCTTTTAATAGATAGAGTGATTCAATAGGAAGGTTTATAGTTATAATACATGCATAATATAGTAGAGAAACACTGATAAATTTCTGTTAGGCGCGATGAAGTGCACGCGGATCCAATAGTATTTAATAATAAAATATTGTCAGCCAAATAGGTACATAATATAGAGTTACATTACCAATCACCATTTTTAGTTTTAAGCTATTGCATAGCTTCTATCGCGGGCCTTGAGCGTGGGGACCGAATCCAGAAATTCCGTAACGAAAAAAATAACACCCCCCACTCCGACCGGCACAAATATATGGAAGTTGATAAAAAATGCTATGCAATAGCTTTACCGCGGCAGTCTCCGAGTGCCACACGTCTTTTTTTTTAAATTATTCTGTGTATGAGTACATATCACTGAGGCCATAGTTGACCAATTGTTATCGAATAGAAACTAATATTGTAATAATTATTATCATTTATTAATAATTAGGTGGTACATACTACATACCTACCTATTTATGTTTTTTTTTAAATTATGACATATTATTTTAGTGTATTAAATTATCTTGTTATGGTGTGGTACTTCCCTAGATGGATTCTCCATTGGAGGCCTACAACTAAAATAAAAAATATTTATGAAATAAATAAACATATGTCCATTTTTTTAAATACAAATAAGTATATGACTAATGAGTAAGAAGCGTTGGTGCAGTGCTCCTAGAATTTCACATAATTGTGAAATCCTAGGTAACACTGTACTGATTATGGGCAGCCGTTATCTCTTAACATCAGGAGAGCGTCTTGCTCGTCTTCTACTTCATTACATAAAAAAAAAAAAAAAATAAGTAAGAGGACGAGCTAGACGCTCTCTTATTGGTAAGAGATAACGCTGCCCATAATCAGTACAATGCCACCCAGGATTTCATTATGATGTAAAATTCTTGGCGCACACCACCAAGAAAGTTGCCATAATTACTTTTTAACTTCTTTTAAATAGTTTTTTTATCTACCCAAGAAATTAAATTATAATAACCATTCCCAATTCAAAATCAAGTTCAAGATTATCACGAAGTTATCATTCACGTGAATATAAAATTATGCATTACTAGTTGCGTCCAGCGGTTGTTATTCCAGGGTCTATGGTATCTCTATGCCAAATTTCAGCTCAATCGGTCCCCCCGTTTTGGCGTGAAAGAGTAACAAACATACATCCAGACATCCATTCTTACAAACTTTTACGTTTATAATATAAGTAAGATTATCATAATTCGGTCAAAGTTCAATATTCAAAACTTTGCGCTATCTACAAATGTGACCTTATGACCATAATATAAAAAGTATTTACTACAAACGTCGTGATACCTGTTTTTTTTATTTTCGTTCCTCTAAATGCAAAAACAAAACCCCTTTTCAGAATTACTCGTTTATCCGTCTGTCTGTCTTTTAAGATACTTTTACTCGGGAACGCGTGGAGCTATCGAGTTGAAATTTACACCATACACTCACATCTACGGTCTCTTGAAGCTGTGAATATATAATATTTTTTCTAAGTTAACGTAAAAAAAATACGATACATAGCCATAAAAACGTTTATTTCGACCCAATAAATGACTTAATAAATCAAAATTCATAGGGCACACTTACCGTTGCCCTATCTTAATGAAATATTGCAGATTTTAAGTACATATTATTATATTTTAAGTCCAGAAAAAAAAGTGAATATCTTTATTTAAAGTACGAAACCGAAGTTAAGCAATGTTACGCGCGTACGTATTTGGATGGTCGGCCCAGTGGTTAGCCTACTCATTGCTGTTTATTTGTACGAAACCCTCGAGGGGTAATCCAACTAGCACTTGTCCGGTTTTATTTTATTAAATAGGTCATCATTATATCAGTATTTTTTATCAGCCTTTGATCACTATTTTGTCTTGTGGTAGACGAAGTTCAATGTATTAAAAGTCTAGATCAGTCTCATAAATTATTTAATTATTTATGAGATTGATCTATTATTAAATTTAGTACATTGGATTGGCGTGCTTCGTGTGGCTTCGTATCATGTTGGCCACATGTTGCACCACATGACTTTTTATGGAAATAAGTAAGAACGAGCAAGACGCTCTCCTGATGGTAAGAGATAACGCTACCCATAATCAGTACAGTGCCTTCCAGGATTTACCAATGATGTAAAATTCTAGGTGCACTGCAACTACGCATCTTACTCATAAGATGTTAAGACTCTTCAGCCCAGTAATTTCATTAGATACAATGCCCTCCTATTGCATAGTAACCACATGTTGATTTGTTGACGTGACATCAACATAACGCTTTCAAAGAATATATATACTATTACACGCTATGTTCATATTAAGCCGGGTCACCAGTGCATGTTTTGGTCAACACAATCAACAAAAATACTACATTTTTCACAAAACATTGTCAAACTACACTTTTTGTTCGACCCAACAATGTTTTTGCTTTACGTACCACAGAAACGTAATATCCATATTCATCAAAATCGTCTATAATTTTGTTGAATGTTGTCTTTTTGTTGATTGTGTAGACCTAAACACGAGCTGAAGACGCGACTTGACTTCATCTTAATGCAACATCTTGACATTAGATAAGAACGTCACCTCTGCTCTAAAGACTTGTATTTACTAAGTCTGTGAGATTATATTTATTTGCAAAATATTATAAAAAAACTAGATGACCCGCGCGCACTTCGTAGCGCGTGACAGTCAATTAATAAAGCGAAAATTTGGTGCTGCCATTTAGTCTGCAATGTTTGTTTAGACTGCGATTGTATTTCCATCCCCGCGACTTTGTAAGTGTAAATTAGGTATAGGTATAGCCCATGTTATATTATTATTTATTATACCATGGCTATAATAATAATTGCTCCCACTCTAGGTAGTGCAGAATATCGAGATGGGTATTTCTACGCAGTTTTGTTCGCTACCGTAAAAATCAATCCATCTCTCCATAGTTAATTAGAACTTAATCGGTTTTGCGGTTGTTGAAAGCCTTCACAAACTTACACGCCTCTTTTCAGGAATTAAAACTATTTGTCGTCCTTTCCCGGTAACTCTTTAACTTATCTGTACTTGTCTGTGTAATGTTTAATATTTTTATTATTTTTGTTACTTATTTCTCACACTATCCTTTCCGCAACCTTTCCCGCGACTGAAATCAATTCCGTGGTTCGTGAATTCCCAATAAAACTCTGACCCTCCTTTCCTCATACTGGTTCACCCTAAAAATTAATTTCTGACATAAAAAAAACAGCTCATTAAAAGAACTTAAACTATCATTTAACAAAAAATCAGCTAAATCGGTCCAGCGGTTAATGATTTAAATGAAAACGTTTTTCGAAAATAAATCCCGTTCTTGTGGGAATTTCACAAAACTCCTTATTATCGGTGGCCTACGTTACATAAAGCAGCTAAAACAAAAAAGCGGTTACCGATATCCTACACAAACTGCACCCCCCTTCACTCTTCTTAAAGGTTGATTTCTGGAATATAAAATATCCCATATCATTTTCTATGACGCAATCTACTACCTATGTATCAAATTTTAATTTGATAGGCTCAGCGTTTCTAAATTTCTCATACAAACTTTGACCAAGATTTACACCACCCTCCTCCTTAAAAAAATTATGTTCCTAAATACAACTCAAGTACTAATCGTAGTAGTCGTGGTAGTATAGTAATCGTTTCCCAAAATTTCAGGGCAATCAGTTCAGCGGTAACGGATTTGCATTCAAAGGTTTTTTGGGAATCATTCCTGTGCCTGTGGAAATTTCGAAAAATCCCGTTTTATCGGTCGCTTACATTACCTAAAGAATACACTATCCAAATTTCAGCTAAAACAAAGAAGCAGTTAACGATTTCCAATTCGTAACATGTGTCAACATCCCTATTTAACCTCAAATTCACGATCCACATAATTCAACATACCACCTTATAGACAAATGCCTGCTGTTTAAATTTAATAAAAATTTGTCCAAGAACACGCTTTTTTTGTATTCATCCAAGGAGAGCCATTGGCTACTACGTTGCCAGTATTAATTCGAAATAAGGTTGCAATAAAACTTATCAATATCCTCCGCGCCGACACGGCCATTACCACCTTAAAGACAAATGCCTGCTGTTGACATTTGCCCAATACGCGCGTGGTTTCCAATTGAATAACTTATTTTTTTACTTTTTTTTCATTTCTTTTGAAATTTTTCCTGAATTTTCTTTGCTATAAACCTCGCGGAGCCCGAGACCTTTCCAACGAATGCAAAACCGTGGAAATCGGTTCGTGCGTTCTGGAGTTATAGCGTCAGGGAGGAAAACCCGACTTATTTTTATATAGTAGATTGCAATCAACAAAATAATATTTGTCTCAAAGTTTTACTATCTTTAGTAGGTAATACAGAACAAAGATGGACCACACACAACGAATCTTCTTAGCTTACAAAATCCGATTATTTACAACAAAATCATTTTATTAAATAAATAAATATTTCAGGACGTTTAACACAGCGCCACCTAACCCCAAACTAAGCAACTTAATGCTTGTAATATGGTGGTTAGGATAAAGGATATAATACTTATATACTTTTCTTTTGTAAATACATACTTATAATAAATAAATATTGAAAAACCACCCAGACCAGAAACAAATACCTGTGGATCACACAAACATTTGTCCCATGCGGGAATCGAACCCGCAACCTTCTGCGTTGCAGGCGGGTATTAACCCACCGCGCCACAGAGGTCGTCAATATATATAATCACTTTGTTATTTTTAAATATTATATAACAAAGCTATTTTTAAGTAACAAAGTATATTTAATGCGACATTACAATTAATAATATATTTTAATCTAGTACATTAATTATATTATTATATGAAGCTTGATTAAAAATATGGTATTTGTGTATTCGTGTAATAGACGAAAAAATACTGGACTAAGTTTGCTAAAATATAACGAAGCACCCGTAGTAGTATCAGGCAAGCATTGAGCTCGTATCTTTCATCATCTTGCACGCATTATATATCAAATAAACACAAAATATCACGCTCACAAATATATACCACTATAATACAGAGTCTAGAAAGGTAGCCAACGTACCAGCGATACCCTGGTATTGCAGATATCCATAGGCGACGATTGCCATACACCATCAAGTGGGGCAGTCTGGTTTTTTGTCACCTATTAGGTACATTAAAAAAAATAGATAGCACTGGGCAGATAGCTGACTATTCAGCTACCATAACTACGCACTACGGTGTGCATCAGCGTTTGTATCCAGTATGCACGAGCGTATGGTAATTAATAATAACGAATAGCTTACTATGACAGCTTCATTTTGTTGAGACTACTTTTACTTGTCTTATAAAACACAGTAAATCCCAATGGGTTGACTTATTGCTAGTTTTTCCAGCCCCCGTTAAAGATAGTTAGATTAAACTTGTCTTATAACATACTAAAGTGTACTTAAAAGTTTGTGTTCAGTTAGGCAACAATTGGCTTACTATGGCAGCTTCAATTTTCCTTCATTGAAACTACATATGTAATGACATTAAATTCTATCATAATATGTGTATTTGTTACATAACATAAGGCGTTGAAATCAGAATGATACAGTGGGCGTTCCTTCCGTATCTAATTATTAAACAATGTCTTATTGGCGGAAAAACAACGAATTGTATCGTTTAATTATCATAAATGTCACTTAAAAACAACATGATTGTAAATACTAGCTTGAAGTCTAACTGTCCAAGACTTATCGACCAAAAAAGTGGACAGATTTTTTTGTCGGAAACTTTTTAATGACGGAAACTCAATGGCTGTAGTGGTGCTGAGATGCTCAATCTTTTCACCTAGAGACCAAGAAACTATTGCAACAACTAGCTTTGTCAACTATAGACAATTAGCTGTTTCAGATATCTTAATGCTATATCTACATTGAACAAGTCAAATTTTACAGCTGCACCAGTACAAAAAATGCTATTTATTTAGCATTAAGTTAGTTTTAGCGTTGTGCTGAATAATAAAATAATAAATAATAGTTAATTTTACATATAAAATGTATTTTAAAATTTGTCATATTATCGTGCGAGCGCGAGCGAGTTAAATGTACGTAAGGAATAAAGGTAGGCAACGTACCAGCGGTACCCCTGGTATTACAGGTATCCATAGGCGACGGTAGCCTGCACTCACCGTCAGGTGGACGGTAGCCACTCACCGTCTGCTTGTTTGTCACCTATTACATTTTAAAAAAAAATCCTAATCTTGCTCGCTTTCAGACTCGTTTGAAGTCGATTTATTTTGTGCAAATTTAATTTATTTCTTTGCTAAGCCCGGCTATTAGAAAAGGTGACAAGTCGCACGTTTTGAGATCAACTGTCCCAAGCGATAATGGTCTCAGAAAAGAAATCAGATGCCTTAACCTATCTGCTCCATGATCCGTGACAGTGGCATAACTCCGAAGGTCTAGGAAGTCTAATTAGACCAATATTGAAGATTATCTCTCAAACACCAAAAAAACTTCAAGGCTCATTACAAAAAATATTGAAAATATCTTGACCTACGCTAATTTGATTGCAATTGACCAATATTCGTATTTTTCGCACCAGGAACTGTGATAATAAAGTTATTAAGAATTTTATGTTTTTTTGCCCTTGAGAAAAAAACTCTATCTAAAGTCCGCTTTTGTTCGTCCAATTCCGTTTTTAGTTAAGAATCACTCGCTCGAACCATTATTTAATTTAATATTTTTACTACTAATGTTATAAAATGCGAAAGTATAGATGTATGTATGTATTTACTACCTCATCTCGACTTAACAGCTGAATCGCTTTAGCTGATTCTTAACATATAGATAGCTAAGAGACCGTAGAATAACACAAAGCTACTTTTCATCAAGCAAAACTGCTGAGCAATACTAGTATTAATATTCGAGAAAATTCCACTTTTAGTAAATCCTTTAACTAACATAAGTAATCTATTTAACATATTATTTTTTAAGTACAGAAATTATGATGAAATTTTAATTCAAACTCAACTTTGAGTTTAATATTAATCTGAGTACAATTTGCTTAAATTTTCATTAATTAAAGTTATATTTATCTGTGTCTATAAAAAACACACACACAGGAAACTGTTAAATATATCATCAATATCAGCAGTCAGCTGCCTACATTCGTCCACTTCTGCACATATTGTTCATAAATAAATAAAAGATCGAAATATATTATACACACAACTTTATGAACCTAAAGAAAGCTATATTATGTGGGTCAAAAAGTTTGTCGTAAACGTGTAGCAAGACAATTTCAAAACTTTAAATTGTCTTCAAATGGCTATTCTATAAAATAGGAATGTTTCAGATGTAACTTTGTTCTACAGATAGGTCGATATATCTTTTCATGGTAATTTTATAATATTTTTCAAACCGCCGCGCCATGTCCACACTAAAACAGTGTATCGTCGATGAATGAAATATGTATAAGTGACAGTTCTTATACAAGTGTTACACACATGTGCAACTTTGCTTTTAATTATGAGGATTCTAATGCGCCTTAGTTTAACGCATTTTTGGAAGAAATCAAAAAGGAAGAGGTTTTTAATTTGGTAAAAATTGAAAGTTTCTAAGAAAGTATGGATGTATGTTTGTTACTCTTTCACGCCTAAGCGGGTGGACCGATTGAGCTGAAATTTAGTATAGACCCTGGAATACTATTATATTATATTGTACAGCGGCTAAAATCACTGGGCGCAGCTAGTAAGTAATAAAAAAAATATATTGATAGACATTTATTTATTCTACTTATTTATCTTTATAATGTACCATAATATACAAGAACTTAGAAATTTAAAAAAATCTTAGCAAATAATGGCAATCTCTTCCAGACAACAAAAAATAATTTTGTGACCAGTTTCATTTATTACAACCATTTTAAATTGTTTCTATTTGTTCAAACATCGAGCTATTTAAACCACCCTTATTTGATCACCTTCCTTAAATCTTCCCATAGTCCCCAAAGACCGTATCGCCTCTCTTAAATCTATCAAAAAAATTCAGCACACCTGTTGCGCCCACGCATCCGTTGCCAGGCGACGAACCGCCATCTTGCACCATCTGTCAAATTCAAATTCAGAATAGGGATGACCATAAGGTTAAAAATTTTAAAATCTATTTTGTCTGTCAACTAAAACTAAAGTATAAAATAAAAAAATACTAAATACGTATTTTTTTGGTTTCTCAATATCATTATAATGTATCTGAGATATTTATTCATTCATCATCATAACATATTATTTAATTTTTTGGTGGAAGATGCTACGTTATACCTATTCAAGTACAAAATCGTACTTACCTAAAAATGACGACATGACCTCCTCCTCCACTACTCGGCACCTTTTTGTAGGTAAAATCGAAACGATGCGAAACGGAACTAGTGCGAAACGGGCCTAACCCCTACTTTAGGGCGCTGTAACTTACTTGTTTTTACAAGCTTTATATTACTTTCACCTGTCTGTTGTCTGTCTGTCTGTCTGTCTATCTGTCTGTCTGTCTGTCTGTCTGTAATCAAATCTTGCAAGTTTAATTTGACCCACTTCCCGGTTTCCAATTGAGCTGAAAATTTGCATGCGTGTGTAAATCGGATGACAATGCAATATTTTTATGACATCGAGCTGATCTGATGATGGAGCTGGAAGGTGGCCAAAGAAACTCTGTCATAAAACAACGCAACCCCATCGAGTTTGGGCTCATTTGATTCGTCTTGATGAGAACTTTATGATGCAAGATGGTAATAATAATAAAAGCTTGTTTTTAAAAAGTATTTTTAAAATTCACTTGTTTATTTATTAAATTTATTAGATAAAAATACGTGTCCAATATATTCTTCTCATAGAGGTGCTTAGTGCTTAGCGAACGATCGGTAGAGTATTCAAATAGAAAAAATTGGGAAATTGTCTTGCAATAGTGCTCCAATGTAGACTACTCGAATAAATTAATTTTGAGTTGAGTTCTAATAATGTACATTGATACCTATATCCGAAAGGATTGACAAGCTGAAGTGGCAATGGGCTGGTCACATTTGCCGCAGAACCGATAACCGATGGGGTAGACGTGTTCTAGAGTGGAGACCGCGTCTCGGCAAACGTAGTGTAGGGCATCCTTGGGCGAGATGGGGTGTCGATATCCGGAAGGTCGCGGGGAGCTGGTGGAGGAGGAAGACAGAGGACCGAGTTGAGTGGCGTGCCATGAAGGAGGCCTATGTTCAGCAGTGGACGAACGTGGGCTGATGATCAATGTATATTCTGGAAAAAAAATTTTTTTTTGTTGTCAACCCTATTTATTAATTTACACATAAAAACTCTCAAGGAAGTCTTAAGACGGTAGTCTACAATTTTAGTAATTAGATGGATAAATTAAAGTAGGTATTATATTAAGGTAATGGAATGATTTTAAGTTTTTTAAGTTGTGTTAGTACAAGGTCATCTTAATTATATTATACGTAGACAAAGGAGTTGAGAAAAGTTAAAGTATTTATTGTATTTATATTATAATTTAATACTGAAGGTATGTACAATGTAAACAGTATTATAATCTTAGTTAAGGCTATCAAGGTGATGCCACACACAGGCGGGAAAGCGGTCGCGGTTCGGGGCGAAATTTTTGTAATGTACGAATTTGTACGTATCCTGTCAGGACGTAGGTAATGAATATCGCGACCGCTTTACCGCTCCGTCCCGCCTCTGACTGTCGTCAGCTTTATAGTGTTCTTGCTTATTATGCTTGTAACTGCGTAAAGAATTTCTTTTTTCGGTGAAGTCTAGGTTATTAAACCATTCTGTGGTCTAAATTTCATCCCAATCCTTTCACCTGTTTGGACTATGCATTGATAGATCAGTCAGTCGCACTCTTTCCTTATTTATAAAGATTTATGGATGGGGAATCTTGATGAAGCTCCTTAACATATACGAGTACGAGTCATAGATTTAACAGTGTTGATAGTTGATAGATAGATAAACTCATCATAATAAAAGCGAGCAAGCTAGTAAAAAGTCGGTCTTATCCCTTTTGTGTAATTAGGGAAATCAAGTAAATTGCTATAGAATAAGTCTTAAATCGTTATCTTTGCGGCGAGCTAAACAGGTGGCCTAAAAAACGTTATCACACTAACTCCAAATTTAGTACAAAACTTGTAACCTAGGTCAACATGGCGTCGGGTAACATATTTTTTTAGGACTCATTATGCCAATTACTATAATCTTATCATTTTTGGACAAGGACCAGAGTTCAACACATTACCCCATTTGTAATCCAAGGTTAGAGATAAAAGACTATAACCTAGCCTAATCTACCACTTCTTAAAGGAGAGGAGAGGATCTTATTAAAAGGCTTATAGAAGATACAGATGCTTGGAAAATTTTGGATGATAAACCAAAACCGTGGTCCTTCCATCTTGACGTCAGGATGGCGAAACCAAATTGATCCGCTGCTTTCTGGATGTTCTGATGAATTAAAATTTAAAATATTTAGTACCAAAGTGCTTATATACTTCTCCCTCCCACTTTTGTTGTGTTTTTGTGTTTTACCTTCTTCAAAAGGAGAGGTTCACATCTGAATGTTTTCTGTATGCTCACCGATTACTTGAAAACGCCTGACCCTATTTAAAATATCAAACTTATTTTTTTTAATTTTTTTTTTTCTAGAAAACAGTGCTTTAAGTTGCCCAGTGGTAACTAAGTTTAAAAAACTACTACTTCCCAAGTCGCTTTTAAATGTTATTGAACCCAGACGAGGATTTTTATATGAAT
Organism: Hemithea aestivaria; assembly: GCA_947507615.1. Lineage (NCBI taxonomy): Eukaryota > Metazoa > Arthropoda > Insecta > Lepidoptera > Geometridae > Hemithea > Hemithea aestivaria. The sequence continues at coordinate 2,839,945 of OX382348.1, read as the reverse complement.
TAAAACTGTGGTGGTTCGACTCAGTTTGAAAATTGAAAACCATTTCGAATTCAGCTTAATGTTTTTTTTTTTATTATTACTACACTGGTTACAGTTCACTGATACGCTATTTAAGTGTTAACCCCATAGAAATACTACTCATATCTATGGTTAACCCTTTAACACCATCGCACTAAAAAAATATTTCCAACCGGATTGCATAACACTGAAGCACGGGGCATCGACCAAACCCATAACGGGTTCAAAACGGTCGAAAATTCGTTTTTTTTCCCTCCAATAGGGGCAAAAAGTCCACAATGAAATGTTTTTGCAAATCCAACTTTTTCTTACCACGTGTTTGAATTTTAAACTGCCTTTTTGCGGCTTTTGTTTTTATGATATTGGGTTAGGTTAGTGCGGAAGACGCGTCATAAGAAACGAGGTTAATGTGACAACTTTTTGCCCACATTTGGCTTATCTAAAGGGTTTAAGTTTAAAGGTCTTGGACAATTGCATTTTGCGTTGAATTTGGATTATTTTTATGATATGAGTTAGTTATTTGTTGATCGTCATAATATGAAGTGCTATACTTTTTTAATTATACATTTAGTTGATAAATTTTTTTATGTAAATCTATGCGCTTAAAAAAACTTTTTATAAATAACACAAAATAACTTTTTTTAAATAAGTCAAAGATTTTTTTTTTTATAAATAATGTACGGATTTTTTTATGAGTGACCTTTTATTAAGATTTTTTTTAGAACATTATGTGTAAGTTTGTTTTTGTGGTCAGTATAAAATTAGCTTTGAAAAGTTGGCAATGATTTAGTTTAATGTGAATAATAATATGGATGGTGACAAATCTAATAATCAGCACAATGTAAATGTAAGTACATATGTATAAATAATAAATAATATGTCATTTAGAATACATACGAAAGGATATTAAATTATTACTAGCTTATGCTCGCTTGGCAAAATCCTGTCTTAGCGGTGGTCTACGCCATGTTCTAAATTTCGAACCAATCCGTCCAGTAACTTAGGCTGTACGTTGATAGATCAGTCAGTCACTCTTTCCTTTTATATATAATTATATATTTAAATAATGTTTAGAAAGCACCCACTTTTAATTACAAAAAAATCGTAACAGTATTTATTCATTTTAATAACTGTTATTTTTAACCCCCGACGCAAAAACGACGGGGTGTTATAAGTTTGACGTGTCTGTCTGTCTGTCTGTCTGTCTGTCTGTCTGTCTGTGTGTGTGTGTGTATGTGTCTGTCTGTGGCATCGTAGCGCCCAAACGGATGAACGGATTTTGATTTAGTTTTTTTTGTTTGAAAGTAGAGTTAGTCGAGAGTGTTCTTAGCCATGTTTGGTGAAAATCGGTCCAAGATGGCCGCCGCTACAAAATGGCGGATTACTTTTTTCTTCCACGACCCCCTCAATATGGGTATCAAATGAAAGGGCTTAACGAGTAGAATACAACCCATTATATAAAATTTAAAATCCAAGATGGCCGCCATCAAAAAATGGTGAATAACGTATTGCGTTGGGGGTTTTTTTTTAATTTTTAATTTAATTCACTTGTTATCTAAGTTTCTGGCTTTCACCATGAATGACATGCTCGTAATTTGATAAATCTAGACAAAATTAATTTTAAAAAAAAAAATTAATTTTATTGTTAGTTAACATTGAACCCTCTTAAGAATTACAATATAATTCCACTACAATATTATACGAGTAGTTACATAATCTAATTAATAAAACCTATCAGTAAGATAAAATTTAACATTCACTTCATACTTATTTTACACTAGGTGCACCCAGCGGTTTTACCCGCTGTGCTGTAGCCTATGTGTTATTCCAAGGTCTAAGCTATCTCTATACCAAATTTCAGCCTAATCGGTCCACCCGTTTAGGCGTGAAATAGTAATAAACATACATCTAGACATCCATACATTCTTACGAACTTTCACATTTATAATATTAGTAAGTTTATTTAGTAGCTATGGTACTTATTTACTACATAGCGCAATTTAATGAAGTAGGTTGTTTATTTGTACACTTATCTTTAAAAATTAATGTGCACTTAAAAATAAGTAGGTATGTCAAAGGTTAATAATGTTGCCTTATCAATGTTTTCACGGAAGGTTATGCAAATATTGCAAAATTGGTGCACAAATTAAAAAAAAACAATTCTCACCCCACCTAGCTGTAAATAGGAAAAAATGTAAACATTGTAAAAACACCTTACTTTTCAAGCAAGTGAAATTCCTGTAAAAAATCTAGCAAAAACTGTGGAACCCCCTTTACAATACTCGTACTATGGCTACGTAAGTTTTTTTTCATTCGAAATTTAAAAATTCTAGAATCTGCGCATAGGCACACTTGCAGGTAAAAATTGGGTTCGCAGCAGGTAGAAAAAATCTTTTGGTGGATGTTAAAAAAAAAAGGATGCTTTGCGACCCACCCTTAGAATGCACGCCTACGATTTGTATCCCTGACTAGGACTAAATAGTTTTGATACTTTAATACAGTTAAATTCAAAATATTGATTTATAAAAAATGGGAGACTGAATCCTGAAAACTAATCTAAAATTGAAATAACAACCTGATTCAAAATATTGTATTTATTTATTTGTAAAAGAATTAGACTTTAGTGCAAACAAAACATTTATATAAGAACTTACAAAACTAAGTCATATTATCTATTTAGGTATAATATTAAAAGCTAGGTTAACAATCGGCGGTTTTATCACGCTAAGCAATTTCATTAATTTCTAATATCTGGGCACTCTGCCATCTGACAGTGGTTTGGCGCACTTGGATTTTCTGTAGATTGGCTTGTAGCCGATCTGTGGTTTATAAAAGTGTTCTTTACTGCTGTAGTAGCTGTAGTATTATTGTTAGTTTGTTTTCTCAATAAAGGCATTTGCCACAAAGATAAAAAAAATATAATAACGTCTATAACGTTGCTATGTTTGTTATTATGTTCATTTTAACCTACAAAATCATTTAGGTACTTAATAAATAATAATATTAATTGCTACTCAACTTGCGATTTAACATTGACCTTATCTTCTTTTAGAGGTCACAGCATCAATATTTAGGTACCTACAAATATTTAATTATAATAAGGAACTAATTTTTTAAAACTTAAAAGCTCTGACAATGATTTTATGTTTCCGTTCATAAACTAAAATTTAAACAGACTTAATAAAAGGAACTTTCACAATTTGTTGCAAATGTTTTTTTTATAATTTTACTAATTACACAAAGACAGAATATTAATTTTATGTTCTATGTCGTCCGATTTAATTTTTTTTTTGAGTTCGATTTTTTTGGTTTTCGTATTTATGAATTAAAATGTGCATCTTGCCCTCTCTTATTGACGTTTTAAATTTAAAAATTGTTTAAGTCGTTAAAATATATTTATCACTTTGTTTATCTATTTAATATTTACAAAAGTAGGTACTATAAATAAATACCCTAAAAAAAATATTCGATTCTGATACCCAACTTCATCCAAAAATTCTAAAGTATCAAACTACCTCCATCCCATATAACAGCGGGGGTGGGAACGGCGTGCAACAATGCACGTCGTGTGCGCATACACACATACAAACACACAAACACACACATACACACGTTAATCTAGCATGTGGCAAGTGGAGATTGAACAAATACTGATTTTGAACATGTGTTGCGATATTCCCGGACGTTGAAAGTTGTGGCTGCAATTTTGTTAGAACAATTTTTAGAACGTTGTTTTTTATTCATAGGTTTTCCTAACCACGCTCTCGCGCGATGTTAAGCGATGATGCAGTCGAAGATGGTAGCAGACTGTTTTTCTTTCTGTTGCATGTAGGAGGCAGTTGTTAGGTCAAGTTGAAGACCTTGAACCTGAAACAAGATGAAAAACATCAAAAAACGCAATTTTTGGAAACTGCCCCACAGTACGACGGTCTTAACAGGATCTACGAAGTCATACGCAGCACCGTCTTGCGTAGACATAAAAGCAATAGCCACCTTTGCCAGTTATTCACCCACCAAGCAGTAAGGTGTAGGAGTTTCCGTGTTCAGGATGTGAAGCAAAATTATTGGGCATGACGAGTTATTAAATACAACTTATTAGTTGTATTCAACAACTCGAGATAGTTCTCAGGGTAACAGAGGCAGGCGTAGTGCCGTAACGCACAAAATTTTGTATTTCAAAATACTGGGTAGCACTGTGTATGATATGGGTAACGTGACCATTTATAATTTTCGTCAAAGCGGGACTGGACTCGTTTACAATTAAGAACAGAGCCGGATTTTACCCATTGCTTCCCTGGTCACTGCAGAAAATGGCGCTCTATCGATGATGACCAACTTGTTTTGTCAATTATTGTTATTAGAAAAAATCTATCTAATTTAGATAGGTTTCTTCCACTGAGAACCCTCCCATCTCCCACCTTAAAGAACCTCTAATTTAAATCGTTTAATCGCCTTAGAACAATAGGTATCTAAGAGATCAGAGAAGTAGTTTTATATTACACATTATACATAGTATGTAATAGCTGTTTCATTCGGTTGTATAACCAATTTCAGTGTCAAGTGTACGGCAAGTGTCCGTACGGATGTGAGGAGGTAGCGAGCTGTTTGGCTAAGGACTCTTTTAACTACAAGTGAATTAAATTAAAAATTAAAAAAAAAACCCCAACGCAACGCTTTCAAAATATGTAATTCGCGGTTTTGTGGTGGCGGCCATCTTGGATTCTAAATTTGTCATAGTGCATTGTATTCTACTAGTCAAGCCCTTTCATTTGATACCCATATTGATGGGGTCGCGGAAGATAAAAGTTATCCGCCATTTTGTAGCGGCGACCATCTTGGACCGATTTCCACCAAACATGGCTAAGAACACTCTCGACTAACTCTACTTTCAAACAAAAAAAAACTAAACACACACACACACACACACACACACACACACACACACACACAGACAGACAGACACGTCAAACTTATAACACCCCGTCGTTTTTGCGTCGGGGGTTAACAACACGAACGAACGAAGAACTCTTTTGTCAAATCGGTCTCTTTTCACCATTGACATATCTACCCAAAACAAATTTCCTAAATCAATACTATTCATCGTGAAACGTGACAGGTGTTGAGTTTGGGAAATTTCAGTATGAAACAGAATTTTATAACTCAGTAAAAGATTTGCTTATATGGACAAGAATACGAGAGCGTTCCTCTATCGTTCTCACTAAACACTTCTACCCTACGACTTGCGTTTGCGCAAATTGATATTCGTCATTACCCCGAAAAAAAGTTACATCGGTATTAAGTTCTTTTTTACAAGCTTTATATTACTTTCACCTGTCTGTTGTCTGTCTGTCTGTCTGTCTGTCTGTAATCAAATCTTGCAAGTTTAATTTGACCCACTTCCCGGTTTCCAATTGAGCTGAAAATTTGCATGCGTGTGTAAATCGGATGACAATGCAATATTTTTATGACATCGAGCTGATCTGATGATGGAGCTGGAAGGTGGCTAAAGGAACTCCGTCATAAAACAACGCAACCCCATCGAGTTTGGGCTCATTTGATTCGTCTTGACGAGTACTTTATGATGCAAGATGATAACAATAATTAAAGCTTGTTTTTAAAAAGTATTTTTTAAATTTCACTTGTTACCTGATAAATTTTCCAAAGAAAAAAGGTATATACATACATATTGTAGTTTATTAAAGTTTTTTTTTATATTATAGTAGCTCTCTAAAATTGGTTGCCAGCTCTTGTGATATAAGAAGTAATTACTCACAGAACTAGTACTAGATTGTTGCTGTATAACACGGTTCGTGAATGCCGAGCCTTTACATTACTTAGTTGTTGTTTTTTTTTTTCGAGATATTATGTAATAGCTTCTATAATATCCTCTAAAATTTTAATGATTTTACTAAAGCGCTCAAGTTTTAATGTTAATTAAAGCTTTGACTTTACGTTAATCGAAAAAAAAATCGTACATGTAGGTCATAATTCATAATACATTTACACAAAATGGAGGAATCCAATGCCCAGCCAATGCTGAGCAATTGCCTTCATTGTCTTAGCAATTATGTTGAACCCACAAAAATCGTAGGAATGATGCAAACTACAACGGCTGATATATACCTCCTACATGGCTTCACTGAAAATTATTACGGAACACGGCTTGCTTGGCGATACAGTTTTGTCCAGTGCAGTGGCTTGTGACTAGCCACAGCATGAATTGGCACCTATTCGGCGATGCATATTATGTAACAGTATGGGTCATGGGTACACCGACGCACAATCTCGCAGGACACTTAGAGAGTATATTTATTAAGATTTTTTTTTGTATTTTCATTGTTTCAGTTGTATTTTATGTAGTTTTAAGTAAATTAATGTTCGGAATTTATTTGTTTTTGTGTTGGTGTTTAGTGTTTAAGTAATGTGTCGTTTTGTTTTTAACCCCCGACGCAAAAAACGACGGGGTTTTATAAGTTTGACGTGTCTGTCTGTATCTGTGTGTGGTGTGTGTGTGTGTGTGTGTGTGTGTGTGTGTGTGTGTGTGTGTGTGTGTGTGTGAGTGTGCGTGCGTGCGTGCGTGCGTGCGTGCGTGCGTGCGTGCGTGCGTGCGTGCGTGCGTGCGTGCGTGCGTGCGTGCGTGCGTGCGTGCGTGCGTGCGTGCGTGCGTGTGTGTAGTGTGTGTGTGTGTGTGTGTGTATGTTTTTATTTTTGCAGTATGTTACATGTGTTTTGTCGAATAAATGTTTCTTCTTTCTTTCTTTCTTTCACAGCGGAAGCCTACCAGTAAATTATAGTTTCTCGTCAACATGTGTACCGTGCTATTCAATCGACGCACACATACAAGGGACCAGTTTTTGTAGTTCGTACGGAGTCACGGTCATTGCCTAATAGTTACTTGATACCTACTTACATCAGGCTGTACTTGCCAACACATGGTTATGATTTATTGCTGGTTTTATAACATTTGGCTGCGTTTTTGGACGTTTTTTGAACGGATTTTGGACTTTTTAGCTGCTTTTTGGACGTTTTTTGACGGATTTTCGACTTTTTATGAAGTGATTATTGCAAGTTTTCAGTAATATTTTTTTCTGAAGAGCATTAAGAGAAATAAGGAAAGGTCTTTGAGTCCTTGATACCTACTTACATCAGCTTATATACTTGTCAACACATGTTTTATGATTTACTGGTTATATAATATTTAGCTGCGTTTTGGACGGTTTTTGACGTATTTTTGACTGTATTTTTTGTTGTTAAAAGTTTTCAGTATCATTTCTTGCACAAGTGCAAAATGACAAATAAGGAAAGATCCACCTTACATCGGGTGAAGATGCGTAACGCATTTTCCTGGGATAAAAAAAAGACTGCCAACGTTTAATTTTGCTTGTTTAGCTGCGTTTTTGGACGAATTTTTTACTGTTTTTATTTTGTTAAAAGTTTTCACTAAGAATTCTTTAAGAAGAGCAAAATGAGGAAAAAGGGGAAGGGAGCTTCGTTCTTTCTCTTTAGAGATTTTTTAAAACAGAGAAGACTTTTTTAAAATACTTCCTTTACATCCAAAGACTTTAAAGATGAAAATTATCAGCAAATCACAACTGTTTAAAAAAAATAAACGGACTCCAAGCTTTCATTCAAGAAGCGAAGTCGAGATACACATTTTAATTCATAACTTGAAAACCGCTAGACCGATTTCTATAAAATTTAAATGAGATAGATCTGTAAAGATTATTCTTTAAATTAAAAAAAGAAATTTTATATCAGTTCAGTTATCATTAAGTAATTGGTGAACATACATATAAAAGATTTGGACGCATTGTAATCATTTTATTCTTATTTCGAAACCAAAAATCAAATGAAATTCAATAATAACATAATTAAATCCAAATAAAGCTACTTGAATTTTCTTCTAAGAATATCTATTTCTAGTTAACGTTGTTAGTTTTCTAGTTATACTTGATACCAAAAATGTAATGTACAGAGTACAGTGACCATTATTCTAGTTGAGGGCGCTAGCATCTAAGTATAAAAGCTTTTTAAGAAGAACTTTGTGTGGACGAACAAATTAGTTCAATTTTTGACCACGTGCCTTCTGATCGTAGACAAAATGTACATAGAAGTTTTTGACCACTATTAAATTGCACATTGTTTCCTCAACGTCGGGAACATTTTGATTGTCTGTCGCGCGCAATGATAAAATGGTTTATCTGTACCTCAAATCTTGACGACCTTGAGCGTCTTTGCATAGAATCTGTGTACATTTGATCTCTGTGTATGTGTATAATTTATAGTTTTTGTTGGTTACACACAAACAGTAATTAGTGAATGGTGTTAATTTTAAATATTTATGAGGCGTAACCCGCGAGGACACTAATATCTATTGAGTATTTCTTTTCTTTAATTTTATTACATACGACCCACGCGCACTTCGTAGCGCGTAAAACAGTCAACAAATAATACCTACAGTACTTCATTTATTTTGTTAGAAACACCTAATTTACTGTAAAACGTATCTGTGCTCCAAATTTCAATCCAATCAGTTCAGCAAACCGCTGAAGGCTGTGCGTTGATAGATCAGTCAGACACTCTTTCTTTTTATATATTTAGAAGAAAATATAGGTACTAAAGCTACAGGTCCACTAAAATTTAAATTTCGTCTTAATAATAAGTTTTAGTTGTAATAAATTAATGAATAAAGTACATTCATCATTTTTCGCAATAAAAATAGAATAGAATAAGTAAGCTATAAGTATCTAATTTCCTAAATATTAAGATTTGATATCGGTATAATAAATTTAAGATTTGCATCTATTTAATATTTATTTATAGATGTCATGTGGTACAATTGACTAATGTGGCGCCTCTTTAATAAATTAAGTACTTTTAATATAATAAATTTAGTAGGTATTAGGTATATATTATAGTTAAATAACTGTTAAGTAATTTCTTAATGTTTTATAGCCTATTGATTTATTTTAACAAGCTTAATAATATTATATCTTAACATAATTTTATATAAAATATATTAAGTACATTTACACAATTAATCCACAAATTAACATCTCAAAAACCATTCCCAAGTTTTGATAATGCATCTAAGAATAGTAAATTTTTATTATGTCTCCCTATTCTCAAAGCTTGTGCCATCAAGTGAATTCATATAAAAGAAATCAATGGCATTCTACAGCTTCACCACCTGAGATTGCACAAAGACATAAAAAGTCCGAGAAAAAAATCTCCCACGATTCGCGAACAAAAAAACCTTTTTTATCCCCCATTTTATTGCTTTTGATTGAACGGTATTGTCAAAAATTGCTCATATTTTTAAAAGTTTTCCGAATTTTAGATCTTTTTTCATTCTTTTTATTTCATAATAGGTCAGTGTATCGAAAGATGTAAGACTATATTTTTATACAAAAAGTACACAAGTAACAATGTTACTAATTTAATTTTTATGGTAATAAATAAGATGAGAATAAGTTTTTTTTACAATTTTCGTCCACCGCAATCACCATAACATTTTGGGTGTGAGCCAACCCTAAAAGATAAAATATAGGGGAAGTAATGGCATAAGTTATTGCTTTTTACATTTACTTAGTATTTTTATACTTAAATAATAAAATAAATAATAGTTATTATAAAAAAAATATCATTCGTAATCACTCTAACATTATAAATGTGAAATTTTGTATAAGTGCACCTATGTTTGTTAACTTTTCTGGCCAAAAAGACAAAAAGTTTAAATTTCAGTATTTAGGATCACCTAGAAAGCTTAGATTATGAAATAACACATAGGATCTTTTAAAACAGCTTTAACAGCCTAATGGTTTTAGCTTTGGTACTAGGAGTAACCAAGTTTCTTTAGAAGATACTTCATAGTAATCACAGGAAAGATTCGATCTTATGGCCAACTAAGACTATATGGTACAAAGAGATGATTATATTTTCCTTAGCTCTATATCATTAATTAAACAAATGAACCACCTCCAACTCGTAATTCTACAAATTCTTATTTCAAAAATACACCTGCCAATGTAACTGGCAGATTGGCACCAAGATCATAGATTTAAAGAAACAAAAGCCAACACAAAACCTTTTCCGTATTCAAAAATGTCAAAACCATCACATCTGTCGTTTGTCCAGTGGAACGTTGAAACTTCGCAGGATGGAGCCAATAAATTCCGAGACTACGTAAAATTGTAAAGTCTATGGCAAAATTAAGAATACCGACGCCAACTTGCTAATGATTGAATGTAAACTACAAAGTAAATGCAACTCTATATACATAGAGATATAATGCAAATTCAATTGATGAAAATGAAACTGACGGTCATTAAGTCTTAGGGGATGCTATTCAAGATGTTGCAGATGCAGAATCAGATTAAAAGGACGTAAATGAGAATGTAGACAAGGAAATATGAGTTGAAGTAGAAAGAGATAAAGTTGAAGATGGCATGAAGGTGATTGATTATTTATGTGACTCTTCGGTTGAAGGGATGATGCAGGTAAAGAAATTCGAACAGTTTGAGGGATGATCGAAAAAAATAAGGGTCGTGTCTCACAAAAGCCGCGTTGGCGTCACGCTGAGCGATGGATGGCAGGATGCAGTTTTAGATTTTTGTGTAGATTTGGAATATTGAGACAGTTAATAGAATGTTAAAACCACTTGTCGTAAATTAATGGAAGCTGCAGTCAATTCTCCAATTTAGTACTTTCTTGAGTATTTTGACGTTTACTTTAATCATTATAATGCTTTATAGCTGACATAAAAGTATATAATACTAGCTGCGCCCTGCTAATGTAGCGTATATGTTATTCCAGGGTCTAAGCTATCTCTATACCAAATTTCCACCCGTTTAGGCGTGAAAGAGTAACAAACATACATCCATACATTTTCACAAACTTTCACGTTTTATAATACATATTAGTAAGATAAAACTGTTCACATAATTTTCATTTGGTCTAATGATATTTGTTTATTTTACACAACAATTAGAATAATAATGTGATCTACTCCAGCTATCTTATTGGGGAGTATTATCAAGCCCAAGAAAGATTTTGAAGGAGTATCTATTTAAGAAAATTAGGAGCTGTAAAAATATATTAAAAATGTTAGAAAAAAAAGCACATGTTTCTACCGAGCCTGTTACATAAGTTATTTTTAACTAAATATCAGTTAATTATATTTCTAGACTTATGAAACTTTTTACTGAATATTGAAACATGCATAGAGGAACTTTTGCTATACAATTCCTATAAAGATATGTGATAATTTATTAAAAGACTACAGTCTTTATGAGCTTTCATGATATGTCACCATGCTAATTATAAAGACCCCTTTTCCCATGTTCTCATGTAAATTGAATTTATATCTTAACATCATCGTGTTCTACTTTCAAAAAACACCATGACATCTGCATAAAACCTTTTTGATCAAACATTAAAAAATTAAACACATTGCCATAATAAAAAAGTAAAAAATGTGACCTCTATTGCAACTCATAAAAGTTCAATATCAATAAAGTTTTTCTATAAAACAAAAAAGCTGGCGCCCACATCCTGTAGGAAGAGGAACTTATTTGATTATAAATATTAGAAATCTTTACAAAAAATATCGACCAGGTGAAGGGTCCTTTTGTTTTTCGACCTCTAGCTCTGTTTGTTTTGTAATAACAAAAACTACCCTTTTTACTTGATATACTTTTTTTTTATCATACCAGTAGCTGAAAAGTTCGGACAAAAAGTGCAATCAAAAAGAGAAAGTATTTTTAAAACATTTGGCGGCATTTTCACGTTCGCTTTTTACTTTATTACTATATTGGTTGCCAGTAGTTATTTGAATCCTTTTTGTTTTTCTTTTGTTTAGTAGTTCGTACTATTATTTCTTTTGTTTCCAACCCGCTTGTAAAATTCTTTAGGATTACCGCTTTTGTTATTATTTTAACATTTTGTGTGTTCGTACCTGCCACGATTATAGGGGTAGCTGAGATTACCCCATAAAGCTAGATTGTTATCATTTTAGTTTAAAACAAGTATGTACATATTATTTAGAAAATACTTTAAAATATTATGATTATGTATCTTCGGAAAATAGTACATACACAATATCTCCAATCGTTTGTAGCTTGATTTTTCATATAATTTCTATAAAATATTGCATAGAAAATAAACCTTTACTTTGTTCGGGTCGGAAAAAATATATTTATTTATTTATTCTACTTTCTGATCCACGTAATTAAGCTCCTCGTTTATTATTTTGTTGCTTATTATTCCTGGTAAACTTTAGGGCATAATAATATGATATCTATTATGCCCTAAAGTTTTTTAAGTTTTATTGATATAGGTAATAGAAGTTTTTAATATGTTATATTATTATATGGGTAAAGAAACAGATGGGATTATATGGGTACTAGGATTACATTTACATAATATTGTTATTTTTTTTTACATTTACCTACACTTTTAGATAAGACATTCTATTGTAGGTACTAAGGTACTTAGTTTTTGTTTTAATGAAAGTGACTAGTTTATTAGTTTTAAACTTTTTTTATTTTTCTCAATCTTTCTTTTTAATTTACAAAGAAAAATAAAATTTCGAATTTCATATAGGTAACCCTTGTTAAGTTAGTCAAAAACAGTATAAAAGTCGGTTACGTTCAAAATATCCCAATACCAATAAACGAATCAAAACTGGTAGCATAATTTTTATTTATGGTAGCATTATTTGTTATCAAAGCAATGAAGATACTTCAACATTTCGGCCTCAGAACCTGTCTGGAATCCGGTTTCGAGTTCGCGTGATGGATCACCGGACCTGCACACGTAATCCCACGTACCATGTTCAAATTCATCTTAACTTCCTCCCGTACCTCACTCACTTCACCTACCACTGCTGGTTTTAATACAAGCAGCTCTAGCCATACGTATTCAGAACCCGCAATGGATGTCGCACGTAAGCTGCTGTCGATGATGTCTCCAATCCTCAGTCGTCATAGTGACGAGCTATAAATTGAGTAGATCAAAATGGCGGACCCCAAAATACTGGTTCTCCAAAGGATGCATTGAGTGGAAACTATTTTACATCTAGCCATAATAATTTAACATAAATTTTTTAAACGATTTAGTTCAATCTAATTTTTGTTTTAAACTAGATTTTTCTGGTTTGAAACGTGATTGATAAGTGTCATTGGTTATAAATTCATAAATTTCTTATCTTATCAAATCTTTGGCATGTATGAATAATTTAAAACGAATCAAAATTCAGATTTAATCTAATTCATTGAAAATTTTTTTGGCATAAACTTAAATTCGCATAAATTGATTACACATAAACACTGTATATATTTACTTAAAGCATAAACTATTAACATTTTAGCTCTCCCACGAACGAAACCTTTTTAAGTTGAGAGCTTTTGTTAAAGAGATGAAAACAAATTCAAATTATGTTTTTATGACATAATACTTATTATTGTACTATAATGTACACTTGCGTACAAAAAATAATCACCTGATTTTCTCAATATCAAAAGAACACGCAATCATTTTACCTACGACATCCTACTTCCGCACCCTTTAACCAAAAACAGGTGATTTCAAATCAAAATAGAATAAAAACTCTATTCATTCAATTGTCAAACCCTTTCCTTAAAAAAAAAACCCTTTAACATCATAAAAAGTAAAAAATCAAGGACGAATGAAAACGAAAGCCCTAAAATAAACAAGTGAACGAAAAAAAATGTTCGCATGTTTTATTTTTAGAACAAAAAAAATTGTCTAAAAAGGTTTGACAATAAAAAGTTTTTTGACAAAAAAGGAAACAAAAAGAACTAAAAACTAGTAGCTGGAAGTCATAATTATAACCAGTTTACAAAAAATACTTAATTTTTTATGTATCCAGTCGAATTTAAGTATAAAGTTATAAAATAGAGGTATATCATTTTTAGGTATATTTGATCAATCATTTTTTTGACCTTGTAGGTTCATTATGTAACATCATGTTAATTTTTTTTTATTACAAAATAAATTAGGATTGAATTACATTATTACTTTCAACAAAAGCACCGCTAATTATAACTATAGATATATAAAACTATATATCACTTTACGAGATAAGGAAAGAAAAGGATTATTAGAACCTCCTTTTTTAAAAGATTAAGATCTTAATAAATAATAAGATATTATTTTTATCCTTGTGGATTATGCATTTGTATGTAATTTTAACTTCAAAACTTAGAATAGGTTATAACAATCATTTAATTATTTTATGACAGCAATTTAGTCGTAATTCTATAAAGCTGCCGACGTTCTTTTGTTTTGAAAAGTCACTAAAATAACTTAGAATAATAATAATTACCTATATATTGGATAGTAATAAAATCAAAATGCCAAGACTGTTGTTTTGATCTTTTTGTTTTAAGAACTCTTTTAATTTAATATTATAAGACATTTCAATAGCTATGTAATATTGTGTTATTACATAGCTTTATTCTCTCTTTTATGCCAAACTAATACTATGATAAATTTAAAAATTATTCCCCATACAAATCCCTGCAAGTCCCAATCTATGGAGAGATATGACCAATGGCCAACCTACCCCATGAGATCTGACCGTCTTTTGTTAGGATGCATCTGCTCTGCCTCGTCACCTGTGTCTCAAATGAGAACCGACGCAGAATCTGGATGTTGATAGATATTGGACTAGGCATAAAAAATAATATTAATCTATGAAAACAGGATTGAAATTTTGAATTTGTTGTGATCGATTTTTTTTAAATATTATTGTACATATATAATTTTATAGTCAATAATATATATTGTTAGATATATTTTAATATCATAAATTAAATAGCATAAATTTGGTTATTTTTTATATTCTGATTATACTTACCTACTATGCATAAATAATATTATATACGAAGGACAATGATATAAATAGGAATTTGCCAAATAAATTAATAATTTGTTTCGCCAAAAATACCATAATAGGTAGATACTGATTACTCATAGCAAAAATTGTTAATAATATTCGCTTTACTATAATTTAATTATGTATGTACTTTCTTAAAACTATGCCAGAAAAGAGAAACATTACACCCTAAGCTTTCCAAGGAAAAAGTGGAAGCTTACTATACCTATCTATGAACGATAGTGAGAAGTTGGTTGTAGTTTGCGACAGTTATAGGATCAAGACCCTCTAAATATCGCGGGTCTGTCAATAGATCCACTTTCTGGTCATTCCGATGCATTTTATATTATTAAAAACTAATAGAAATATATTTGCATTTTATTGAAAAGTTTTTGGAATATTTATTCAGTTTATCAATACGTGTTATTGGATTGTTTTACCATTTGGTTATATTAACATAATTTTGTTATAATTTATTTATAGAAGTTAATTTTTATTCGTGATTTGCACTTACTTTTATTTAGCTATACTTTTTATATCAAGTTTAACTAGGTGTAAATTTAAATGTAAAGTTTAAGCTTCTGTCAGAATTTTATACTTGAGCATGATTTCCTACAAATCTTGAGTTTTTAATAATAATACCATTAATTTATTAAAATTATCTTTTTTTACATTTTAATATTTAAGCTGGTATACCTACATTTCCATTATACTTCAGTCTAATTTAGATTAATATTTAATTTTAATTAGACTTTTATGATATCTTGGTCATCATGTCCTTTTATATAGGTACCATTTTCTTCACTTAAGTACCTTCTAAGTTTTACACCATTCGTGGGCTATTACAATTCTTCCTCAATTCATTAGTGCAGTGCAAAATGAGTGAGCTGCTTACAATTTTAAATTCGTTCCTTGAGCGAGGGGTGATCGGTTCCTACCGGTTCCACTGCATACAATTAAACACCCTCATTTACGTCTGGTCAATGACAGCCCTCTTTTAATCAATAACTTCTTTTTTCGCGCTGCGTCCTTGGTTTTTTTACTCGGCGCGAGACTCTGCGCGTATTACGTTCATTATGTGTCAAACGGTTTTTTCTTAACAAACAATACGACTAACGCCTTACCTCGATTTCGTCGATTCCGCAAAAAGCTCGGCAAAAAAGCCAAAAGCTCAGCCAAAAAATCGTCTACCGAACAGTATCTCGTATCGCCGGTCTTGTAGCCATTTTAATTATTATTTAATACCGGGGGACGAGCACGTGGCGAGATGCGCCGTCTCCGTCGCTCCTGTGCGGCTAAGGGCGCCCGCACTCGGAGCTCTCGCTCCCTCCGGTCCCACTTACACACATAAAAATCGTGAATAATAAAAAAATGTGTACACATTTTTTTCGCTTAACCACCGTTCGTCTGTGTGCGTGCGGCCTCACGCCGCTAGACAGGGACGGGGCTATACACCCGAGTGAGTCGAACTGCTCCCCACTCCGATTTTTTAAGCTCAACCGTAGATGTTTGCGTCCGTGTGATTTTTTTCATTTTTATGTGTTAGTGTACCCCTCGCGCGGTGTAGTTCACTTTTTCTACTATAGATCTGAATTTCAGTCTCGTTTTTGCCGCGTCGGTCTAAAGGCGGACGAGGTGGCATTTTGTATAGCATTTTTGTGATGGTCCGTGTCGGCTCCTGAACTAGAGCGAGTCTATAGACGAGAGCTAGGTGTGACCGTATGCCCTGACTCAGGCTGTAGTCGGTGTTACTGCACGCCGGTGCACGCGCAAATCGCCTAGCGCGAGAGGGATAGAACAACATCACGTGTGGACTACCCACAGCCACAACAAATTATATAGCGCACTCAAATATTGAGCACAAAAAATCTGGTAATTCGGATCCTAGTAACGGCGGCTGGCATTCATAATTTTACCGCAGGGTCAAGAGCACGCTCGGCGTTTTTTCGCCGGAATAAATCTGCCGGCATTTTTTTTAATGTTTATTTGCGAGCACGTGAACTTTTCGAGCAATTTTGGCGATAAAGCCTTGGACTGTTGCCTTTTGGACGTGTTGTGACGGTTGTGTTACCATATTATGTGATATATTATTAGTGACATTATAGCATAGGAACAAACTGTGATTTATTATGGTGATATAGTTGGTGATTGTGAAGATTTTTTGGATAGTGACAGGTAAGAAGTTTTTATTTTTTTAATTAATTTGGAAGCAGGTTCGTCCCTATTCTCCGAGTAGGGTGGCAAAGGGTGTTACGAGTGTGGCAAATGGTATTTTTTACGAAAGATGTTGGTAGTAGAATGAGCATAAAATATCAAAGGCGACCTTGAATACTCAGTGAATATAAATATACGGAAATATTTTGGGCTAAGCTCGCGTGACGTTAACTAACAAACGTTTAATTTGCGACTGTCATCTGTCACTCTGTTTGACAACAAACGGTTTGCCAACGTAATAATTAACAACCTGCTTCCAAATTTTAATTATTTTAAGTGATGTCACGTTTTTGGAATATACAAAAAGTTTATGAAAAAATATGAATACCACAGATACATTTTCAAATGTTGTATTGTATTTTTAAGCTATGGTTATATTTTTTACGACAGCTGTGTGATAATTTATTCGTAAAAAAATAATTATTACGCTATAATAATGTATTTACAACACGTATATTTTTTTCGATGGCGTAATATAAAATACGAGTAGAAACTATATTTTTGTATACTACAGATACACTTTTTCAAATATTGTATTCTACATTGATTGTACATATTTTATTATCGATTATTTTAAATTTAGAATCGATTTAAAATTGTCAGCGTCTCGGTTTTTTTTAAATACAGGTGACGAGTAACAAGAAGTATGGTTGTCGACATCGACAAATAATGTTATCTATAAAGGAAACGAGCACAACCAGCCTTTTTGCAGATACACCTGCTTTTGAATAACTACATCAATGGCATAATTTGCATATTGTTACATTGTCATTATAAAGTGTAATCGATTAATATTATCGACATATTATCATATTTTTTTTTAGTATTAGTTTTTGTACACTTGTACATAATGTTATGATGTTATATTATGACTTGTGATACAATGATCAATTAATAATTTTAGAGAATTTATTTAGGTTATTATAAAAATAGTCCGTGTTTCGTATGATATTCCACAAAGAAAAATATTCGTAAAAATGTATACATAGATATTAATAAAAAATGTGTTATAACATCATAAAAATATTAATAAATATCTTTAATAGTTTCTAATGATAAAAAGGAAATTTCATTAAAATACATATTAATATGTACTATATAAAAATACTATTCACAATAAATAATGATCATACCTACATAAAAGATAGACATTCTATATATATAATTTTATGATAATATAAAATGGCAAAAATTTAACATAAAATTATTTCCAAACAATTTGAATCCCAAATACAAAATGACAGTTAAATTAATCAAATCAAAAGCTCAAAGATAAATCTTTTAAATATTAGAAACCGACAAATAAAATGGCTGTCAGATGAAAACGACCTGCCAGGCAACCTTGTACTTAACGCTTCACTAACCAACAGATCTCCAATAGCTGATCAAAGTATATTAAAAACTCTAAGGAAAAAACTCACGGCAAAAACCTAACAAAAAACTACTTAGCGACAGCTACAAAGTAGAAAAAGCGGCCACGCGACGACTGTAGCAAAAGAAAAAAGCTTGGATGTTTTGGCATTTTATAATTTCTAATTTTGAATTTGAAACCATGCGACAGCGAAAAAAAAAATTACAATTTTCGATTTTTTTCATTATAGTGGCCAGGCACTGCAAAATAAAATGTAGGCGGCATTCGTTTCAAATTAGAATTTGACTCCATAATTTATTTTATGCACCCATAATTCTGGTTTGAATTATGATGTCATATTATGCAATATTAAAAGTATTTATTTGTTTTTCACAATTATTGCATTGTAAAGTGGTTGTATGAATTAAAACAACCTGTTTTACTATTGACAAAATTTTTGGTGTTTGTCAAAACATAATAAAAAAGATACATACAAGTAGGTATACCTTACATGTAGGTATATACCTACACCTACCTAATAATATTATGTTCATATTCTAATACATATCTATTATTCGATTCATTTTTATGATCTGATTTATTTTGGTCATATAAGAAGAAAATGGAAGTAAATATTAAGGAGTAAATTATGTTATAACAATGAGACTTTATAGGTACCATAAAATAATTAACCAAGAAAGTATTTGAGCTTAAAGCCGAGGGATAATAAATGTCCCACTAAGCTACCCTCTGGTTCCTTAAAACTTCAAAGAAACAAAATTTTCATCAGAATCAAATATTCCAAAAACCAAGCACCTATCCCCAACAAATAGTTTACAAAAACCCTAATTACACGCCCCGAGCGACTTCCCTGGACCAAACTAGTATTATGATTACAAATCTTCGAGTCGATCAACCATGAGCCACCAAATAACAACTCACTTTTCAAACTTCAACCTAAAAGTTAAAACAGTAGGGTTTAAAGTAGTATGACAAAAGTTTTAACCGCAGAGTTATTTTGTTTTCTTTTCTATATGCGCAATTATGTCTTTGACAGCCGTGTGTGCCGAGCTCGGCAGGTACAGCCGGTGGCAAAAGCTGTTACTAATGACCGCCATAAAGCTTTTGTTTTAGAACTAATATAAACATATTTTAAAACTCTACATAAAAATAATAAAACTATATTATGTTTATGATGACAGTGTCACATCTCAAAAAACGTAGATTTTTTTGTGAAACTATGAGCTTTTACCAAATATCGTTTTCTATAAAATAACGCTTTTTTGAGATGTCACACTGTCATCGCAAGTGGACGATATATCATTATTATAAAAACATTTTACATTATAATGTTTATTTGATATTTTATTAAAAACTTAAAGATACAAAATGTTATTAACATAAAAGAAATAAAACATAAACTATAAAATAGGCGTACGCGTGCTATAATTAAAAATATTGTAAATATCACATATTAAATTGGTTACCATTAAATTGTATTATTACAATATTAAATTGTATTAACATGTACAAGGGCCATATTCAGTAGCAATTGTTTTCAATAGGCAAGATAAAATCGTAATTAACTGTTAACATATGTTGCAAAGTGTACTGCAATTTAGTATCTTGTTATAATAAAAATTGACGCCCGTCCGTAAAGTCGGCGCTACCGTAAAATTTATTGTTATTGCGACAAAGTACAATGTTGAATACACAGAACATTATAACAAAGAGAGATACCGAGACACAAAGACATGTTTGATGCTGATAGTTAAAATTAGTTACTGAAGAATACGTTTACTCGAGAGGAATACTACGAGCCTAGATAGCACTGCTCGTGTGATAAATATACCGATTTTTTTTGTATCATAATATGAAAACTAACTAGTACCTAGTAGGCTATTTTTCGCTTTTAAATTTTGAATAGTATAATAAGATATGGTTCATGCTTAGTCCTACATACCGCATCGACATTGTGAGAAACAGATCTAATATAAAGACATTATGTCATATGTCTAACAAGTTTCCGTAAGCTTAGTTAACGTCAACTCATTTTCTATACTATAACACGGTAAAAAGAGATATCTTTTTAGAAAAAAAAAACGAAAACTCTATTGTTAACAGATATATCTTTTGAATCGTGAACGTACGAATTGAACTATGTATACTTGGACCCCTCAAGAACAGACGCTGCGTAGACTTGTCTTGCTGTCAAGTCAACTGTGATCCCATACATTCACAAAAGTTCAATGTATGGGATGACAGTTCTACTCTTGAAGTTTCGTCGGGATCCCATGTGTCATGCTACGGCCACAGTCTTTGAGCGGTATACGTCTTTATTACAGTCATCAGTGTCAGAATGATCGATGTACGTGATAGTACATCGAAGCTATGTGATTATAGATGCCTTATTCGATCCGGCATGTGGGCTAGGGGCTAGATCATTGACACAACCTACGCGGAGGCTACTCGTCACCTGCTCGGTACATATAACTATAGCTTTTTGTTCTAGCATAGTATATAGTATATATCGTACCTATCAGAGAATAGTCTCATCTGAAATTTCACTACTTTGAAGAAGAGCAATTAAATTTTATTAATTAGAAAAAAAAGTAAGTAAGTTAAATTAAGTTGCTTTTGTTAGTTTTTGTATATAATTGTGGTGTCACAATAAAGCATTTTCTATTCTATTCTAAATTATGATGACTTGCATACATTTTGACTTACCTTTTTTGACTCTGGGATTCACGTTATACGTTTTACTCAGAATCTTGAAAGTGGGATTTTTTGAGACGGGACTTTTCTCCGTGGAAATGTCAATATATTATAGATAACTCTTCTATGAAATCATTAACGAAAGTATAAGCTTTAAAAAATATATGCAACATTTAAAAAATGACGGTTACGATAAGCGATCTAATTGCTTTCCAGACGACCTAGAAGATAGATGTGACAATTTTATATAGATAAGACATTTTTGTATATTCCAAAAGAAGTGTTTCTATTCATTATTGGTAGACAAATTGCTTTTAATAATATTTCAGTTAAACCTGGGTCACACTCACACCATATTGAAGTGTCAATAATAATAAAAAAACAACGCAATTTTGAATGAGACCAATTTGATTTAATTATTATTAGAGACAATTTTGACACAGTGTGACGTGGTGAGACTGAGACCTAAAAATTGCTACATTTTGATAGATTTAGGTTTGCTAGGGCTGAACTCATCATAGCTTGTCCAAATTTATCAAACAATCTATGATTCAAGTGTTTGATATATCTGGTGAACACAGCTAAAATATCAGACTAAAATCAAGTATGATGATTAATTATAATTATTTAATGCTAATTACCAATTGTCTTTCCAGCCCAATGAAAACGGAAGATCTCGGTATAATTCCATGACAGTTATTGGATAAGACAAATATTTTTGTAAGGCAGTGCCAAATTAGAAACTTATACAATTTAGATAGAAATATATATCAAGATGATGGAAGGAAGGACTATCGATTACAGACCGGATGGGGGTGGGCTAGACTACCACAACTCGCCTCTGATGGCAGAAATACACGTAGACAATTATTCACATATACATAGGAGTATAGAGCACTTGAGATCAATAGGTGTGGCTCCACCGATTGACCCTCATAGGCATTTAGCTACGAATCTTGCTGACCTCAGAAGATACGAGCAACATGATGAGATGCCTGAAATAAAGCCGTCCGTACTAAGACTATCAGAGTTCAAGAGCATACAGGACATGAGAAGTCACGACCAGGAGAATGATGCTCATCGGCACATGACTCAAGATGATCCCAAAGGATACAGTGCGCCCTCAACGCCGCTGTCGGAGAATGGCGGTCAGAACGTGCAGGAGGAAAAGGTTTGATTTCTTTTATACAAGCTTCTAATTTAAATACATTTAAATTATTAATTATCCTTTAAAAAGCTTTATTAATACAAGAGGTTTCATTTAATGTGTTTTAGTTAATTTACTTTAGAGTGATGGTACTTGTTATATATAGTATTTTATTTCGTACATCATAAAGTGAACTATATTTAAATTTGAAAATGCAGAATAGGCTAATTCTAGCAACCTGTTAACTGTGGAAACCCCAAAACCTGGCAACATTCCACTACTTTTACTGTGCCAAGCGAACGATGCCAAAGAAAAACTAAATTGCCAAGTTGGCGAAGTATTCATAAATCTTAAAATTAGGTTAAAGGTAAACTGTTATTACAAAATGTTAACTTACGATGTACCAGGACCAAATCGTGTAGGTACTAAGCATGTAATGAATCGACATGCCTTAGCCCCAGTATTTTCGTAAGTCCACCTTTTGTAAACGCGGAAAGGGTTTTATCATTATCATAAGAGGACGGATTCATCCCGCCTTCTAGGTTTAGTCTACAGATCATCTTTGGCTGTATCGTAGCAAAGGCTAACTAAAAAAAATAAAAAGGTAGCACTCCGGGAGTGCCGGCAGAAGTGAAAACTTCAATATTAACATTGTGTTTAATTATAAGTATAAAAGTACTATCATTTATGAGGTAGAATACAATGTTTATTTATTGCGCTATCGTACACAAATATGACAATTTATATGTTGTTATTTATAATATTATATCGTTATTTATATATTACATTAAATTTTATCTCTCAGAAAAATCAACTTCCATCCATTATTTCGACGACTTTTACACCATCAACAGAGCAGAGCACACTCAGGCACGGTAGAAAGAGTGAGAGATACTAGTTCCTCTCCCTTCCCCTCGATCTTACGCTTTTTCGATCAGCATCACGTGACCCTGACGCGAGTTTTAAAGTTTTTACCCATACAAAAAAGTGCTCAGCGCCGCTAAAGAAGTTTTCACTTCAAAAAACTTTTTTATTTAGAAGTCTGATTAGGGGGAAAAAGATTCTTTGTCTTATTCACCTTTGTTCATAATACTCATTACAGAAGATAAATCGTATTAGAAAGAGTAAAGGATATTTCATTCCAGCTAGCAAGCCAAAATAATATTCCATTTAGACCTCAAAACAATCAGCAAAATTTCTGCCTAATAAGACTTGTTAAGAACGTCGTACATCCCAAAATATTTTCATTACATTAACTTTGTCAGTTCGAACAACAAACCACCATACACCATGGAATAAATTACGCCTAAATATTTCAATGCTAAGCAATTACATTTGAAACTAATAGTAGGTAGGTAATTTGAAATCCTTGAGCACTTCGGAAGTCTTCAAGCATTTGACGTCACTGGTGTATAATTCGGAGGCACATTGTTTGAGTGATCATTACTACATCACGATCAACGCCTTTTCCGTGTACAGCACTATTAATTTTAGTTGATGCAGCTTCGTCTTTATGAGAATTAACCTTATATGACAGCACATAATAATATAATGCTACAGTGGTTGAGTCGTTTATGTCTTTTGTATTATCACACTAGAATAGAATAGAATAATACTTTTTTTTTGATGTGGAGAAGTAAGAAGACGAGCAAGACGCTCTCCTAATGTAAAGAGATAACGCTGCCCATAATCAGTACAGTGCTACCCAAAATTTCACAATGATGTGAAATTCTAGGTGCACTGCACCAACGCTTCTTACTCAAGAGTCATAATAAGATGTTGGGACTCTTTAGCCCAGTAATTTTACTAGCTACAGTGCCCTCCTACCGAAGCACAGTAATGTTTGCACATCACTGCTCAGGCGGTAGAATAACTGGCACTGTTGGGGTACCCACCTAGACGACCTCCAGCAAAGCCGCTTAATAAATTTAAAAATGCACTTCACAAATGGCTTTTGCACTTCTCTTTCTATTCTATTCGTGAGTTCTTCGATAATAAATCTAAATTCATTGATTCTGACTGAATAATTTCTACTATTTTGACATATTTAATTTAAACTAATTAATTAATTTCAATTGTAATTTTAAGACCGATATATTATTATTAATTCGACTATAAATTAGGAACATTTAATATTTGTACGCCGCAAGGCAGAACATGGAGGACCAGTTATTAATACAATCAATTGTAACATCTTATGTATACTCATGTTTTTATAAATAAACTTCATTTCATTTCAAAGGAAGTCTACCCCCGCCCCGGTAAACCTGTTACTTTATTGCAGACCAAAAATATACAAAAGAACTTACTACTACAATATGTTATAAGTAGGTTAACAATCGGCGGTCTTATCGCACTAGGCAATAATCACACTAATACATATTATATATGCAAAAGTTTTTGAGTGTGTGACTGTATGTTTGTAACTTCTTCACGTTTAAACGGGTGGAACGATTGAGCTGAAATTTGGTAAAGATATAGCTGACCCTGAAATAACACATAAGCTATAATAGATACAACGGATATAACCGATGGGCGCAGCTAGTATGTGATATAAAAAGACAAAAGATATTATAATAATAATTATACCTCTAAAAGACAAAAGCTATGACGCACGTCTAATGAAATACTGGCACAACTCAAAAACGTAAATTTTACAACTACATGCATCCTTACGAGTATAATGGTAGAAGTTTGTGATTGCATAAAGTTATTTTTTTAGTTAAGATAGTGATAGTATTTTATATTAGTTCAGATAGCAAGAGTTGAGTAATAACATTTACATCAAAAGAAAACATAATATTATTTTATCATAATAAATTACTAATGTTCCTTTTTTTTTACGAGGGGAAATGCTTTTATGCATACCCGTACCTCGCGGGGGAGAAGTACGGGTTATGTGGGACTCAATTGCCAGCGGGAGTGCAAGGCCAGCAATAATACCCACTAAAACCCCTCGGTAGGCCGTCTTTCCGCCTTTGTGGGGCGCCAATGGAGGGGTGATATTTCCTAACAAGACCACCCCCCAGACCTGTTGGGCTCGTGCAAGCTAGCCAGAAGCCCCCCGGCTTCTGACCAGTGAGTCCAATTATGGCGGTGGAGAAAGGAGACGAGCAATTACTAATGTTCCTAACCTATCCTCTATATTTTATATCTAACTGTGTATGTCATTTTTTGTGACGTGTTTTTTACGCGGCCTATTTGGGTTGTTGATTACATTTTTTATCTCGTACTCTAATTTCTTGCCCTTTAACACTTTATCAACTATGGCAATGTCTGGATTCCCAAATCCTGACCCGTGTTGTCATAGGTTCAGGGACCCTTGTGGTCTGATAAGCCCTAACCTAACACAAGTTTTTAGCAAAAAAATGTTTAGCATAGATAGATAACACAAAAAATAAACTAATAACTTCAAACTATATTACAATCCAAGTGTAGCTTGGTTGTAAAATTGGCCATCTTTTCGGTTATAGTGAGCTCTTTTAGACTACCACGGAAGAAGAGGAGTATATTGATATTATTAGATGGATATCCTATTTTTACTACTTACTACGTTGGCGCAAGAACCCAAAGTGAGTTCTGGCCTCCGACAATAAGAGCCTCCAACTGGTTCTGTCCTGTGCCACTTCCCGCTAGTTTTCAACTTTCAGGGCGTGCACATCCCTTTCCACCTCATCTTTTCAGCGGTACCTGGGACGACCAACGGGTCTACGACCAACTGGCGACCATCTTATTTTTATTGATAAATATTTAAAAAAGGTTCGCTGTACTCGAAAACGGTTAGGAGAACATTATTATTATAAAATATATGTAGTCCCAAATATTAGAAGTGTCTTGTAAGTACGCGAGGAGACCTTGACAGTATACAAGTAGCTTTTCAAGTACTATCTATTGAACCAATCTCTTATAAGATATTTACTCGCTATATTTAATATTTACCTATAACAACTTCCGCGTTAGAATTTCTTGTTATTTTTTTTATCTTATTAGATTTATTTCAATCATATTATCAAGTTTTGCAACTTTTTAAGAACTCGTTTTCTAAAGTGTCGTTATTTTCACAATATTGATTAGTTTTTAGTGGCATAAACAAACAAAATTCCAAAAAAACTGCTAAAATATACAATACGGAAAACAAACGATTTGTCTTATATGAATTTATAGACCTGCATTCTATTAAAAAAATATTTTTTATTATTGTTTTGTATAAAATTTGCATTCAAAATGAACAACTTTGATGAATCTGTCAGATGCTACAATAAAATTTAATAGAGTAGCGATAAAACATAATTTAAAATGTTACAATTGGTTTTATCTAAAATGGTGTTATCATTGAATTTATTCACTTAATTCATTTTATTAAAATTGATAATATGTAAAAAAAATATAATTCTTAACAATCATAATCTTCCCTTGACATACATTAAACAGCTGATATAATAGTCATTAAATATAATTTTTAATATACTATAATATATTAACAAATTATACTCAAACTATATTTATCGTTCTACTATTAAAATAAGCCAAACCATAGACATAACTTTCAACGTATGAAGTTAACTTGCGCTTGCAAGAAATTATAATAAAAACATTGTTTTTTTATATATATTACAATAACTCAATAACCAATAAATAACATTAACATGAAAAAATACCATGTTTCCGATACGTTCAGAGTTTATCATGCCACGAGACAATATTTAATTGCCAATAATATCTATATTTACTCTTACCAATAAAATTTCTTGAATGGAGTTGTAATTTTATCTTAATACCGTATTAAGCTTTATCACAATTTTAACACGCTTTTAAGTTATATAGTGATTTATTTGTACATTTGCTAATTACTAATTTTAAACTTCAACCACTACTTCCTATATTGATATAAAATAATGCCGGATGTTTTAAACTATGGCTTTTATAACAGGAAACAAATTATGATTTATTATAATATTTTATATTATAATTGTAAAATGAAAAAAAAAATATCTAAAAAAGTCTTAACGGGATCCGTAAATTCTTGATGATAAAACAAAACATTATGTCGATACATGTACCGACATTATATTTTTTCCGAATATTACTGATCGTGATCAGTTATATTCGAAAACTTGTAAA
Source organism: Hemithea aestivaria (assembly GCA_947507615.1). Lineage (NCBI taxonomy): Eukaryota > Metazoa > Arthropoda > Insecta > Lepidoptera > Geometridae > Hemithea > Hemithea aestivaria. The sequence goes on along the minus strand of OX382348.1, from coordinate 2,812,480 downwards.
TAGTGACTAGAAATTTACATATTTTACCCACTAAGATACTTCACTGTAATGTTTCCGAATAAAATAAAATAAATTAATTCGTAAAATAAATAGTGGAAGCATCTGAATTTTTTATGCAGTAGATCTAAGAAAGATTTCTCTACACTGGCAATGCAGGAATAAACTAAAAACAAAAACGGCAAAACTCACGTCTAATATTGTCGAGAATATCTCGACCACGGTTTCGGACAATTACGATGTCCTTCATCAGGAGATCACGCCTGCAGTAACCGGCGCTCACCGTTGTTGTTTTTAGCTATGGAGAACACTCACGATAGTTTTAAAAATCGTATAGGAATAAACTAGTATTATATTATTATGATATATTATATGTAGCTAGTATCATATGTAATAATATATCATGCGTGATCCAAACCGCTGAACAGATTTTGTTGAAATTTGGAAAACAGATAGGTTTGAAGCCGCGAGCTAGTGTATTCTTACTAATATTATAAACGTGAAAGTTTGTAAAAATGGATGTCACGATGTTTGTTACTCATTCTTTTTTTTTCTTTTTTTTTATGTGATGAAGTAGAAGACGAGCAAGACGCTCTCCTGATGTTAAGAGATAACGGCTGCCCATAATCAGTACAGTGTCACCTAGGATTTCACAATTATGTGAATTCTAGGAGCACTGCACCAACGCTTCTTGCTCAAGAGTCATAAGATGTTAAGACTCTTTAGCCCAGTAATTTCACTAGCTACAGTGCCCTCCTACCGGAGCACAGTAATGTTTGCACATCACTGCTCAGGCGGTACAATAACTGGCACTGTTGGGGTACCCACCTAGATGACCTCCTGCAAAGGAAGTCTACCCCAAAAACATTCACGCCTAAACAGGTGGACCGATTGAACTGACATGCTGATTTTGTATATAGATAGCTTAGACCCTGGAATAACACATAGGCTACATAAGTACTGCGGGTAAAACCGCTGGGGGCAACTTTTCTTCTTCCTGCCCTTATCCCACACTAGGTAGGGTCGGCACAACACGTTTTTCTCCTCCATTCTGCTCTATCATCCGTCATATCTGCATCCACTCCCCTAGCACGCATATCCCTGCACACACAGTTCATCCAAACCTTTTTCGTGCGCCCCCTTCCCGGATTACCACTTACCACCTATCACCATATTCATGGACTTTTTGGTAACATGATTTTCACCCCTTCACTTAATATGTCCATACCAGGACAATCTGGGCACAACTAGTATTAGATATAGGTATTAGGTATGTATTTTAAATATAGTATGCAATACATTTATAATAATTCAGCAACGAAAGTGTGATTGGCGGTAGTCAAACATTAGACAAGATGACTACGGATGTTCCTTGAGCGCTCGTCAAGGTCGAGCGGAGCCGGGTCGCGTAGAGGTTGTACAGGACGGTCTATTGTCTGAACACTGGTTTGCAATTACATAGATAACGACCCGTACTAATGAATTTTTATTTTTCGGCGCTTCATTTTCCGGGCCGATAATATCTTTGATTTAATTTTTATTGTGGTTTATGATTTTTTTGTTGAAGTTACATTTTTTTATGCATTTCTTGTATTATTATGTATTAAAATTATGTAAAGATCTTATTCATATATATGTTGATATTAAGTTTACGTTTTTCCTGTGATTTTGACGTATAAAAGACTGAATTTTAATATTTAACAATCTGCGCCGATATACATAAGTAACGCTAACCTAAAATATTAATTAAAAAAAATCAAAACAGTAGTTTTGTCTTGCAGAAGTACTAAACATCTGCATATATACTTATAAACCATAGCTACCGATCAATTATCCTTCCTTCTTCTAAGCATCTCTACTACTCAATCTCTATACCAAATTTAGTCAAAATCGGTTCAGCGGTTTAAGCGTGACGAGATAATAGACACCTTAAAGCATTTGTATTATTAGTATTGATATAGATTACGTAGGGATATTTAACTTGGAGAATACAACGGGCTAAATCAACAAGTAAAAACGTGAGGCATGATAGTAAGAAATAAATTCATCCTTATCATAAGCTTCGTTTGGAGAAGTTAACACCTAAACGTTACAAGGTTATCGATAAGAACCCCTCTAGTCTGTTATATAATTATATTATACATCATTATTCACTTATCGCACACATAATATAATACTAACTTAACTCAAAAATAACGTAATAAAATAGTAATATTGAAAATTGATTTTTTTTTAATGATTTTTTGTTGGTAAGTGTAATAAATTTAAAAATTGTGATGTATGATTTGTAAATGATACATGATTATTTAAAATTAGTAAATTAATATTTTTAACCTAATATTTCACACACGTAGTAAAACTGCGCCTAGCTGCCTAATGGGCAGCGTTATCTCTTACCATCAGGAGAGCGTCTTGCTCGTCTTCTTACTTCTTTGTACAAAAAACCTAATAAAACACTAGCATAACTCAAAAAGTAAGTTTCTGCAATCATTGTGATTGCAGTGAAATTAATACATATTTTAAACTAGTAATTATAAAATATTGAGTTATGCCAGTATTTCATTAGGAGTGCGATAAATATTTAGGTAAAATAATAACAAAGTTTACGTAAGACATGAATGTTTTTGCTTGGGTTATAGATAACGTTAGAATTATTTCTGGATAGCTTGAATGTACTGCGTGAAAGGAGATAAGAGTGCGTGAAAGAGAGGTTTTGCGTGCCCACTATCTATATAATACATTAAAATTATAAGAAACTAGCGACTTGCCCCAGCTTCGTATGTCTTATACATGTATAAACCTTTCTTTTAAATCACTTTATCTATATTATTTCTGAATACAACATCGAAATCCGTAGAATAATTAAATATAGGTATCTATACCTAATATCTAGGCGAACAGACCGCTGAACCGACTTAATTTTTTAGTTAAACTAATATATTAATAGGTGTGCGAAATAATAGTTTGACATAAAATCTATTTAGAAATCATATAACACCAATTTTAAATGGTATTACACCAAAAATATTAAACGTATTTTTTCTTAAAACATTTTGCAAAATTACCATTACGTACAACGTAGTTCTACGCTTCAAAAATTACTTATTTATTTATTTATTCGTGGGCCATGGGGGGCCAAGGCCGCACATTTATTTTGTAAAGATTTCGCAATTTTAAATCATATTATGCAGTCTCCATGTTGAAGTGCGACCCCGAAAATATTTCGAGTAAATTTGACTTTCAATTCGGAATATAACCTTCGAAATTATTCAGGTAAGGATTTATCCTGAAGTCTGATCTTATACCTAATAGGTATATCTTCGCCTAACATCCATAAATTTTATATCAGTCTTACTCGTAATCTTACTTATATTATAAACGTGAAAGTTTGTAAGAATGTATGGATATCTGTCCGTCATTCTAAAACATATATTTTTTCCTTTCCTGCTTGGTTGTCTGGAAGAGATCGCTAATAGCGATAAGACCGCCAATTCACAATTCATATTATTTGTTTGTGATTTTTTGTGTGCAATAAAATGTTATCTATCTATCTATGTCTGGATGTATGTTTGTTACTCTTCTACGCCTAAACGGGTGGACCGATTGAGCTGAAATTTAGTTTATAGATAGCTTAGACCCTGGGATAATACAAAGGCTACATAAGTACTGCGGGTAAAACCGCTGGCCGCCGCTAGTCATTTCTAATTTAAATTGAAGAAACTTAAAGCAGATGAAAAACAATTATTATAAGGAAATAGTGTTTAACTTCACAGCCTCTTTTTTAATAAACGTACATATGTGTTGTGAACATGATATAATATAATAAACCTAGCTGGTATTAATCCACCAGCTTCTAAATCTATTCAAAATAATTCCAAGTTATTATGACATAACAATGTATCGGTCCATCTACTCGTATTGTGTATAAAATTCAATTTAAGTGATAAATATAAGGCTTCCAACGTCGAATCGTAACGATTTGTTAATCGAATCGAATCTATTCTGCACGTCTCAACTCTAATCTATCGAAAAAAAACTCGATCTCGTTTCCCGCGCAAATCGCCCGCGCTCCGTCGAATTCGATTCAAGGCCGCATTCCAATTTCAAAGCATCCATTGTCAATGTCGCCGGCCAGTGCTCATGACGGATATGTTTTCTTTGGCTGCATCACAGATTTATTAGATAGTTCAAAATTAGAATTTTATATTTTTAATAGTTATTTTTTAACTGCGTAGCGTTTGGCGTAGCACGTGTTGCGCGTTTGCCAAATTGTTAAAGATTAATTTATTTTCGTTCGTAAATTTATTAAAAAATAATTCAACTATGCAGGAAGTTTATAAAAATATATTCTCTAAGTGTCAATTAATCTTATTAGAATGTCTATTGAAGCTTAACAACCTATTATTCAGACCGCTCGAGCTAATTATATAGTCCACGCCTATTTTTGCATAACAAATGACACATAACCGCCATATTTTCGGTCATTCACTTATCTTATTCATATTTATATATTATAGGTTTTAAAAAGTAGTTTTAAAATATGTTTGGAAACTAAAAATAAGTGTGATAATAGAAAATAGAAATATGTCTTGTTAAAATTAAAATATTATACTTAACAATTAATAGTTATTTATAATGTATAATCAATTTATATCAAAAACATATTTATATAATATACATTTTTTATACATTTCTTTACTTCCAGCGGTCCTTTTTGTCTTGATTTAATACTATGTAATTAAAAATGTCTTTTATAAATTATGATATATTTTTCAAACGCAGAACAACGTTTTAAGTTTTAACGTTTCTATCTAAAAAAAAAACTAGTTTTATTCTAAACTCAAAATAATTACACACAAGTACAAGCAGAGGTATAATTTCGTCCCGACCAAACAATATTCTAAGAAATACGATTTTTTTATCTTATAGAATATGTAGACTCTTAATGCCATTGTTTTAAGGTCGATAATGGTGTAATAAATGGTTTTAAAAGCTCGAAGATATATTCGTGTGTAATTTTGATTGACACCAACCATTACGACCGAGTAGGTATTGCATCATCGTATACCTAAATAGAAATAATGATTACAGCCTAAAAATCTTCACACCATTATACACCCTATTATGTTTTTAATATAAACTAAATTGCACTGGCAACATCGTTAGGTCCATGGTTTAAGCTATTATATGTTATATTTTGACATTGAATTGACTCAAGATTTTGTAATTTGTTAAATTTGATACTTTATGGGAAGGTTAATAATAAATTGTATAATAAAAAATAATATAATATTTCTATCTCATTTGATTTATTATTACTAGCTACAGTAGTTTTTACTCGGTATAAAATATCCTTTGTTTAATTCTAAGATTTATTCTACCTTCTTACCAAATTTCAGTCCAATCAGTTCCACCGTTTAGCCACGAAAGAGCAACAAATACCCCAAAACTTTCATAATAATATGTATAATATTTTTTCTTTGAAAATAAGGTACCTATTATAATTTCGCCTATACAAAAATATACTATTGTCTTTGTAATTAGCAGATAATTAATTCTTTGCGGGAGTCCCAAACGTGGAGCATAATATAAAATTAGGCATAATTTTGTCAGCAATAGTTATAAATAAATTGCTCAAGTATAATAATTAAAGATAATTAATTTTAATTACTGGCTTATACTATATTTACGTATAATCTTTTCGCAGTTTTTTTTTAATACCCGGAAAACACGGTGCCGTCATGTGCTTGTAATGGCAGGTTCCATCACGATTTTCAGTGAAACTAGGACGTATTTATATGATAGGCAAGGGTTACCATATAAAAAAAATTATATTACGAGTATATAATATATACTTTTTCAAATTTTTCTTTTTTGGCATATTATAAAAGTTGCTTTTAATTTTTTTAAATATAGATATATAATACCCTAAGTCTTAAAATAGTGTCTCATTCATGTGACATCATTTTATTAACGATATCCTAAATTAACCTTTACTGATAAAAGTTAACAAAAAATATAAGATAATATGATACACTTTCAATTTTTTGCTTCATTATGAGAGCAAAAACGCAAACAATTTTTTGCTCGAACTACATTTACATAAGACATCAGTTGCTATCTCGGATTGTCACTACCGATTTTATATAATATTATACATTGTATTATACTTATACATATTATAAAATACCAGTGGACCCGCTCGCACTTCTTTTCGTGTAACAGAAAATTATCATTGTTTCTTTGCCTTATTATGCATGTATTATACATATAAACCTTCCTCTTGAATCACTCTTTCTATTAATAAAAACCGCATCAAAATCCGTTGTGTATAAATGTATGCAAGCCGAGAAGTGCTCTTCTTAAAAGTGAGGAATTTTCAGATTTTACTTTGTTCTAAGGATAGGTGGATATTTAGGTACATTTATTTATCTTACCAATCTTCTTCTTCTTCCTGCTCTTATCCTACACTAGGTAGGGTCGGCACAACACGTTTTTCTCCTCCATTCTGCTCTATCATCCGTCATATCTTCATCCACTCCCCTAGCACGCATATCCTCTTTCACACAGTTCATCCAAACCTTTTTCGTGCGTCCCCTTCCCGGATTACCACCTATCACCATATTCATGGACTTTTTGGTAACATGATTTTTATCCCTCCGCATAATATGTCCATACCAGGACAATCTACTAATATTATGAACATTGAAAGTTTGTAAGAATGGATGTCAGGATGTGTGTTACTCTTTCACGCATAAACGGGTGGACCGATTGAGCTGAAATTTTGTATAGAGATAGCTTAGACCCTGGAATAACACATAGGCTACATAGGTACTGCGGGTAAAACCGCTGGGCGCAGCTAGTTAATCATATGATAAAAGTAGTATGATATAATTTGTTATGACTAACGACATAAAACGCATGTTATTTAAATTGAAATAAGTATACCAAATATTAAAATTAATTATACCAACACGCAATTCGTCTATCTTCCTAGATATTATTATACATAATCATTTGTATAATTTGGTGCCGAAGGCTATATCCACATTCTTACACTTGAACTAGTTTTTATCTTTGGTTCTACTTGCATTCTGCTCTTAGATTTTTATAAAATTTAATATTACCAGTTTTCTTCTTCTTACCAATATTATAAACGCGAAAGCTTGTATGGATATATAAAAATAATATGTTTTGTATATATTTTTTCTTTAGAAATATTGTAAAAAAATTAATTTAAGAATGTAAATAAATATAGAGATAATAATATTTAGGGTTTATACTCCAACAGAACAGGCTACCCTACTTACACTGTTAGAGTCAAATCACAATTTATAGGTTGTGTGGCCAACCTATATGTTGCAGTTTCAGGTCGCCAAGATTCCTATAAGGCCTGCAACATGACCTGACGACTGCCTCCTACATATCTTATAGGAAACAGCCGGGACCCACAGTTTCACGTGCCTTCCGAAACACGGTAGCGTCCAGGCGAAAATCTTTGCCACACTGAGATTTGAACCCAGGACCTCTTACAAGCTTACAAGTCGGAGGTATGACCACTGGGCCACATGTATCTCTGTTACTTTTCACGCCTAAACGGGTGGACCGATTGAGCTGATTTGGTATAGATATAGCTAAGACCCCCGAAATACACATAGGCTACATTACCTACAGCGGGTAAAACCACTGGGCGCAGCAAGTTTAATATAAGATGTACTGTTCAACATAAGAAGAAGTTTAATATAACGAAATACTAATACATTTCGTATGAAATTCGCTTTACTTAAGTCATATTTTTTAAGTTACAATGTATGTGACTGTACCTCTCTTTAGACTTTTTTATAAGAAAACTGCAAAACCGGTTGAGCTGAAATTAGGAATGTAGGTAGCTTAGACCCTGAACACATATTAAGGCATACATAAACTGCGTTTCAATGGATAAAACCGTAAAGCAAAGCTTGTATGTTAATTAATATGTTTTATTTTAAGTAATTATCGCGCAATTATATTTGTTACTTAATTAAATACATAATAAGTAGAGAATGAATGAATTACATAAATATCGGTAAAAAATAACAAAAATACATAATCTCAAAATTAAACTGATAACGAGTAAAATAAATTTAAAAGTTTTCCATTGAGTTTCAGGCAGTAATTACAATTATCTAAACTTTTTTTAAATTTTAATGTTTAATAAAACTATAATATTTACACAAATCGTGATAATTATACAAAAAATTATGAATGATTTCATTATATTATCAAATGGCTAAATAAACCATGAAAAAATTTACGCTTACAATCTTAAATATGTGGCAAAAAATGGTAGCAACTTTACGCCATAGTAAGCTGATATCAAAACTTCTTCCACGATATGGCGCCTTCTTTACCATAACCTCCTGAAAAGGGTATAAAAAAAAAAATTGTAGTGCGAAAAGTATATATGTTTTTTTAAATTTAATATCGTATACAATCTGTTTTTTTTTCTTTGCTTTTCCTTTTTATATTAATGGTCTTACAATTATTTTTAAGTCACCATTCCATATGTATTGGAAAAAGGATTAATTATAATACAATATTAAATACAATAACTTAATGGCAAAAATTTAAAAACATATATGTATCCTAAATTTTATACGTTACGAAAGTCCTAATAACTTCACACCTACTCGTAACATTGGCAAATACATTAACGTGTCACATTTCATGCGTAAGCTTAAAAAAGTAAAAATATTTGTTTTGTCTATGAACGGATGAAATCGAAAGCGTTCACCTGGCTTGAAAGCGAATTTGCGTTTTTACATAAAACTTTGTGACTATAAAAAGGAATTCGTAAATGGATATTCGCTTACGTTGGTAGTTTGACCACTTTTAAAATGGTAGTCTACAAAGACATCAACAGGAACATTCTGTTTGGGTGACAGGTGTAATTATTACTTTGTTTACCAAGCTTAAGACTTTTAAAATATTTTTTAATAATTCCAAAACATATTTTATGACTAAAACTCAAAAGCTTAAGGACTGTCAATTTTCTTCAATTATAAATTAAAATGTTCATGAATAAAATTTAATATGATAATATTATGTATAGTTTTTAAATTCACATTATTTTTGAAGTTATACTTCTTTTGGCGCGATAGAGAAAAATGATGAGAGTGAATTTTTACGATGCGCGCGCACACCGACACCTAAATTCTACATCGTGGAGTTAGTTCTAGGTGGCATGCATGAAAATTGATAACTATGTTCAAGTGGTATATTCTAGTATTTTTATATTTAGAACACGTGTTTCGTAAGGGTACAATTAAACAGTGTGAATAAATAAATATTATTTTGGGGTTTTTATTAAATCAATTTCATATACGACGGTGATACAAATAATTTATTATTTATTTTTCCATACGCCAAAGAAGTATAACTTCTAACGCGTGTACATAAATACACACACTCTTTTTTTTTAATAAATTATTTATAATAAACTTTAACAAATAAGAAATAAATTTGTAATTATATTAAGTTGAACCTAAACCTACACCTTGCGTGTAGGTAAATGGTTTAGGAAATTACTTACGTGTTTAATTTGATAGCTTTGTTTAAATCTCACCTGCGTATATATTTTTTCTGAAAGGTTAACATTATAAACCATTACAAATCTTACTAATATAAATGCGAAAATTTTTAAGAACGTATGGATGTCAGGATGTTTGTTTGTTACTCTTTCACACCTAAACTGCGATTTTGCTGAAATTTTGTATAGAGATAGCTTAGTCCCTAGTCCCTGGAATAAGTTTATGCTCGCAACTTTGCCTACATGGAGAAATCATTTCTTAGCGGTCCCTCATAGTCCGGTCAATTTAGACCAAAAAATGAGAGTGAAGTTACATAAAGTCCCAACAAGCTGAATTTTTGTAAAGTTGTTCAAAACATAATTATAAACAATGTCTAGAAGTTCCCCATCATTCCCCTGTAAGGAAAAAAATTAATTCAAGGTCAAAGGTAAAAAAATGAGTTTTTCGCGATTTTCAGCAAAACGGTAAGTTTTATCATAAAAATATCTTAGACAAAATTGTAGATCATAAAATTATCTACAAAAAAATATTTAATACTTTTTTTTCTACGAGCCACCGTTTTTGAGATATAACGATTCAAAAAGTTGTAATCTCTTATATAAAATCGTTCGTACACTTTCGTGCTATCAACGCACAGCCCAAACGGCCGGACGGATTGAGCTGAAATTTGGACAGCGTATTCCTTGGAAGATTTCATCGTGCAATAAGAAGAGATTTTTTGAAATTCCCTCAGGAAAAGGAATTATTCCCGAAAATCCTTTGTATGCAAATCCGTAACCGTTTACCCGATTGAGCTGAAATTTTGTAAAACGATTGTTGGGATTGTGTTGAGGAACAGTGAATAGTTTTTATGACACAATTTAACTTTAAAGAGGGGGTAAGGGGGGGTCAAAGTTTGTATGGTAAATTTAGAACCGCTGGCCCTATTGAGCTGAAATTTGGTACAAAGGTAGACCAAGTCCTAAAAAATGATATGGGATACTTTTTATTCCAAAAATCAACCTCTAAGGCGGGATAAAGGAGGTCAATGTTTGAATACGAAATCAGTAACTAATGACCCCATTAAGCTACAATTTGGTTTAGACATAGTTTGAGCCTAATTTTTTGTAGACAATTTTATGATCTACAATTTTGTCTAAGATGTTTTTATGATAAAACTTACCGTTTTGCTGAAAATCGCGAAAAACTCATTGTTTTGACCTTTGATCTTGAATTAAATTTTTTCCTTACAGGGGAATGATGGGGAACTTCTAGACATTGTTTATAATTATGTTTTGAACAACTTCACAGAAATTCAGCTTGTTGGGACTTTATGTAACTTCGAATGTCTAAATTGACTGGACTATCATGAAACCTAGCCGTGTTCGAAATTTCAACCATTCAGTAGTTTTTACTATGGTCTAAAAGTGACTACACACACAGGCGAGAAAGCGGTCGCGGTGCGGGACAGAATTTTTATAATGTTCGAATTTGTACGTTACCTGTCACATATAAAGCGAACGCGGGCAGGAACAAAACAAGTGAAATTTTAAAAATACTTTTTAAAAACAAGCTTTAATTATCATTACCATCTTGCATCATATAGTACTCGTCAAGACGAATCAAATGAGCCCAAACTCGATGGGGTTGCGTTGTTTAATGACAGAGTTCCTATAGCCACCTTCCAGCTCCATCATCAGATCAGCTCCATGTCATAATAATATTGCATTGTCATCCGATTTACACACGCATGCAAATTTTCAGCTCAATTGGAAACCGGGAAGTGGGTCAAATCAAACTTGCAAGATTTGATTACAGACAGACAGACAGACAGACAGACAGACAGACAACAGACAGGTGAAAGTAATATAAAGCTTGTAATGAAGATCGCGACTGCTTTACCGCTCCGCCCCGCCTCTGTCTGTCGTCAGCTTAAGTCGCGTAAAGTCCTATGTCTCGTAAACCCTAAGTCTCGTAAAGTCTCGTAAGTTCCTAAGTCTCGTAAAGTACTAAGTATCGTAAAATATTTAGTTTCCTTAACTTGCCAAAATCTGGTAGGTAATAATTTCTCAGAAGTTCGCATAATGAGTGAGTCATTTTCCTTTATTGACTACAACTAAATAATATTTATCATTTTTATTCGGCGTGTTTTGGCTTCTAGATGTTATTTTATTGTTGTATACCTACCTATTTATACTATTTTTTATTTATACACATTTCTAATAATTTTAGTGAATAGATTGCTGCTGGGTTGTGCTGGGTTTGACGGAGACCAATATTGTCACTTAAAATTCACTTTTTATGTTTAGTACACTTATACCCTAGATTAATAGACCTGCCACACTTCGCGCAAATAACAATTTTGAATTTTATGAAATAAAATTTGATCACGAAATGCGCGAATATTTCAAAAATTTAAACACGATCTTACATAATATATGCTACTTTCAGCCATTGGGCAGGTTCAATATGACTCTTCATGTTGTGCCCACCCCAATATCTGTTGGAGGATCGGTACTCGAAGTTGTGGACTCGTATATCTATCTAGGACAAGTAGTCCAATTAGGTAGGTCCAACTTCGAGAAAGAGGCCAACAAACTCGGTTGGGCAGCGTTCGGGAAACTACGCAATGTCTTTTCGTCCGATATACCTCAGTGCCTCAAGACGAAGTCTTTGATCAATGTGTGTTACCAGTGATGACTTACGGCACCGAAACTTGGTCCCAGCGGGCTATGGAAAGGGCTATGCTCGGGGTTTCTCTACGAGATCGAATCAGAAATGAAGAAATCCGTAGACGAACTAAAGTCACCGACATAGCCCGGCGGATTAGCAAGCTGAAGAGGCAATGGGCAGGCCACATAGCGCGCAGAGCGGATGGTCGATGAGGTCGAAAAGTGCTCGAGTGGAGATCACGGACTAGCAAACGAAGCGTAGGACGTCCACCCACAAGGTGGACAGCCGGAAGACGCTGGATGCAGGTCGCTTCCAACCGGTACATATGGAAGTCCAAAGGGGAGGCCTATGTTCAGCAGTGGACGTCCAATGGCTGAGATGATGACGATGATGATGAGTCTGTGCCTACTAGGGCTTGCATGAAAATATTAATATTCGAATATTCGACTTTTTTCAGGCATATTCGAATATTCGAATGCAAGCCCTAGTGCCTACTAATTGATTGGGCAGTGTAATCTTTCAGCGCAGCGATTTTACCATCAAGCTTCTTGCTCGTCTTCTTACTTCTCTGCATAAAAAATGTTGAAGCCTCCAAAATCATTTAGTCCATATTTAGTCATGAGTCATATCTATCTCCCATATATTTATTTTCCTGTCAGTTCCTATTTCCTGCTATCACTGGATAATGAATCGAGTCGAGTTTGGAACAGGTTTGCCGATGTTAATCATTGTGCTCAAATTCTTGCCCAAACTAAATGTCATATGGTATGGTATCGGTACATTATTATAGGGGCCTGTTGTGTCTTATATGTACCTATTATTATGATTCATATGTACATTTAAAGATATAGCGAATCAAATACGCCAAAGACTTTAGTGAAATTTTAAAAATACTTTTAATAAACAAGCTTTTATTATTATTACCATATATAAAAGCAACACATTTGCTTAATTTTTTAAAAATATACAATATCTTTCTGCAAAATAAAGATAATTTTTTAAATAATTATTATTTATTATACCTCTAATTCTTATTTAATCCAACCACTTCAACTATTTATCTTGATCACAAATGACGTCCCTTGTCAATCATTTCACAAAATTAAATAAGTACCCGCATTTTAGAATATTAATTGGTAAAAAATAAATCAGATAAGTTATTACAGGTTTCGATAGAAATAATTAATATGTTTTTAAATCGCTTGAATATGAGGATAATATTATGATGTCCGGTTTAAAAATATGTATTTTTAAATATAGTTCTATGCTCTAAGAAGTTAAAAATCCTATATAATATTATCCAAATATTATGCAGGTTACCAGATAAGTACTGCGACTGTAAGGGCACTTCCGCACTACGTCGTTAATTGTTTTCATCTTCTTAACAACGCAGCTCGCTCGGCACGCATAGAACGAAATACAATTTCAAACGTTAATTCTACGTTTTAATTATGTATTTCAAAGTTCGGTCTTAATAGTGCGAGCGAGATGGTCGCTCGCTGACACCTCAATGAAGAGTACCTATTTCTATTCTATTCTAACCTAGACCCACCTTATGAAATTTTTAGTGATTAGAAAAGTAAATAAGTTCATTCATGTTAATAATGTATTTCAATCGGTCCATTAAAAAGAAACGCGCCCACCAGTGGGTCTGGCTTGGCACGACGAGGAGTGACGTCACGACTCGGTTTAGAGTGACCTTGATGTTTCAATGCCAAGCGGAATTGGTCGGTGTTGCCATGCGCCCGCGTTTCCTCTAACGCTTTTAAAATTGGAATATTAGAAGTGAATTTTCTGGTGTTATACTTAAAAAAAAGTTTTTTTTTTATTGGACTCGCACATTTATCTTATATGCAGCTTTTGGTGTGTATTTAATGATTTCCTTAATAAATGACTTCTAAACATGAATTTTTTTGCCAAGTAGGTATGTCATACTATGTAATTATAGTTATTGTAAATATACTAAATAGGTAACAAAAACCCTGGAATAACACATTAAAAATTACTATGTATTACTTTTAAATCGTAAAACTGCAGATAGCTGTGATCAGCTCGTAAATAAAAGTTATTATTATCAACAATTATTGAACTACTGTTATGGGTCATTTCATATTTTTTAAACAAAACCTATTTATAATAATCTTAAAAGAACTGTGTTAATGTAACAGTTCCGATATCCGACACATAATATGGCATAATTTGACGTTAAAATGTTAATAATAAAATATTATAGTAATGCATTTTATTGGTTATTTTTAGAATATAGTTTTAAATTTATACTAGTTTGAAGCGCCACATTTATTTGAAGGTATATTTGTATTATAATAATATTATTCATATATGAATACTTATAAAAATGACTTTATATCATTAGCAAAATTATTCTCCACTTAGCACTGTTTCTATATTAATTTCCGACTTAAAATCTTTTATTTCTTGGGATACTTCCATAAATAGATATTAGTTTAAGCTCGATTTTTTCTATTTCTCGAATAAATCCCTATAAAACAGCTTTTTAACGTTTCGCTTTAAATTGTTTCTTTTATTGAGTGTAAACTTGTAAGATTATGGTCAATGTATTTTTTGGACAAAGCATCTAGTACATCTATTATCATAAATATATTAGTTTTTATAATATAATTTATATAGGTTTTAAGCAATATGGGTGTTTTAAGCAATATTATCAGTAAGTCTTTTATGTAATAAAAATGTTGAAATTGAAATAAATCTATTGCAATATAGGTTTTTATTATAATTTGACATTAAGTGATTCCCCTATATTTCGGGAGAATCCCCCATCCTGGCAACCCATCCGTTGTCGGCGTTATGCCCGTCGCGTCTCAACCGCGCACCTTACGTCAATGCGAGTTTTTACTGGCACTTGTTACGTAATTGCCAGTTAAAAAAACTGTTGATGCCACATTATATCATATATTAGATTTTTTGTTGATTATTGACCGTGAATTTC
Organism: Hemithea aestivaria; assembly: GCA_947507615.1. Classification (NCBI taxonomy): domain Eukaryota; kingdom Metazoa; phylum Arthropoda; class Insecta; order Lepidoptera; family Geometridae; genus Hemithea; species Hemithea aestivaria. The sequence goes on along the minus strand of OX382348.1, from coordinate 2,797,294 downwards.
ACTAAGTAATTTATTGGTGGTTTAATTATTTATGTGGGAAAGTGTATGTTTTAATAACGTTGGCAGAATTCCTTATTTTTATGTGACAGCAAATTCTCGAAGACGCCTGAATTGATTTGGGAAATTCTTTTTGTTTTAAAATGTTTTCAAAAAAACGTGCGTTTCGTCCTCGCTTATTGAATAGGCTAACTAACACCTATTATACTATTTTATTAGCGTTATCAGAATTTACTTATATTTTGAAAAGTATAAAATAATAAAAATTATAAAATTCATTCATTTCATCCACAGTATTTGCAGAAGCTTAAGACGATGAGCTTTCTTGTTATAATACGTATTTATCATTAAAAAACATTTTTTTTGCAACAATAATTATAATATTATGTATGTCTCTACCAACATACCAACTATTGATTTTATAAAACTTTATCCAATTCAATATACTTTCATAAAATCCCAAACTACCACCAAAAACAATTAATTATTTGAACCCCAAACTAGCAAGTGCACGCCGAATTCAAAGTGGATATTTGAGAAATGCCTAGTCATCATTCCAAGGGTCACATTTGACCCTTCGGTTTAATTTACTGATGTCTAAGGGTTACGATAATATTTGGCAGTTTGAATTACTTACAGTTTAATGCAATCTTGAAAATTAAGCTGTTTAAACCATAGTTTTTTGCTATATTGGTATTAAATTTTTAATTAATGAAGTAAATATTTGTTTCATTCATATTATTAGTCTTCTGCAGCTGAAACTGTTTAAAGTTACATAAATTTTGTTGTACCTTCCTAGTTGTCTAAGCCACCTACGTGCCAAATTTCATCTAAATTTGGTTCAGCCGTTTAAGTTTGAATAGATAATAGATATTTTTTTTATGTAGGTATAATGAATAAAAAAATGCATGCAAACGCGCTTTCAGTATACGCAAGGGTGTAAAGCACTTTATAATTGTTCATAACTTGAAAATCGCTTGATCGATATTGATAAAATTAAAATGAGAACATCTGATAAACCCTTTTAAATAAAAAAAAGTATTATTCTAATCAATTTAGGCTTCTTAACGTAATCATTGAACATTTTTATAAAAAAAGTATGAAAAAAGTCGCCAAATTTGAACCTTTCCTCTTTTAAGTCGATTAAAAGGTTTCCTCATCTGTTGCCAAAGTACGGCTTCATATAGGTCATATGGTCAGCGGACCACCATGGTTGAGACCATGGGAGAGTGAGCAATCACCACACTTGCTCACCGTTTAGCACCATCCTGTTGTCACATGGAAATTTCACACCTGGTAACTCGCAAACAGGACGTCATTTTTGTAATCCTAGTATTATAAAGTAAGAAGGGATTGATCCCGCCTTGGTTTATGGTGCTCCATCTATCTGCATCGACCGCGCCGAAGGGATTTTTTTATATGAAATGAAATGAAATTTGTTTATTTGTAAGAATATTGTTGTGAAGATGATAAAACAATCATTTGTATCAAAATATTCTACCGAGTTACCGGTGTACAAATATTTAAAAAAATTATATAAAAATTAAATTAAATTATGGACAAACTTACATGATTTACAAATACATACTATTTTTTTTTTTTTTTATGTGATGAAGTAGAAGACGAGCAAGACGCTCTCCTGATGTTAAGAGATAACGGCTGCCCATAATCAGTACAGTGTTACCTAGGATTTCACAATTATGTGAAATTCTAGGAGCACTGTACCAACGCTTCTTACTCAAGAGTCATGAGATGTTAAGACTCTTTAGCCCAGTAATTTCACTAAAACTAATTGTTATTAATAACATAAGACATGCACACATAAACTCATTATAAAAACCTAATTAATTAATAATATCAGATTATGGAAATCTTCCTCCGATTCGGACGATTCGCCTCCGGCCAGTGTGCGAGGTTTTATGAGATTTCATATAATTTTCAAAATTCGATTTGTTCGGCGCGGTCGATATGTACCTATGAGAGAGATGTGCTTTCACCATTAGTCTCCTACCATTTACGGCCGCATCGTCGATGAAAATCACGCGTGATCGAGTTCAAAGGATATAACCGCCATCACTACATTACTACATAGTATAAAATAAAGTTGCTTCGCGCGTCTGTCTGTTCCTATGTATGCTTATATCTTTAAAACTACGCAACGGATGATGCGGTTTTCAATAATAGATAGAGTGATTCAAGAGGAAAGTTTATATGTATGATACTGCATGTGTATATACATGTATTATTCATAAAGGTGGCAAGAAAAGACCTTAGGTTAGGTTTACGTTTAAATTTGTAGTAATTCGCAATAAAAAAGTTTACAATAGAATAATACTTGAATGCATACCAAGTTACTAGAACTAGTTCTAAAAAAATATTATTTTTAAAGAAAGAAAATCTACGTTTCATAAATCATTTATTTTACAAAGACTAAAGTAGGTACTTACTTATGGTGTACCTGCCATTTTCAGGGTATTCGCTTAAGGTCCAGTCACTACCAGATAAACTATTATCCCTTCATCCCCTAATTAGCATAGATAGTTTCACCCCTTAGATAACAGCTAGCTCTGAAGACGTTTTATCTTGTACTTAGGACTGATTTATTTTGACCACTTACCATAATATATGTTAAGAGTTTATTGTTTTCATTGTATCTACCTATAATTACTTAGTATTGTATACTATACTTATTATATTCTACTTATTGTACATTTCCACACCACATTTCCATTTTACATTTTCGGCCAAACAAAATTAGGCCAAAAAAAATTATGCGTGCGAATACGCACCCATTGTACATTTTAAAAGTATTTTATTTAAAGGCCATATTTTTCTGTTTTGTTTACGTATGATATAATTGTTCCTCTTAAAAAGCCATTTTATTATTTTATTATAGTTGAAGCTTAACTTTACCATAGACTTTTACTTGTATTGAAATTGAAATGTGTCTTTTACTTGTTGTGTGAACAACAATTTCAATATAAACTTTATACACTACAAAAAGGCGCTAGCGTCTATGCACAAGAACATTTCAACAACGTCTCAGTATAGCAAAAATTAGTTCCACTTTCCACCACTTACTTAACTTGTGGCTAGAAACCCTTAAGGACCACCTGTTTCTATTCTCTGAACATGCCTCTTAAACTATCGATACTTGAACGCAGGATGCGCAGATTTCGTATTTACACAGGATGTTAAGATGGGGGCTGTTTCATACTTAAATTTTGTCCCACGACCTGTAGGTTACCGTATCATATGGCTCACATTCTAAACTACATCTTATAGCTATAAGAATAAGGATAGTTTTAGTTTAAACTATTCCTTTAGTTCCGTGGGAATACATTTTTACGCGTCTGCGGAAATTCTCAATTTTTTTTTTCTTTTATTTGTATGTCGAAAGTGATTTATTTAGATATTAGGGATATTTAGATTCTTTGTTATCATTGCATCTATTTTGTTCTATTGTAAATTTTTGGGGGAAGTTAGGGTCTTTTGATATGGGGATAGAAGATTATCTCACATCTTTTGAATAATGTTTTGCATTGTGCATTTGGCATAGATAATTGAAATTACGACTCCATAGATTTTGGAAATCATTATGATTTTTGGAAATTTCGTTACGGGACCCAACCGTTAGTCTCACGACTCATGTATTACCCCTTAACTATTTGCCATCTTCAACTAATAAATAAAAAGATTAGCCACACAACCAAACCTATTTTTTGGTTTTCAAACCAATACTGAAAACTGATATTAACGGAGACAACATTACATAAATTTTTATTGAAAAATGTTGTTCATAATTTATCTTTATTCATGAATATAATAGATAGGTAGGTATAGTTAATTTTTACAAAAAAAAAACACAGGCAAATTAAAAATTAAAAAGCCTTATTATATGATAAACAAAGATACAAAAAAATGCATCAAAATTGGCAAACAAAACGCGAACGATCGCTGTCCACCGTCCCATTTTAATACAATTACCCAGTAACGGTCAAACAGCCCTTGTTTGACTCTGCAATGCTCCCCTACCCTAGTGGAATGTGCGATGACCTCGTCTGGCATTTTTATGCGAAAGTTTGGATAAATGGATGATGAGCAAATTTACGTAGGTACATACACACCTATGCAAGATATAATATTATTCATAATTCATTTGTTTCAACAAATGTATATTTATTAATTAGAGATATTATTATTATTTATATTGCACGAATTTACCTTTACACAACATTATTATTATTAGCCCATACTGTCCCACTGCAGGGCAAAGGCCTCCCTTCTCTCTTTCCACGTTTACACAACATAATGAGCGATTTTTAAATTACTTATAATATTTTTTTTCATCTTTTTAGCTATTAAAAAAAACGCGTCTTTTACATACGATAAAGTTTTGATACATTTTTAAATTTATTCTTAAAGATACTAGTTTAATATTACATGATATGTAATATTAAACTAGTATCTACGAAGACGTAAAATGCATGTAAAAACCTCGTATAATACTCATTGATAAAAGCTCATAACAAATTCATCCCCCATACATACATAGATCTACATAACAATAGACACGGCAACAAACCAAACATCCACCCCTCGCCCTCTCGCCCCACATGACCGAGGCCTACTGACCGAATTTTTTATCGATAGAACTTTCATAGTGAACTTTTTCAGTAGGCCGTGTCTATTCATTCATAAGAGCATTGTTGGAAACAGGTGTGCTATGTGCTATTTTTTTGTTTTGTTTGAAGTTTGAACCATAGATTAGGTAGAGAAATAGATGAAAATGTCAAAGCAAATTTTATTGTCTGTATAAAAGAATGAATGAATGCTTCCAGTAGAGTTTGACAAGAAATGCCACAGATAATCTAAAAAACTACCTATATATACATCTATATAGATTTGTATATCTATACCTATAGGTAGGTATTATTCTTAACCTACTTATAAAATACGAGATTATAAAATTCGGAAAATAAAACACAAATTATGTATATTTCATTTCTTTTTATTTCTAAGTTTCTTTTTATATTTTTCTAATGGTTTGTGTTGCATTAGAGGCAATTCTTTGGATAATCTAGAACATTGGTATCTTTAAAATATTATTAATTTCTAATTGAACACAGTGTTAGATTATTTAAATAAATTATATTTAAATAATCTAACACTGTGTTCAGATGGGTAGGTCAACCGTTCATCATTGTAAATAACGGCATAAACTCACTTTACAATGATGAATCTAAATACTCACGAATAGTTTAGTGTAAAAATAGGTCAAACTTTCATTATTTTTAACAGAATTTAATTCTCTCATTGATATTCATCTGAGAATCGAAGATATCTGGGAAGATGTCAAATTAGATTTACAAGTGGCGCAATTCATATTATTTTTTAATATTTTTCGGACTCACCCCATCGTATAGGCCTGTGAATGCATAATATTAAGTCTTTCTTGACTTGCTGTTACTTAAAAAAAAATGATGGATTAAAATTAATATTATTAGAAAACTCGACTGACACATTTTGCGCAGAGTGTACTGTTTGTAAATAGTGTATCAAGTTATAATATTTGGTCAGCCGAATGTTCTTCACAATTGTAGCCACTGGAACGGATATTAATAAATCTTGTTATTAACAATGATCGAAATGTGTTTTTAAATTTATGGCAATCTGGGTTATTATACACCCGCACTTGTCTGAAACAGTTTTCTGTGGAATCCGAATAAAGGTCATGCAACACATGATTTTAAGTTTTTTCCTTATAAAATAGCCATAGTCTTTAAAAAATTTTTAAAGTTACTATCCATTATTTTAGTGTTGGTACCAATTTTTCTTTACTGTGTCTATCAACATAATATTTGAAATTCTTTCAATGGCTTCTTACCAAAATTTTGGTATGTTCAGTCTTATATGACAACACTTTTTAAGAGTTTTGCTTTTTTCTTCACATCGAAGCTTGTTCCGTTAACTGAGTTGAATAGACCGTCGAAGAAGGAACCTCTGCCGTATTTTTCAATGTGGGGCTGACCGGTGTTCCATCTGAGTAGGTAGCTAAAACAAAATAAAGTGGCATTCTTTATTATATGTATGTAGGTCAATGAAGTGGGGAATGTTTGCCTGAATTAGTGTGGCAACGTTTTGTTGCAAACAATTGTCCGGGTTTTCTACAAGAAGATTTGGTGGGTATTCAATAGCAAATTTTACTTGCTGTAAAGTTACTAATCCATATTTATTGTACAAGTTATTCTTTGTAAAATAAGTATTTATAATAACATCTTTAAAGAATGCTTTTTAAATCTTTTTTCTGTACAATTTCTTAAGATTTTTTGTGTTGTTCATAATATTATACCTAATGGGTTCCAGATAATCGTTGCATAATCTAGGTGGGAAGTGGATGTTTTTTAACTGTTTTGTTGACCTTATAATGATATATTTAAATAGTATTATCTCTGTTAATAAAAATAGCACCTACCAGTGTCAATATCTGGTGTATCAGGAAATCCATCAGCAATCTCGTCAGACGTCGACAGCAAAGGTTGGATATGCTTAAACCGGAGACGAAATTTGGCGTGATGAATCGTTTTTCGATATATTTTCCGCAAACATACTATTTGCGGAGCTCACTGAAACTTTTTTGATTATACACACTTCAACCATTGTTTGAGTCCTATAAGCACTTGTGTAATAACTAATACATGGTTCAAGATCACAGTTATAGCTTGAGAGGATGATAAACGGAATTTAATCAACGCAAAACACACTCGATTAAAATTAAAACAGTAATGTTTGCAAACGGCAGCCGGTAGCCATTAAGCATTGACATTGGCATTGACAATTAACAAACAAAATGGCGCCGCAACGGGGGGATGCGCGGGTGAGAAAGGGACGAGGAATTGTCAAAATGATATGGAAATCCATAGACCACAGCGACCACAGCCATAGACATAAGGTTGATTATAGACTTTGGGAGATTACCCCCCATGGTTTGAACTAAGCGGAGCAATTTGTCCAACTATTTTAAGCAACTGGACGGGTTTGCTACTGGACAGATTTGCAACTCAACTTGACAAATTCTCAACTGGACAGATTCACAACAAAATTAATTCTCAACTGGCGACAGAACGTTTTCTGAAATTAAATCTTTTACAAAATAAAATATAGGTACCTATGAATGCTTGCCCTGTTTCATACTTTAATTTTCGTAAAATAATCTCTAGGTAAAGTAAGAATTTATCTTAGCTATTTAAGGTTAAAAATGCAACTAAATCTCGTTTAAATGTCTTTTGTAGGCAATAATAAATAAATAAAGTTCAGATACATCATAAATTTAAAATTAATAAAACCTACTTTTAATTTAATCCAATTAGGATTTTTATTGAATAGGAATAATTTATATGATAGGTTGTAAAATTATAAAATATGATCCTTTTTAAAATCTATAAATTTATTCTAAAATCCATATGTAAGTATAATTTATTATATTTTTATTTGAATGCTAAAATACTATTATACATATTTCGTTTATATAAAAAGAAGTTTCGGCACATATTTTTCAAATTATGTGATTGTCGTTGAATTTAATTCTGTGTGTGAAAAAGGTAACAAAATTAATTTATTATCCATAATTCATAATATTATATTAAAACTAGGTCTTAGGTGTATAATAAAATAATGTCCCAGTCAAACATAATCTGCACATTGTAGTTTGATCTAAAACGGTTCAGCATTTAAACTTGTCAATAAAAGACATTGTAAAGATAACTGGTTGATCGTAATAAGCATGTAAACTATATGTACAGTCAGAAACAAAAGTAATCACTAATTTACAATTTTGTATTAAAAAAAAGTAAATAATACTAGCCTCGCGCGCACTTCGTAACGCCTTACAGATAATTATTAATGTTTTCTACTACATCAAAAACCGCATCAAAATGCGTTGCGTAGTTATAATGCTTTTAATTATTTTTAGGCAAACGGCACTGCGCCACCAATAACAGCTCGGACGAAGCAATTTGCTTCGTCTTTCATTATGAGAAAGGCGAAGCTATGGAACTCGCTACCACTCTCAGTGTTTCCCGAACGCTAAAACGTGAGTTTATTCAAATCAAGAGTGAAAGGTTCTTACTGAATAAGCGTGCTACAATTTCGACTGCATCGTCACTTACCAACAGGTGAGATTGAGGCCAAACGCTTGTTTAGTCGGCTATAAAAAAAACATACAAAGGGACAGGCTGATAATAATACATAATATTATCCCAGGAAAAATGCGTTACGCATCATCACCCCAAGCCGGGGGGGTGCGGGGTGATATGTGGGACTCCCCCGCCAAAGATGGGCGACGGGGGGATACCCACTAAAAACCTATATGTAGTCTATGTGTTATATAGGGATCTTAGCTGCCTATAAAACTTTCAGCTCAATTAGTTCAGCCGTTTAGGCATGTAGAGGCGAAACAAACACACACACCTATGTAGGTACGCGACTCGTTTAATATGCAACAATGATGTATCCCACTACTTTTCCTTAGTTGATACATAATAATAGCATTTAAAATGAATCAAATATAGTATAAGATTTGGTGGATACTGAAAATGTCACGAAGTAAGGGTAAATAATTTTTGCATACTAAAAGTTCCTTCATTTTGTAAGACTAACATGGATACATCTCTTTGTAGTTGACTGTACAGGAACATTTAGAAAATTATTAGGAATTTAGAATTAAAACAAAATAATAATAATAAAGTATGTTTCATAATGAGTATTTATTCAGAAATAAGCTATTTTTTACTTACCAATATAAAATCTAGGCTCTTTATACAAGAACTAGCTTCTTTAGAAGTAAAATAAGAAGCAGCCAAATACACAACTTGCTACTCTGATAACTCAAAATATAATGAAAATTATTGCCAAAATGAGGCCAATATGTACCCCACTGCAGACAGGGTTGTCACGTCACACATTTAAATATTTAATATTTATTAATTGGTTCTAACAAATTGATTTCTATACATATTAATTTTTAAGGATATTTGTTTTGTTACCTAATTTTTTAATTGCTCTAATTCGTGACAAATAAGAAAATGAAATGTTAAAGAAGGTAAAAATGGTGTAATTATTATCCATGGTGATAAAACAAAAAGACAATAAATAATTATATTTGAGGTATAATAATTTATCTTTAAGGTTTTGTATATTTTTGTTTAAAATTTTCATATGTTAACCAAAAAAACCAAAACTCAATGTAATAATAATTATTGTAGTTCAATTTCATATAAATTAATTTACATTTTTTTTTAAGTGGATAAGTAAAAAGACGAGCAAGATGCTCTCCTGATGTTAAGAGATAACGCTGCCCATAATCAGTACAGTGCTACCCAGAATTTCAAAATTATGTGCAATTCTAGGTGCACTGCACTAACGCTTCTTACTCAAGAGTCATAAGATGTTAAGACTCTTTAGCCCAGTAATTTCACTAGCTACAGTGCCCTCCTACCGGAGCACAGTAATGTTTGCACATCACTGCTCAGGCGGTAGAATAACTGGCGCTGTTGGGGTACCCACCTAGTCGACCTCCTGCAAAGGAAGTCTACCCCCTTTAATATAGACCATTCTTGCTTTTTTTTTAATTTGAAGTGTGACACAACCCTAAAAGTAGTTAAAATCTACAAAACCATGACATTTTCTTTTCTAGAAATAGGTATCCTAACAGAAATAGCGTAAAATATTGTAATTGATTAATATGTTTAAATATGCATAATTGTATACTTTATAAACAAAAATCAAGAACGATTAAAAATATATAATTTTTTCGAGATTTTGAGTTTGTATCCTACTCGTGTAAAGTAACTTTTTTTATTCGTATACGTTTCGCATGTAATTTTTTGTACCTCTACATTAGAGGTATTTAGTCAGGACTTTTTAAATCAACCTATTAAAGTAAGTAAACTTTTTAAATATTTAATTAATATTGAAAAACAATTTTTTTATAATAAATTAAAAAAAAAATATTATAAAAAAATTGTAAGAAACCTTGATTTTATTTTAGTTTTTCTGTGTGTCTGTAAAGAGTTAGTATATCTATATTATTTCTTCCGTAACAAAACCAAAAACAATAATAATAATATTAATAAATTTTAATTTATATAGATTTTTCATTTTATCATTTTTTTTTATGTTTAAACTGCATTTATTATTCCGTACATTATAGCTCAAAAAATAATCTCCTGAAAAGCATTATCTCACACAATATTTGTTGTCGAATTTAGGATAATATTTTATGTGTTTGTTTGTATTTCGTATTAAAAATTATAATTAACCTATTTTTGCTGACTGTACAAGCAACTGACATACTACTGCCATTTTAACGTTAATAATACACAATTCATTTATGCATTTTTAAAGATAGGTCTTTTCTTCCTCACCTTAAGGACGAAATTCCCTTAACATACATATGTATATATACTTCAGCTGTCATGAAAAGTTTTAGGGAAAGTAAACCTTAACTTTAAAGATATAAATAACAAAATCGTTTATATGTTTTTTTACACCTGTTGTCTTTGTGATTAAATATGTGACGTAGACAAAAACACTGTATTAAAAAAATACATTGTTTTAAAAACTGGTTCTCTACTAAACTTTGTTATTTGACACACTGGAAACTCTTAAAAATTTTTTTTTCTTTTTATAGCAGACTAAACAAGCGTTTGACCGCAATCTCACCTGTTGGTAAGTGATGATGCAGTCGAAGTTGTAGCACGCTTGTGTATTTAAAAGAAAAATATTTACCTAACGAAGAGAATAACTCATTCTTCAAAGCCCAATTTTGTGTACGTGAAATATAATCAAATGACATAAGGGCGCTAGCATCTATGCATTTTTATGTGTACTTATAAGGCCTAACATGTAGTTCCAATTTTGCCCGCAATATTTGCGATCGTAGTTTGTAATTTCTTTCATGTAGATTGTGTAAAAGTGATTATAGATTCGCACTGCAACCTCATACGCCTGAATCAATATCATTATCTCATAACTACTATAAAAATATTAAAACTGCAAATTATCATTGTAAAATCCAACCATAATTATTTGAAAATAAGCTTCAAAATCCCATGCATTAAAAAGTTGTGTGGAGAAAAGTTTGCATCGAAATTGCATCTGGAAACTTACAGTTAAAATTCGACTTTAACTTTGCAAAGTCAAGGTTGAAATTTGCATGAGTTTTAAAGTGGTTGTTACGACGTTTTGTTATGTAATTGTGGTGCGCAGAAGCATCTTAAGGCAAAGGGCGGAAATCTTAATGGATCCTGGAAGCCGAAGTAACGATGGAATCCATCGATCTCTTGTTTTATAGAGTTTAAAATACCATAGACAAGAATATTATCAGTTTTATTTTAAAGGTTTTATTTAAGGAGATATTACTTTCTTTCCTTATTTTAAGATCAAAATTTGAAGCGGTTTCTTAACGGTATAATCTTAGTGTACAAAAATTAAAAATAAGTACAAATTACAAGGAATAACAAAAATCTAAACAAAAGGTATAATACAAGATTAAAGTTATTTAAAATCTATTTGAATTCATCTCTTTATCATATTAATTAATAATGTTTAAGATGAAAACATAAATCGGTGATCATTATTGTTTCTTAAAAGCTTCACAAACTGATATTATCTTTGAAAATTAAATTAAGTAAGACATTAAACTTAATGTGTTTAAGAAATCAATTTGATTTAAGATTTATATATTTTAGATGCAAGAGGTCGATATCAGTTGTTACCAATATATTAATAACTTTAAGATTTCATAAAGTTTTAATTATTTTTAATTGAAACAAATAATACATAAAATAAAGAAAAAATAGAGAAAAATAGAATAGAATAGAGTGGAAGATTGTCCTGGTATGGACATACGATATCGTATTATGCGGAGGGATGAAAATCATGTGACCAAAAAGTCCATGAATATTGTAATAAGTGGTAATCCGGGAAGGGGACGCCCGAAAAAGTTTTGGATGAATTGTTTGAAAGAGGATATGCGTGCTAGAGGAGTGGATGAAGATATGACGGATGATGGAGCAGAATGGAGGAGAAAAACGTGTTGTGCCGACCCTACCTAGTGTGGGATAAGGGCAGGAAGAAGAATAAGAAATAATAAATAAAATACAGTCTTAAAATGCACATCATCTTTAAATAAATGTGCCAAACGGTCATTATGACATTGTTCCGGCATGATGTTCAGTGAAGCGAAGCAGGTATTTATCCCGCTTTCTAGGTTAAGTCTGCTACCATCTATCTAACACCACGCGAGATCGTAGTAGAGGCTAACTTTAGCTATAATGTTTTTTTTAAATGACAAAGCGCGCGTACATAATTTGTATGAAGTGAAGCGTGGGAGTTGATATTGCGCAGTTAGGTACATATTTTCGGGTCTTAAATTCTCAAATCAGTTCAGAAGCGAGGAAGGCATTGGTATAAGGCAGACGGCAGTTCTTATAATATTTATTAAATTTCTTTAAAATAAAAACTTAATAAGTAAAAACTTAAAAACTAAAACTAACTACAAAACTTAATCTAATAAACAGGTGGAGGAGGGAAAGGTGGCAAGAATGCTGGCGGCATTTCCCCGCTGAATGCATAAACTTATATTTTGAGCAAAATATAAGCCAGCTTTCTTGTCACCTTGTCTTTAAAATACATTTTTAAATAAAAATTATATGCAGTGTAAATTTATATAATAATAAAATAAGTTATGTATTATCATACAAACTGCATTCATTTTGCAGCTCAACGATTTCGAAATAAAAAAAAGCCTTCAAATTCAAAAATATCCTAACTGATTATACCAATGCCACATTGCAAAAAAACTAATTTATTGAGTTGCTGTGTTCGTTGCCAATTAGATTTTTGTTGTATATTAATTAACTCTATATATAAACAAAACTAAAATATATTTCTAAAAATAGATTGTCCTCACAACTTATTTTTAAACGAGGTTGTTCTCTTATAAATAATTAATATTTTCTTAAAATAAATAAAAATTATAATAAGGTCGCGATTTACAAAATTCTAAACGTCATTTTTAACGATCAACATAAAAAATATGCAAAATTTAAACTATTATGCGTTTTTAAATGGTACTTAAATGTTTATGTTTTTGAAAATATTTATGCAGCTTAATTAGTTTAGATTTAGTGCGCTGCATTAATGTATAAATGTATAATAATAATGTATATAATAATGTATAATTTAGTATTAAATATATTAATCTTATTTTTTATATTAACCTGTACTAAGTATTTAATAAATTAATACGAATGTTTTGAAGTATGTACCATGACATTTAATTGACTATGTAATTAGGTTGCTCATTAAAAAAATGGAAGAACACCCGAAAAAGACCTATGTTCATATAGAGCTTTTCTTCAAACAGGATTATATTATAAAACTAGCTGCCCCTAGCGCTAAAAAGAAGGATAATGTGCTACTTAGTGCTACCCTAGAATACCATATTGCCAAATTTAAGCCTTAATCACTTAAGTCGTATAATCGGTAAGAAGTAACAAATGAATTCTCTCTCATTTTTTTTTGTTATCGCCGGTAAAAATTGCGTTACGCATCCCCTCCCATACGGTGGTCTGAGAGGGTTATGTGGGACTCCCCGTGCAGGACGACTGCACGGGTATACCCACTAAAATAACCCGGCGGCACTTCCGCATCGTCTTTGTGAACTCACTCTTAATATTATTTTTCTGATATTATTTAGATTAGTACGTCTATTCTACAAGTTTAAAGTCTACGTATTATTACCGGGCTCTATTTGCTTGTCGACATGCAACCGACTTTGTGGGAGAAAATAAGAGCTTATTTTAAAAGGCTCAGTCCAAAATAAAAAGAAGTTACAATGTAAAAATATCTTACTTATACAATATTTATCCCACCTTTTAGGTTTAGTCGGCTCCCATTTACGGCCACACCGTCGCTTAAAATCACGCGCAATCGTGGCTGAATAAAAAAATATGTATGCACAAAATTATGATAAATGCTAGATTATTTTAACAATTAGGTACTCATTATAGTGTTATTTAATTTAAGTTTATTATTTATTTGAAATAACTAAATTATGTAATTACATATTCTTTTTTTTTTATTTGAAATAATAATTCTCCATGGCAGTATTTTCACGCTTAAATCCGCGGTAACCGTTCAATGCCAATATAATGCGCCTTTTTTGTCACCAGCACGATTTCCAACTTTTTCATTCGTTTGGGTGACAAAAGATGAAAAAAGTGTAAATTTATGGTTCTTAAGGTAACCGGATAAGGATACTTTTGCTATGAATTTCCAATATCTGGGTCGCGGACGCTTGTTTTTTTACTAAAAGCTATGAAAATTAGAGACTGGAACGGGTATCAATTGGCACGAGCTCTAGTGGACTCCCGTCGAGTTCCAAAATCAAAATTTTAAAATTGATATCGAACTTTTTGTTGAGCTTAATTTTATTTTCGATTTTCGACCAGTGACTTAACCAAAATATTGGACAAGGTTATTTGAAGGGCAATAAATCATAGAACATTGCAATTTGCCCTTACATTTGTCAAAATAGATACTTTATGCATCTTAATCACTTCTATTTCCGTAACGCGCATTCGAATATATTATTCAAAACTCAACTTAAAATTATGTCTTGAATTGTGAATGACCAAATTTTTTGATATCAAATTTGAATTCAGTGTGTGTCGCGAGGCGATGGAAACCAGATTAGCCGCTAAATTATTCTAATATTGTTTTAAAATGTTTGTTCTGCCGTTTTGATTCTAAGTGCACGTTCCGAGTTCTAACAGTGAGGTAACTTTTTTACACTATGAAAATTGACAGTTATAAAAAGTGACATGTCATATCCAAGTGGTTCACGGCCGTGTTGTCAGGTACTATCTGCAATTATGACACTTTAGACTTATTATTTTTAATCGTTTTTTTACGATTCGTCAATCAGATGTTAGTTTGGTAACATTGCCGGTTGATTTCTCGCTATTTACCTAGATTATTCGGTTTTTTCAACGGTTGCGCCAATATTTAACGCATGGCTGGTGGTGACATTGGCGCGGAATCAAGTTTTTGCCGCCAAAACCACGTCGCCTAAGGTCGCCGGGAAAAACTACATTTTTCAATACAAAACATTTTTCAGTGACATAATGAGATAATAAATAGAATGACTGCTCGGTTGGTACTTACAGTTATACAACTGATTGACTACGTGATCTACTACTTTAGCAGAAAATTACAGTTTCTGGAATTAAATCCAATTTAAATTACCACATTAATTCCAAATAGTCATAAAAAAACATAATAATCATTTTGATAGAGTTATTTTTGAACATTTTATTATATTTTATCCAAATGTTGGTAAAATAAAAGACTAAAGACCAGTTCAATTAAAGAGAATGATCAATTTTGTGGCGAATTAGGAAAGAAAATGGGAATATTAGCATAACCAGTCAACATGAAATTGATTCAACTTGTTGAATCAGGAAAATTGGAAATATGAAGAACTTTACGAGAGAGATATTGATAGATACCTAAAATATGATATAATAATAATATATTACCTATATGATAAAAGTTCTTAATTTTTGTACTAAAAGCAAGATTATTCACCAACATAAGTATACATAATATATTATATTATGAACACCAAATACCAATACCTACCAAAAAAAAAAATATATATGATCAAGAAGTTTAAAAAATGTCTCTTATCTCGACTTGAATGGGTTGACTTTAAAAAAATGCAACATCGTCGGCAAACTTAAAAAGAACTTTTACAAGCAAAATAATGATAACATATCGAGGAAGACTTTGTTTTTTTCATCGCAAAAAATGCTCTGATTTCCTCAAAAACGGTTGAATTAAAAAGGCTATTAATATATGTATAAAAATGATAAGGCTAGACACCCTGTCACCTAACATACAATTAAAGCTTCTTTATCAAATAAAAAAAAAGTGATAAAGTTACATTAAAAATTTCGTTAAACTAGTCAGTTATCGCGTAGCTTACGACTTGACACGTTGATTTTAATAAAAACCATTTTTATTACTACATAATTATAATTATTATAATAATATTAAGTGATTAAGCAATTTGTGAGTTTAAAAGTTTATGTATGATAGTGAAATGCACACGTGGGACTACTTCGACGAAGGGGTACTATCTAGTTTGGTTTTTATTACCACCATTTCTTAAAATTTTAGTGCAAAATGTCAAATTGTCGTGAGAATGCTCAAAAAGACAAAGTTTTGTATGAAACCTGTATCGTGGTAAACAATAAAAAAACTGTTTAGAATATATAAAATTAAGGACCTTGAATTATTTTTAAAATTCGTTTGAATTTAACGTTAAAATAACCACTCCCCGTTTGCCAAAAATTAAGAAATAATATACCTATATTTTCAATATTTATATCCTGGTCTAATTTTGATTCATTTTAAGTTGACTCTCAGTTACTTACTCTACAACATTGAATCTTAAGCTTTAAGGGCTTATGTTGTAATTTGAGGTGGACATGAGTGTTAAGGGTGTTTAAAATAAATCGCACATCAGTCTCTTATAATCTTGTGTGACACATTTTCCCAGATGCGTCTTTATTACCCCGCTTTATAGTTCTTTATTGTACTCGCTTTTATTATTATTAAATTATTTAAATATATTATTGCGAAACCTAATATTATATAACTCTTCGGAGTTTAAGCTCGTAGCTATGCTCCCTTTGAGAAAAACGGAAAAGAAATCTTAGCTTGCGAAACAATATTATGTTTGTCTCTGTGCTTAACTTTAACTCAATTTTTATATGCGTTAATAGATCACACTTTTACGGTGATGTTTTTTTTAATTAAATTTTGATAATTTCCTAAAACAAATCACGTCAAAAATATCAAATTATGATTGCGCAAAAAAATGACAAACGCCTTTCATTCCCGCCCGCAGAGCTTTTGCAAAATTAATCCTCGCAGCAAAAACTACACCTTGTTAGAGGCCGTAGGACAAACCCTAAGCCGTTAGATAAATAAGGGATGTATGACCACGATTTATTATAATTTTCCAGCAAAAACTTTGGCACGACGCGAGCGCTTTTTGTCCACGCCACCCTGAGTTTTTGCCGATCTTTATGATTTTAAGAAAATTAGTTCGGGTTTTTCTGTGTACTTTTCATTTCATATTTCTCATTTGGATCCTTTATTTTTGTCATGGACATTCGTTAGAATTGTTAGGTATGAACAACGAATTAGGGAAATAAGGTATGAACGCGTTTTAGTGCAATGAAATTTTTACGTGATTTTTATGAAATTGAATTTTTTTTAATGCGAAGTTTTGAAATTTATCTTGGTAGGTACCTAATATTTATTTACGTTTGTATGTAGCCTTTTAATTTTTATTCTGTATAAAACAAGTAAAGGTGAAATTTTATAAAAAAAAATGCGTTAGTGAAAGCCCACTTAGAACTGAAAGTATTATAATATTCAATTTAAAAAAATATATATATTTAAGAGAATATATTTTTTGCGAAATTCCTAATTTCTTCAATGTGCAGTCATTACCAAAGTTTTTATATTTTTCATTAATTAATTTAAAAGGATGCAAATAAAAGAACTGCATTTAGTTTTTGCAAGAGAAAATAATAATAAAAGTTTTACTTAAAAAAATAAGACCACCCATTTAATTAACTACTGAAAACGGGGTTTTTTAAATAAAAATAATATTTAAATAATATGCTACAGATTTTTTTTTTTTTTTTTTGCTTAAAAAATAAGTTTCTTTTATTTAATCATAAAAATCTTAAAAGGTAAAAACTTAAAAACTAAATAATAATAATACAGATTTTAGTATAAAATATGCGCTTATTTATGCACAGTTTTATCTAAACTATTATTAAATTCATTTATATTTTCTAAAATATAAAATAACCTTCAAAGAACCTGAGCTAGATCCAGTTTTTTAATATCAATCCTAACGTAATCGTGATTATATAACTAAACCTATAATAAATAA
This sequence comes from Hemithea aestivaria, assembly GCA_947507615.1. Taxonomy (NCBI): domain Eukaryota; kingdom Metazoa; phylum Arthropoda; class Insecta; order Lepidoptera; family Geometridae; genus Hemithea; species Hemithea aestivaria. Next base: position 2,779,254 of record OX382348.1, on the reverse strand, counting down.
ATAAAATAAATAAATATTTCAGGACATTTCACACAGCGCCACCTAACCCCAAGCTAAGCAACTTAATGCTTGTGTTATGGTGGTCAGGATAACGGATATATTATACTTTTCTTTTGTAAATACATAAAAATAGTAGTGCCTATATTTGACACGCACCTTACAACTTAAAATTACACATTGGCTACTTACCTAAGCAAATTTTTTATCATATTCATTTATTGCGTTCCATACATAGGTATAACTTAAGATGTTAAACAATTTATAATATATTATTTTTTTATACAACTAAGTAAGAAGACGAGCAAGACGCTCTCCTGATGGTAAGAGATAACGCTGCCCATAATATCAGTACAGTGCCACCCAGGATTTTACAAAGGTGAAATTCTGGGTGCACTGCGCCAACGCTTCTTACTTGAGAGTCTTGAGATAAGATGTTAAGACTCTTCAGCCCAGTAATTTCACTAGCTACAGTGCCCTCCTACCGAAGCACAGTAATGTTTACACATAGGAAGGACAACTGGCGGTACAGGCGGTAGGATAACTGGCACTGTTGGGGTACCCACCTAGCCGACCTCCTGCAAAGGAAGTCCACCCCCGGAATAGGTAACAGTATGGACCCTGTCGGGCATCGCATAAGTTTAAAAGAGAGGGAGAATAATTTGTAATAATTGTAAAAATAATTGCAAATTGTAATTGATAATATTATGGATTCCTGCTGAAATAAACAATAATTTAATTTCGCTCATATGCAGCAAGTATCTAAATTACTTATTAAAAAAAATCTCATAGCCTTAAAATAAATCTCATGAGTGACACCCCTGCTCGCAGGGTTGACCGTCACTTTATAATGACATTTATCTTACCCCTATCTCACATGATGTACAAGGTAATCTTAATATTTTCCACTTTCCACCCTTAAACGTCAGGGTGATATGTCTGACCCTTAAGGGTGGACTAAGGGTAATTCATTTGATTTGTTTTGTTTTGTCCTTATTATAAATATACAATGATAAAAAACATACAAATTTCCACGTTGATAATAATCAACGTGGAAATTTGTATGTTTTTTATCTCTTGATGCCTAAACGGATGTGTGTGTGTTGAAATGATATTTCAAATATAGGGAGCTTGGACATTCAGACTCAGCGGGTAAAAGGTTCTGGCTACCTAGAAATAAAGAATATTCCAGGTAAATTATTTATACATAAATATATGTGTATAACATAATGTATTTGGTCTTATAAAAAAACCTTCTCTATAATTATTTGAAAGGAGTAAAATTATTCCAAAGTAATAATAAATAAACAATTACTTACGTTTGTGAAACTTAGACTAACTGGAAAACCTTATTTTTAGAAATCGTTTGATTTAAAATTGTGTATTATTTATAAACGTGAGAAAATAAATGTACTTAACTATAATTAACCAAATTAAGCGCAAAAAAGTACACAAAAAGTTGTAAAAGTGCGACTTTCTGACCGTGAATTAAATTTTTGTAATATAAAACAAATATTTAATTCAACATGGATTTGTAATGACGTGTGATTAAAAATTAAACAAAAATAACTAATCTCAGCAAACTTAACAAATCGAGACTGTAATTAATGATTTTAAAGCAAAAATCACAGCACTTTTTCACGGTCTGAGGATTTGGTTATTTCCTTAAATATATTAGTTACATATACATACACAATTTGCATTCTCTGTCTATTGTTATAAGGTTTAAAATCACTGAGCACTTATTATGAATTACATGAAGTACTTATTAAAATTAATTGCCATAATGTCCAGATGAGTTTTAAAATATAATTGATGTTTATAATCCAACTGGAGGGATTTTCCTGAATTACATTGTATAAAGTCAATCTATAAAATTGTTGAACTAAAATCTTCATAAATATGCATATTGATTAACCATAGTAAAAGCCTCTAAAATGACCAGACGTTTGTCTCTCACATAATATTATAATTATTATATTATAGGATGATTTTAATATCTAATTCATCAGTTGATCGATCAAAAGTTGAACTACATTTTTTTTTTTTTTATATAGAATAGACCACAGCCGACCACAGCCGGCGTTTGACCACAGTCTCACCTGTTGGTAAGTGAAGACGTGGTCGAAGCTGTTACTCACAGGCCTAGCAAATACCTATTAACCCTCGACTTGAAGACACCCAAGCTGTAATTTTCGGGATACACTGAAGCGGGTAGGGAGTAGTTAACGTATAGTTAACGTCGATCAAAGTATCTACGACATCATATTTGTCATTAACTAGATTTTACAAAAACTATCAATCTGGACCGACTATGATCTAGTAGATACTATTAGTAGTGTAGATACATGATAATATAATATTTTCATAATATATTTTCCATCAATATCAAAATATCAACATTGATCAATATCAACGTCAAACAATATCCATCGATCAACAATCAAAATTATCAAATACCGGTATCGAAATACTTTTCATACACATCTAGTAACTTCTTATTCTCATTTTTCGTACATTTTTTGTTGTAATCATTATTCACTTGTTAAAATAGTTAGACGATGTTTTTATAATATTTAGACGCGTTTTTGCTTTCATAATTTGTTCATGTACGCGCAATTTATTATTACGATGATTATGTTATTAATCAAAGTTTGACTTTTGAGAGTTCCGTGTTGAAATAACGCTATATAGGTATAAATGGAAAAAGTGACTGATTGACTGATCCATCAACGCAAAGTCAAACTGCTGAACGGACGGAGTTGAAATTTGGTACACAGATTGATTTTATGACTTAGACCTCCACTATGAAAGGATTTCTGCATGGGGTCAAAACCGTGAGCATAAGCTAGCTATAACATTATTATAAATGCGAAAGTATGGTCTGAATGGCATATTGACTCTTTGAAATTACTTGTCAAAGAGTCAATATGCCAGGGTTTTACCTACGTAAATACCAAATTTTAGCTCAATCGGTTCAACTGTATAGACGTGAAGAGGTGTCAAACATGGTGTATGTTTGACACCTCTTCACGTCTATACAGTTGAACCGATTGAGCTAAAATTTGGTATTTACGTAGGTAAAACCCTGGCATATTGACTCTTTGACAAGTAATCATCAGGTAAAACCGTTGAGCGCACCTATGAACTGATTATAATTAATCAATTGGGATTTACCAACAAAACCGTATTCCGTATTCAATAACACCAGAAAAGACTTAAGTTTAGGCTGTTCCTTCGGCCGTTTCTTCGCCTATTATTAGAGAGGCGAGATTATGGTCAATCATATTTAAAACACAACACAACAACATCATACAACAACACATAAAACAACACACACAACATACAACAAATGAACTCTCAGAGTTAATCACCATAAGGATTGATTTTGTGGTTAACCTAAGTTGATATATTATATTATCTATATTCTATGAATCTTCAAGATAATATATTTATATATATTACTAGCTTGTGCCCGCGGCTTTGCCCGCATGGCAAAATCCTCTCTTAGCGGAGGTCTACGTCATAAAACCTATCTATATTCCAAATTTTAACCCAATCCGTCCAGCGGTTTAGGCTGTGCGTTGATAGATCAGTCAGTCAGTCAATCAATCAGTCATTCTTTCCTTTTATATATGAAGATTATATTATCTTGAAGATTCAGGTCGACAAGATTCAAGGTACAAGGTCAAGGTTATAAGGTCTTTTACACGACCTAACAACTGTCAGTTCTATACATATTTCTAAAGTTTACTGTCTGTCAAGGACATTTTTTGACCTTAGACTCTTTATTTTTTCATTAAACGTGTATATTACCTATATATATTTGTAGATCTGATTTTCGTGTCTTATCTATAAAACTAAGAAATATTTATTTACTTAACAAGACGTGAAATATTGCAAATACTTCACTTTAGTGAAGCCTGGATGTTCCTGGCTTTAGCCAGGTAGGGATTCTAGATTTACAGATAGCTCTATTTCTATCTAAGATATCCATAGTCTAGATAGCTAACCTTCTAAATTTAGTATGTAAGCTCTTTACCGCTTAATATCAGACAAGATCGTAGTCATTAATTTACCGAGAGTGATTTAGATTTCTGATCGTATTAAACTTAATTTACCAAATAAGAAGTATTATTTTGCACTAAAATTTTTCAACGATTCGGGACACTTCGTGTGCGATGCCTAGTATTTTATGTCAAGTAATCGATTACATAAATTCTATAAAACACCGGAAGATGTTCCATGGTCCATGGTAGCAATTCTCCATGGATTCTTCGTGATCCTTCACATTGTCCCATTAAACACCAAATTCCTGGTCGTGCCATTAAATAGTGCCACAAACTTTAATTACCTTCGGACTATGACCAATCACGTTTCAGATCTCACAAGTCATGCGACGTGCTACCGTGTCCTACAGCTTTTTAACGTCACAATTTTAAACTCTATCTTAAAAGGCTTTAAGTCTACATTTGGTCGCATATTCGTTGCCACCGAAATCATTTTCTAACGCACATTGTTGAAGTGGTGATGATGCAATCTGAATCTTAACCTCCTAGATTTTAAGATTAGTTTCGCTCCGGTCGATTGAATCTTTCGTCAGTAGGTTTTAGAAGGACCGTAGTTCCATTGTTGGGCGAATAAAACGTATCGCCGTGGATGACGAGGCAGTTCTCCGTTGGAAACTAATTTGGAGCATCACAATGAGCGATGTACCGAAACTTTTTGAGAGTGCCGCTGTCCTGTAATAGCTTTTATTGTTGGCACGCGCATTCAAAGGATTGGGTAACTTAGATTGAGCAGTCTGAAGTTACTTCTTACGTTGATAACCAAAATCTTCAATGGCAACTACTAGTTACAACTAGTACTATACTAGTAGACTTGGTCAAGCACCATGTTTTGCTACGTCGTCAAAAATAAGTGCTCAAACCTCGTAACTAACCTACACTGAATTTAAAATAGTCATTAATTAAAGTTATAGATTACAATTATTTGGTTCATTTATATTTATCTTAACGCTCAATCTAGCTCCGTTTTAGGAAATCTTAAAACGCATTAAGATCAAGGAAGCATCAGTGCTTACAGCGCGTGAAAGATTCCGTGAAGCGGCATCCTGCCTTTATTGACGAAAAAAACACGTTTGTATCCAACGGCGAGGTATAATCGGTTCCGGCTGCTCACGGATGTCTCGCGAGGACAAACTCACTCATCATTTTGATAATAAATCTAAACTCATCCCACGATTCGTATTTTTAAGTTACGTAAATTCATTCATACCGCGCCGTCCCATTCAGATCAGGTACTTTCGTATCAGACACAATAAAAAGCAAATATTCAAAACGGTCACGTATCGTTAGCGACTTCCATATTTGAACGTCTATATGTTCGACCTTGATATTAACAGTTGCGTTCGTTCTTTCCAGGTGTTCGGGTCGAAGGCGGATCTGCAGCTGCACACGCAGATCCACCTGCGCGAGGCGAAGCCGTACCGCTGCACGCAGTGTCCGAAGGCGTTCGCGAACTCGTCGTACCTGGCGCAGCACTCGCGCATCCACCTCGGCATCAAGCCGTACCGCTGCGAGATCTGCCAGCGCAAGTTCACGCAGCTGTCGCACCTGCAGCAGCACATCCGCACGCACACTGGCGACAAGCCCTACCGCTGCACGCAGATCGGCTGCACCAAGGCCTTCTCGCAGCTCTCCAACCTGCAGAGCCACAGCCGCTGCCACCAGACCGACAAGCCGTTCAAATGCAACTCGTGCTACAAGTGCTTCACGCACGAGAAGGACCTGCTCGAGCACATCCCCAAGCACAAGGAGTCGAAGCATCTCAAGACGCACATCTGCCAGTACTGCGGCAAGAGCTACACGCAGGAGACGTACCTGAGCAAGCACATGAACAAACACGCGGAGCGCGCGGACAAGCGGCCGCCGATCTCGGCGCTGGGGCTGAGCGGGCTGAACCGGTCGCTGGCGGCCGCCGCGCCCTCGCAGCCCTTCGAGCACCCGTACTGGCCCAAGGTGAGCCCGGACTCGGCGGCGCACCTGTCGGACGAGGGCTACCCGCAGGCGCGCGAGGACGAGCACCACGAGCAGCAGCTGCAGCAGCAGCGCGCGCTGTACGAGCAGGACGAGCGCATCCAGCCGCCCGTGTCCTCCGCCGCCAACTCCGCCTTCACTCCCATCAACTCGATGGCGCCGCACCTCAACGGGCTGTCGCACCACACGCCGCTGCCGACGCGGCCCTACCTGTACGACCCGCTGCACTTCCAGCAGGGCAAGCAGCAGCCCAACTCGTTCCCCAACCAGTTGATCTCGCTGCACCAGATCAGGAACTACGCGCACCAGCCGTCGGCGCTGCTCCCGGCCGAGCACATCTTGCCGCACGCTCTCTCGCACAAGGACAAACAGTAACTCTCGTTCGAGTACCGCGAGTGCGCACCATGGTATTACTAGTATGTAACGATTTTAAACGAAATATTAAAATATTTAGAATCTCGCTCTCGAAGACAGTGGTATTATGAATACGGATGGTACTATTGTTCAGTGAACCGACTTCACTTTTTAGGAATTAAATTGATATATTGTATGAATACTCGGAATTTTCTCGGTAGATTACGAAATTTACTGGGTATTATTGTGATTTAGCTACATGTTACTGTTTAAGATTGATTTTCTAAAAAATACAATATTACGTTTATTTTAACACAGTATTGTCAAAAGATAAACAAATCGTATATAGCGGACATTTTACGATTGTAAAATTATTCTGTCGTTTACTTTTGTTAATACTGAATTACACATCTATGTATTTTCCAGTAAAATCAATCTTCAATACGATCGATAAAATAGCAATATTGTTGTTTAAGATTTTATTTCCGAGAGCATAATAAAACCAGTGATATCTATTTTATTTGAGGAATCAAGTTCGAGGAAACATGTCATAATAATGAACGTTTAAGCCGACATCACACAGAAACGGAACTGGTCGCAATCTAGGAAGGAATTTTACAATGTTCTAATTTCTACGCACCCTGACATATAAAGTAGTAGTATATAATGTACCTCAAAAGTTCGCGATCGTTTTCCCGCGCGCCCCGGCTCTGTGTGACCTCGTCTTTAGTGTCTAGTTTAATTTTTATTGTAGACATACAAAATAGCCAAAAATAACCACTTACACAATGAATTTGAACTTTAATGTAGAATTTTAAACGTTTTAAAACATTTTGTGAGACTGCATTAGAAATACACTCTCCTGTTACAATACAATATTACACTTATTATAAACGATTTAATGTAAAAAAGTTCCTGAAACGCGAAATATAAATGATAGCTAAAGTGTCTGTATCTTTGTACTAGTACATGTCTTATTTCTGTTGCATTTTGTCGTTTTAAGATTACCTTTGAATAGATCTCTTGTTTTCATCACATTTTCACTCAGTTCCTACTTAGATATTTTAATTGTTTAGCTTTACTTCTCAACTCTTGATACATAGAAAATGTCGTCTTCCTTCATTTTAATCAAAAATTAAGTTAATTATTTCTAAGCTTCACTTGAAGGTCGAATATATTTTCTAAAATCCATATTTATTTCGTTCAGTGGCCAAATCATGACTTGAAAAAATGTTGCACTTTTGTAAATATTTTGTACATATGAAATTTTTGAGGATTATTTTTCTGTTAAGTCTTAAAGCTTATGTGCTCAAATATTATAGTAAGGTGAGATCGGGATGATGGATTGGAATTGCGTTCATGAAGTACTTAATCTAATCTACTTAACGATTGGCCTTTTGTTCTATCAACGAATGTTTTTAGACTTGTTTCATGTATACGATGGAATTATTGTTGATTTATATTATGTTTAGAGGGAGTACGAGAGAGTAAACAAATGTGATAGGAATGGAAAGGGGTAGAACGAATATTTTTGGAGGAATCGTATACTTTGTTCTTCTAAATTTTTTTGCTATTGATCTTTATTAGTTGTAATTGTTAGGTTGTGGTTATATGAAACTGTCGCAAAGTTAGCCAAATGCTAATTTTAAGTTCTTTGTACAAAACTTTGTTTTAGTGTAAACATGGCAATACTTGATTCTTCCGATTGTTGTTAATTATAAGTGCACAGCTGATTGTAACATGACAATGAGCCAATATCTTATCCAAAATTATTAAAATTTCTCAATGAAATTTATCGCCAATATCTCTCTATTGTAAGTAGAAATGTGATATTGTAATTTGATTTTTTTAGTTTAGAGTAAACTTATAATTATTATATAAATATTTTTGTAATTAATTTTCGTTTAGTTAGGTTTTGCTTTGTCTAGCATTATCGGTTAAGATTTATAGATGGAAGTGAACAAAACTTTTTGTTACTTAAAATCGATTAAAAACTAATTAAAATTATGCCAAGAATTATATTTGTGTTTCTTTTTCGTAACAAGTAAGATATTATAGAACCTGTCTCAATCACTGTCCTTGTCTCTGAACATAATATGCTGGCCCTTTAACCAAGTTAGACATTGACATAAAAGTAGCAACTCCCGTCCCACTGTCAAGAGTAAACTGACATATTATTAGGACGCTACTTTTGCTACTCACATATTATATAGACTGTAAGGGCTTGTTCACGTGAACGCGCGGGCGCGGGCGCGAGCGCGGGTGCGAGCGCGGGCGCGGGTGCGAGCGCGGGCGCGGGCGCGGGCGCGAAATATCAAACATATGACGTGCTATGAAGGTGTTCACGTACAACGCACGTCCGGTGTGAGCAAAGTCTGTCGCGCCCGCGCCCGCGCCCGCGGCCTCGTGTTATAGCGTGAACAAGCACTTATTGCATACAATTTGCAGCTACTCCCAATGTCATTGTGCTCTTACAAACGTCAATCACTCTTGACAGCAGGATGCGAGCCTCTATTCCTTTTTATATCTCAAGAAAACCTTTTTAGGTGGGGTTTCTCTGGGAACAATAAGTGCGACTGCGGTGCTTTCCAGTCAACGGCACACCTCTTATGCCCTAACTGCTCCACAACTTGCACTTTTGAGGATCTTTTGGAGGCTAACGATAAAGCAGTGGAACTGGCGCAATACTGGCTTTAGAGCGTATATATCGAGTGACGTTCTCTCGCTCGCACTATTTGACAAATTTTGTTTTTTTTTTTATTTATATATATATATTTTTTTTTCCTGGTCTGCATTACAGTTTTACCCAATTCGCAGACCCAGGACCAAAACTATAACTAAAGATTTTATATAAAGGCAATACTTAATATTAACTTCAATAAAATATATTATGATAGGCAATTAATAACGTTATACATTTCGCTAAATGATTCATAGAATTAATTTATTATAAATTCCTTAAGACCAGCCCTCCATAATATTATTGCAAACATTTTAAAAGTGTTTCCAGTTTGATATATTTAAAATGGCATGATTTTTTTTATGATATTATGTTTTTATTATATTTTTATGACATAAAATGTGTGCAATAATATTATGGAGGGCTGGTCTTAAGGAACCTTCAATAAATTAATTCTATGAATTTATATTTCAAAATTTGACAAATAGTGCGAGCGAGAGAGCGCCACTCGATATATACGCTCTTAAACAGATTTAATAAATACTTATAGAAATATAGCCACTTCGACTCCAGAAGAAGACTGTCCCTGTTACTCTGGCTGTCACTGACCCTGTCTCTGTATCCGTCACTGACGCTGTGCCTGGCACTGGTGACATATCACTGACGTTGTTACCCTTTTGAAAATACAAATGTATTTAAATAATAATAATACATATCGCACCCCCCGAGGAAGAAAGTCGTAACTGAAAAACTACTGCGCAGGTAAAGAAAAAGATGTGTGCAACTAGGAGATCAGAAGTTCATAAGAGCTTCATACAAATATATAAGGAACACTACACAATAAAACAACTCACAGAACTTTATCCTTTTTATTCAGTTAACAGTCGCAATACATTATAATAAAAACTTATAATAGGTATTTACAATATACGGGGTCATTCTACCTACGTAGGTAAAGAACACTTCATACAAACCATACAAAAATTAGAAAGCAGAATTACACTTAGATTATAGACGACATAGACAACTTAGATTTTAAAAAGTTAAACAAAAACATTCCAAATACAAAAAGCGAATTAGAAAGGAATCCTCTAACAATTAAACTTTTAGTTAAAAAAGACGTAGAAGAAAACTAAAGAAGGTTAAATTTGAATTCGCTAAAAATATTTGGTCAGTTCTCTATGTCGCCAGATCTTATAATTAAAGGGAATATTTAAGTTAATACTTTATATGTATTGTCATTTAGTCGCCCTAAAAACTAAACGAGAATCATATAAATTCAAAAAAGTAAATGGGAATGTCATTATGTACACACTAGCATTTTTTAACCTTTCAGTGTTGCCTAATCGAAAAAATAATGACATTGCCATTGTACAATTTAGATAAAATGAATTGGTAAATAATGAACAGCTAAATAAATGATAACAAAATGAAGGAACAAGAAAACACAAAGACAGCAAAAAGATTTTTAAAAATCTGTTGATATTTTTAAAATAATTTGAGCAAAATCTTTTTGCTATCCTAAGTACACTAAAGTTACACTACCTGCATTCAAAATGCTGATAGAACATTTAAAATGCATATAGCGTTTTTAAAACTAAGAAAAAATATATAAAGATATTGTTGTAGTTGACAACGTGTTTAGTTTTATTATCCTTACTAAAAATGCCGACAATGTATGTATGTTGATCTAAAAATAAAATTTTAGACAATGCTGAAAGTAAAATTTAACTAGTTTAAAGAAATTTAATGATAAAAAAAGTTAAAATCTAAATAAGTTGACTAGATTGATAAAGACCGAAGTATAAAAGCTAAATAAGAAATCATTGATATAAGAGAAAGACTATATGAAACATAAGAAACTCTAAAAGAAGAAAATCACAATGCAAAGAAACTTACAATAAACTATATCAATAAAGTAGAAATAACAATTTGGATGTAGCTGATAGAAGAGAACAAAACAGAATCTACAAATTTCAATACAGAGGAAAATAAACCTAAACACGATGAAATTATGGTCAATTTAGACCTCGACCTTGTAAGGGGATCCAGGGACGTGTTCGTCTCCCCACTTGACGATGACGATGTAGTCTCCCCTATCTCTGACGACGTACCAGCATTCATAGTTGTTCTTACCCTTGTGCTTGAGCTGGACCTCGTCGCAGGGTCCTTTGGGGCCGTAGATGCCGACGTAGAGGATGTTGGTGCCTGTATAGAAGAAAGGTAAGGAATTAGTATGTAGCCGCCTTCGTGAAATATGTTGCTGGCCACTAACACAGAGTATAGCTCTTAAAGCTGTCACTCTAGCGGAGCATCGTGTCAATGGTGACGGGACGATCATTCTTGTTCTACTCGCTTGAACGTGATCTCGTCTACGAACCATGTCTTCGATGAACTGCTATTTTACCAAGACTAAATGATTTGTACTGCATTATAATTGTCGAGATATTATGTTGCTAAGCTGGATCTGGATTATAAGAGAATTGAATCAAGTCTTGACGTTCTTCATTTGTTAGACAGCGATCCCTATGCCCTACCACGCCCAGTGTGATGGAATCTGATGTAAACTCTGATGATGCCGGCCATCCGGAGTTTACAAGTACATTTCGATAGTACCTATCGATAAATAATTTCATTATAATCAAGCTTTATTTTAACTCAACTCAACTAGTATGTTGAAGACAGTGGAATTTATTTCTGTATTGAAGTAGATCATTAGATTTCAATTCATGGAAGAGTTTACTATTTCTAAGGTGGTTCAGTCAAAAAACTGTTAGATTGAAAACTTGGTTAATATCGACACGGTTACAAGAGAAGGAAAGTCTTTGTTTGCCAAGCTGATGGTTAAACTAGATAATAAACTGAAAAACATGTGAAAAAAAACAAAAAGGAATTATCCAATAAAATAAGCCATAACTACCTAAAATTTGTTTTGGTGGGCACACAATTAAGTAGAGAATTTCACCTTCGTGACATCGAAGGTGAAATTCTCTACTAAATTGTGATAGCAAATAGATGAAGATATGAAAAAATAGTGAAAAACTTACCAGCATCTCCAGCGTGGACAGTGAACTGATTGTGCTTGTTCAGATACGCCTTCTTCAAGCCCATGCCCTTGCTGACGACCTTGGAGGCGTCCGACTTGAAGTTCGGCAGGATGGGCCCTTGCTTGGCCGCGCCTTTAGCTACCTTCTGGACTGTTTCTACGGTTACTGAGGATGTTTCTTGGGCGCCCACTTCGGCTAGGTTGGAACCTGCAGAGGAATAATACGTTGGTAAGATAGATAACACAAAAAAAATAACAAAACTAAAACACAAAGTACTCGTAATAATCTTAGTGTTACAATTGCCTGTCTTTTCATTAACAGTGTTTTTATTCCAAACAACCGTGCAGAAAGGTGATAATAAAAGAGGGAGATGAGTAAGTATGCTATGATTTGCTAGTCTAGTCCCAAAAAAGTATGCTTTGTAAATGTGTGGTGAATATTGAAAAACAATCTAATTTTGGTCACAGTTGAGCGAAACAGATTCCTATAAAATTGTAGACAATTCATCAGAAATTATCACAGGTTCTTGATCCGCTGGATTTCTACTTTCACACACTTATTCTTAAAAAATCTTTACTTTGTTAACTTTTAAAATTTGGTTTGTTAATTTGTTTTTTTTTTCAACAATAACGTGTCAAATGTCTTTATCGAGAAAAACAAACTAACAATACTACAGCAGTAAAGAACAGATCGGCCACAAGCCGATATGTATATGGTATCCACTTAGTATACCCTACCGACTACCGACCCTACCTAACCTAATAAAGAATAGGAATACAAATAAACTAAACATACCAGTAGCTTCAACCTTGAAGGGCGAGCCGACAATGTGATGTCCGTTGTACTTCACGCTCATGTAGTAGAAACCGGGAGCCAGGGGGGTGTAGCGGACCTGAAGATATTAACCATAGGGATGTTGACAAATGTTACGAATTCATAAAAAGTTATGTTTTTCATATAAATGACAGTATTTAAAAACCTAAAATCACATTAAGTGTCTATTTACAAGCCAAAATTGAATAAAAATTGTTTTAATTTCATTTTTTTTATACATATTATTACGCTTAAAAACCACTGAACTGATTTTGATGCAACTGATATTACTCAGTACCCTTAGTTGGTCCAAATTTAAGCCAATAACCAAATGTCATAATTAACAGCTATGAATATATGCACATCTGTGTCTATATTTCCAGTTTATATGTATTTTCTAGGAGAATACGAATTACTCAGGTATCCTTAAATATGTTTTTGTCACAGTATATCTCAGAACCATTCTTGACATTTGTCTTTGTTGATAGATCTTAGGCTTAAAAAGAAAGAAAGAAAAAAAGAAATGAAAAAAGTTCGAGTATTTTAATACAAAACACTACATTTTCTTATTCTTTGCAGGAAAGAAAATCAAAGAAGGAGTCTAGAAGGTAAGGTCCTCAAGTTACCTTGTACCCCTCCTCAACCTCGGTACAGTCCATGGCGACCCTGGAAGGACCGTCCATGGTGACGGCGAGGATGCCCTGACCAGCATTGCATGTGTTGATGATCAGGTCAGTCTTCACACCTAAACAGAAAATATGACATAAATATAATTAAACTATAAACAATAAAAAAAAAACTAGGAAAAAAGGTACCAAAAATAATGGTTTGCCTCCTTTCTTAGGATTCCTCTCTGTTCCTTGACATATATTTTTTTAAACTATTTAAAAAATACTACATAATAATAATAACATACTTTTTTTTATAAATTTATTGCTTATCTCTGTTTTGTTTTGTGTTTTGTTTTAAGTGTTGAACTGTTTGTGTTTGTTAGTGATTGTTATTTGTATGTTGTGTATTCAATAGGGCGGTCTGGTCGAATTATAATCGACAAAGCCCTTTCAAAAATATCTCTGTTTTCTTTATGTTGATTATTGTGTTATTCTGTTTTGTTTCAGTGAATACGTACCAGTCTTGACAACGCCCAAGCCAGGTCCATGAGCGTGGACCGCAGCTGGGTCGGAATCGTCCTTTCCGACCTGGAATTAACAAATATGAATCACTACATAGTATAAAATAAATTTGCTTCCCGCGTTCGTCTGTTCCTATGTATGCTTATATCTTTAAAACTACGCAACAAATTTTGATACTGTTTTCATTAGAGTGATTCAAGAAGAAGGTTTATATTTTATATGTATGATACATTCATAATATAGTAAGAAAAACACTGATAAATTTCTATTAAGCGCGCGTGGGTCCACTATTTCTGAGTAAATGGTAGTTATAAGCTAAATCAAACGAGCCCATAAAGTCGATGAGGTTGTCATCAAATTACTGAAGCCAATTTGTTGCTCCTTTACCTAAGGCCGTATTAGATTGGAAAATGCGTCAAGGGGTAGAAAACTATACTTTATATTTATTCAGCTTAAGCATAGTGATTGCCACCAATGGGAATTTAAAAATACGCTACCGCACTTTTCGTATTATAAATTTTGTAAATTACTTTAAACTCAAAACTATGATGAACACATTGAGTTAGAAGTAACTCACATTTAGTTTTATGAAATATTCCTAAAATAATTTTACTTTTTCTACTAACTTTATGCTAATAATTATATTTTATTGTATCATGGTCTGTCAAGAGTTAGCAAACGATAGATCGAAATGAATTTTATAAGACGACCGAAGCTGTAATATAATTGTGTTAGCTAGTCAGTTTTTAACGAATGTTAATTTAAATGTACACAGATAAAATACCTCTCGCAATTTGGTTATTAAAATGATTTATTATTTAAGATAAAAAATGTAATATTATATATTTAAAGCTTGAAGACTAAAATGGCAAGCTATTTCAGTAGAAATTGTAATATTAATCTGGCAACCCTGCGCCTGTCAGCTCACGTCAGCTGTCAGGCAAGCCGAACGCGAGAGCGCGAAATAAATAGGTGTTAAGATTTGTTGTAGAGAATTAAATAGAGCTTTTTACTGTTTGTATTCAGTTTGAGTCAATAGAGAATTTATACTAGTGTCTGTCTTTGATTTCTGATAGTCTGAGAGGATTGGTACTTCTTTCAATTGTCATATTATTTTTACCTTAATCCTCAACGGCGACGCCGGTATATGGATGCCGTTGAACTTGACGTTGATATTGTGGACTCCATTCTCTCTGGGCATAAACCTGATGGAGTACTGGTCGCCGTCGATGTTCTGGATGAAGCAGTCGTCGGTCTTGCCTGATGGGGACATCACCTGGAGGGAAATACTGTTAGGTTATGGGCCCAGATAATGATGAACTACTGTTAAAATATCGCGGATAGTCCTGTCCTGTTAATTTTAAACCATTTGAAATAAGCATTTTTACTATAAGTATGTGTAGAAGAGAAAAATAATTCCAGTCTAAGCCCAGTTGTGTCGCAAATACTTTTATTGATTAAAATAACAGACAATACTGCAACTTCTTTCAATGTAATAATATAATAATAATGTATCTAGAAAACACAATATTATATACTATCTACCAGCGTTGCCAGTGCGTAACTTTTGTAACATTTTGCGTTACTTTTTGACCCTTTGCGTTACTTTTACGTTACTTGTCCTAAAATGTTACTTTTGCGTTACTTTTTGGGGTAATGATTTTTTTTTAAATGAACTAACAATCGAAGAATATAAAATAATATCTAAGTGAAACGGGACGCAATCGAAATGGAAAACAAAAATTTAAAAAAAGTAAATAATATGTCAATGTCATGGCTCGTCCACATATGCCGGTCAATGACTCTGCGAGTCGTTGGTCCAATGTTCGCCCGAGCGCACAGATTATAAATACATGCACTTGAGGCACAGATTATATAAATCAAAAATAAAGAAAATTTAACTAGTTTTGTTGCGGATAGTGAGCCGGGGTGTGGTGTGTCTATATGTTTGTATTATAGATGTTTGTGTATTTTCATGTGTAAATTATTGTTCGTGTTATCAGCTTATTTTGCCTTGTTTTTGTGATGTATTAAATGTGTCATTTTTCGTACTTAGTTCTATTAGCTTGAGAGAACCTAAAGGAAAGAGAAAGTAATATGTTACCCGAGACAGCAATAGACTTTAAAGTTAGTGAGGGACGGCACGAATATTAGAAAGAGAGAGCAATAGTGCGCGCTCTCGCGTCCCTGTAATTTTGTATAAAAATACATCTAAAACTGTAATAACTTTTTATGTTATTAACCGATGTTATTGTATGTTATGTCATTAGAAAGAGGAGGTAGTAGGCTACCTCATAGCATAAATTGTAAAACGCAGCAGAGTAGAGGTTGCGAGGAATACCGGGAAATGTCACCGCGTCATAGTGAAAATGACGCGGTGATTTTGCGTGAAAAATAGGTGCTCTCTATCCGGTAAGGGTAGGGAGTGCCTAAGGTGGCATTTCCCGGTGTATGGGCACCTCTGCTTTGTTGGCGATATTATTATATATCGTTGAAGAATTGTTATGTGAAGACAATTATTTAAGAAGACTTAGAAGATAAGAAGTTGTTGTTATGTTGTGAAGAAATATACATATACATCAGGAAAAGGGAATTTTATTGAAGAGCTCCAGAAACCCACATCTTCAACACCGTTGGTCTTCGTGCGCCGTATACCCCGAGGTTCGGAGACCAACCTCCTACAAGTTTAAAGTAATTATTCACACAAAATGGCTTCAAATGGTCCATGATTGATTAACATTCAAAATATAATTAAAGTCGTCAGCTATGGAGCCCAAAATGTATACCAGAAATTTACCGAAAAAAACCGTAAATATCCGAAGACATTCGTCTATAGACAAAAACTGTTCATCCATAGACAAAACACACACTCGGCAAATCATTGGCCGGTATATGTGGACGAGCCATAGGACCAACGACATCGATTCGAATGTAATGTGCCCAAACTCGACGGGTTTACTTATAGCCATTGAAGAGTTTCATTAGACACCTCCTGGCTCCATCATCAGATCAGCTCAGTGGTACCAGATTATAAAACTGTCATCAGATTTCTAGACATTTGCAAAACTTCATTATGATACAACCAGAAGTTGGTCAAATTTTATTTGTAAGAATTTTTTACCGACTTTGTATGGAAAACTAATTTAAGCGTCTTCAAAATAGATAGATAGATAACTCTTTATTGGAACACAGAAAAATATACAGATATGATAAAACTTGAAAAAAAAACCATGAAACCACAAAAACCACCAAAATAGACCATGTTTGGAAGCTCATAGCTGGACAACTATTGGAGATAGATAAAAAGTCTCAAGGCCGAAGTTGTAGAAATTTTTATGAGGTTTAATAATGTAGTACAACTAAATATCATACAACGCACAGTTTTTGACATATAAGCAAAAAACCTAAAAATGGGACCTTTTTCGGCCTCCCCCCCTTGGGTTGGCCTTGGAGGGGTGGTGGGGGACTTTTAGTATGTTTATCTCCTTACTAGTCCAAACAAAGTTCTTAAGTTGGTTTTTCTGCTTTCGACTTTTCGATCCACATACCCTTTTTGGGCACTCATTCACTGGGCTACTACTGAAATCTATGAATAAAAAAGTATAAGTACCTACATATATTTAAATTGAGTAAGTAAATTACATTGTATTAAAAATCGTTTTTTTTTAATGCGTTACTTTTATTGTAAATGCGTTACTTTTCGAACCTACCTGCGTTACTTTTGAAGATAGGGCACTGGCAACACTGCTATCTACAGATGAGACACATGACAATATACAAAAAGCTCTAAACCAATGTCAATAATTTGAGTTTTCAGTTGAACATATATTTTTTATAAAAATATAAAAAAAAAATTATACAGACAGTAGCTTATAAGAAATAATTTTATAAATAGCAATGTAGGTTATTCTATGCAGTGATTCAAAATCGCAACCAATACTAAAAAAATCCACCAAAATCACATAAACCAGCAGCCGTCGCGGCAATCTATCATAAACGACGCACAAACGGACAGACTTCGGTCATGTTCGCACAATAAATCATACTGACCCCTCTTGCATTGTACCTCAAGGGACGGTGAACGGTCAGATGGCCGTTCAACGGTGAAAATACGACTTACACTCAATAAATATTGATCGGATTTAATATTATAATATAAGGGAGTCTTACAAAAGGTTAATTTTAAGGATTTGTTGGAGTCTTAGCGAATTTTGATTTTAAGGCGTGACGGTATTTTAAAATAGCATAGAATGGGTATAGTATTTTGGAATCATCCTATTCATGATCTACAAAAAATTACATCTCTTATGTATTTATCTATATGAAAAGATAAATAGTTAAACACTCCTAAGCCCTACACACACCTGATGTTAAATGATAACCCTGCCCATTATAGTCGCAGAAAAACGTTGGTTCTCAGCATTCAATTATAGGTTGTATGAATTCCTACTCAAAACTGTACTGCAGCACAGACCTGCATTAAGAGACTTGAGTTTTTTTTAGCTAAGTCTCCACCAATGAGAGACATTAATTATTTTAATCAGAATGTATTGCACGACACCATGACAAATGCACATCTCATTTCCCAGTTTAATACAAATGAATTCCCCATTAATACGAGCACTTTTTTACACAAAACAAATGTTTTTCTAACAATAATGAAAAACACAGCACGCGCGGCGCACTGTCTTTTCCCTATTTCCAAACAAAAAATGTAATAAAACCGTGTTCACACGTGATCGCACACTGGCTCGTATAAATCTCCCCCGTCCTTAATATTTCATAACGTATGTGTGAATACTGGACGAAAGTTCGCGATGCGATATAAAAATTAATAGGGTTGGAAGTTTTACATTGTTTTTCGGCTAAGCTTATCGGAAGCTTTATATGTATTTAGATGTTTTACTGGGGGTGGACTTCCTTTGCAAGAGGTCGACTAGGTGGTTATCCGAAAAGTGACAATTATTTTACCGTCTGAGCAGTGATGTACCTACAAACATTACCGTGCTTCGGTAGGATACTGTAACTAATGAAATTACTAGGCTGAAGAGTCTTAACATCTTATTACTTTTTACTATTGAGTAAGAAGTGTTAGTGCAGTATACCAAGAATGTTACATCATTGTGAAATCATGGGTGGCACTATACTAATTATGGGCAGCGTTATCGCTTACCATGGCTTACCATCAGGAGAGCGTCTTGCACGTCTTCTTACATAAAAACAATTAATAAAGCATTTATACGATTTTCAAACAGCACACGTCCGATATTGTTGAGAATATCTCAACGTTAGACGTGAATTGTGCCGTTTTCTTATTTTAATTAGTTATTATAGCTTGTTTGGCTAACCAATATCTCGCAGCTTACAGTTTCAGGTCGTCAACATCCCTATTTGCTCATCAATGGGAATGTTGAGTAAAAAGTAAAAAAAAAAAAGATTATTATCATTAAATATTGGACAAGTATTTTTTAAAATGTAATTCTGATAAAAACATGAGAGATACAAAGCACTAAAGTTGCTTGATCGTGACAAATGAAATCCAGTAGGTACACTTTTGTTTAGTGGTGTGACGTCTTGCGTCCTAGAGTCCTAACACAATCTTATAAGCGTTACATCTCAGCCATTTTTTATTTTATTTTCAAGAAAAAATACGTAGGTATCGAATATTTTTTTATTATTAAAATTAGGGACTAATTGTATTTTAAAAATGTTGACCTTGTCAACATCTCAATTAGGAGAGTTTTAAATCCACATACCATGCCAGCCAGCGATCCCTTAGCACCATTCAGCCTGATGTAGAACTGCGTGGGCTTGTCCACCTGGGCGGAGTCAGGGAACTGGGCCACCTCCAGGAGGTGAGCGTCTCCGACCTGGGGGCTGATGTACACCTTGAAGGGAGAGTCAGGGATGTGCTGCTCGTTGAACTTCAGCCCGATGCGGTATTCACCTGGGGAAGAAGGGGATGTTAGTTTACTAAGTATACCATCAGATTTTTATTGACGACCTCTGTGGCGCGGTGGGCTAATACCCGCTTGCAACGCAGAAGGTTGCGGGTTCGATTCCCGCATGAGACAAATGTTTTTGTGTTATTTATTTATTTATTATCATCATACATCATCATCAGCCTCCTAACAACGTTCGTCCACTGCTGGACATAGGCCTCCTCCATGACATGATATTCGGAGAGTAGCTGGGAGTGGTTGGAGGAGAAAGACGGAGGATTAAGTTGAGTTGCTACAACCAATTTAAAATTTAATAAAATGACAATGTTAAAAAAAGAAAACAGAACTGGTAGTAAAAGTCATCCAAAATCAATCGTTATCAAGGATTAGTCCTTTACCCTTTCACGACAAATGCTCAATTTGCACAGTGGTCTAAAAACTTGACGAAAGTGGACAAAAACATTCAAGAAAAAACGTATGCGAATGCAAAAAACGTCACTCAATCGAAACGAGGCTAACAATGCATCGAAACTTCCCAGACTTGGACTAAAATTTAAATTTCTACTCATTTTTTTTATTTATTTTATCATCTTCGAGGAGGGCATATTGTTGCAAAAGAGTTATTTGCATCCCAAGTGGGAGTTTTTCTTGTAGTTTTTGTTGATTGTTAAAAAAGTTTGTACGTTTTTGGTTTGCTTCTTTTGTTACGAAATTAGGTGAGGTCTGATTCCGCTGTAACACTAACCAATGGTTAACGGTTGAATAGATTTACTTACTGCAAAACTCCTGGTTAGCATGAAAGAAAATCAGTAGTTAATATCTTATAAGAATTAAAATTTATTGCTTATTTCCTAAGTACCTTCACATTAGAAAAATAATTGTACCGCTTAATTAGATAAATAAAATAAAAAGATAAATAAGAGAAAAGATAGATGAGATAATAATTATTTAAATTTATTGGTTGATCAATCGATCTATATATCAAAACTTTTTAAGTCAGTGATTGCATTTCGAACCCCAACGCGCGAACTTCGTGTGCATGCAAGCCGGCATTGTCAAATTTTCATATAAAAAATCATTTTCATGAATATGTATCGAAACAAGGTTCTGGTCCTTAATCCATTTCTTTGTTATAATTCTGAGAAATCAATCTTCAAGCATATGAGACTACAGCCAAATGATTTTTAGATACCGTAAATGCGTAATTGTAACCATCGGTTAATTTGAACCATTCTTGGTATAACTGACCCCACAAATAATGATGTAGGCCTCATGCATAGGGTGGTATTGACATGTAACAGGTTCGATGCCCGACTTCCTTCAGAGCCTTAATAAAGCTTTGTTTACAAAAACTAGATTAACATACGACCACAGCTGTAAGTTATATTCATGGGCCAATTAGAAATTAGGTGAAATTTGAATTGTTTAGGTTTTTTGAACTTTTACGATGTGTTAGAAAAGGCAGTAAGGTTTTTAATTTACTATCACTTAATTAATTAAAAGTCAAATGTCCTATTTTGGGAGAGTTAAAAGAAAATATATAATTTTAAACTATAGAATTTACAATAAGTTATTAAATAAAAAAAAAACTCGAATATAAGTATTCTAAAATGTAAAATAAATCAGAATGAATTTAGGCATTATTCAAATGAATAATACCTACAAAAACTCCCGATTTTCATTATAAGTAGAAGTTTTTTTTTGTAATTTCGCAATTTATATAAACCTAAAATGCAAGTTAGATTGCTTAATTGCAATTTTAGCTTACATCATTTCTTTTTTACCCACATAAGCGACTTTAAGCGCCCAGCGGGTAAAACCACTGGGCGTTTTTACAAGCTTTTATGTACTTTCACCCGTATGTCTGTAATCAAATCTTGCAAGTTTAATTTGACCCACTTCCTGGATCAAATATGATTGAGCTGAAAATTTGCATGCCTTTATAAATCGTATGATACTGCAATATTATTATGACATGGAGCTGATCTGATGATGGAGCTAGAAGGTGGCCATAGGAACTCCGTAATTGAACGTCGCAACCCCATCGAGTTTGGGCTCATTTGATTCGCCTTGACGAGACTTTATGATGCTAGATGGTAATAATAATAAAAGCTTGTTTTAAAAAGTTTTTTTTTTTAAATTTCACTTGTTTAAAATTCATTATTACGAAGGACCTAGCCACGGCTGAAGACTACCACAGGTTTTTGGCGGCAAGCCTTGATCATATCATTAGCTCCACGTCTTTTGCTTAATAATCGTGTAGAATTTGATTGTTAGCGTGTAATAATGGTGAAATATTGCGTGTTAAGTGTTTTTGAATGTGCACAGATGTAGGCAAGTGATATGGTGCTGAAATATGAATTTTGGTGCCCCCTCCAAAACTCCTCCGAACTTTCAGTAAAATTCCACCCATTTTACTGGAAGACTCACGTGACTAGACGAGCTATTAAGCTCACTCTGACTCTGACCTGACTAACTTATTACTTAAAAAATAACATTTAACTTAACACTGGCAAAACACGAAAGTGGAGACCATAATTTAATATCCCGTGAACATTCACGAATTTTACTCGACACTGGCAAAATGCACATGTTGCCATATTATTAAAAAAAAAAAAAAAAAAAAGACTACCACAAAGGCGCTTCTAGTTTTATAACATCATACAAATTAACAAATAAGTGGCTATGTAAATGAAGTGAGGTTTCGTCATAGATTAGTGACACTTGCATCTAATTGCTTTTTAAGTACAAAGGGAGCGACAGTGGATTTGATTTGCTAATTTTGATACATTTCATTTGCATTTGCGGGAGATACGTTAAAATGTTTACTAACTTACTTAAGAAATTGCCTAGTGCGATAAGACCGCAGACTGTAAACCTAGCGTTTATTATAAAACTAGCTGCGTCTATTGGTTTTACCCGCTGTCCAGTAGCCTATATGTTATTCCAGGGATTCCAACTTACCGCATTTCAGCTCAATCGGCTCAATCAATAAGTCGTTCAGGCGTGAAAGAGTAACACATACATACATTCTTACAAACATTCGCATTTATAATAAGTATTAGCAGCAAGTAGCATTTAGTTCCTTAATATTTTTTTGTAAATTGTTGCTTTTTAATAGTGTTATTTTATTCTATTCCTACGAATCCGCGCTAAAATGTTGTTTTTCTAAAATATTAATTAGGTCTATGTTTGACTATGTCTCAACTCATAGGAAACTACATAATAATATGGGGTCGAAGAAGATTATTCGTGCTAATAAAATATAACAGCTACTGAAATACTAAAACTCAGTAAAATTATGCAAAAATTAAGCAAGAAGATAAGGTATCAAAGTATCAAATGAATATACTAATCACCAACATTATTTTTATATTATAGTAGATGGATTAGATTAGAAAAAAACTATGAAGGTACAAAGTTCGCCGGGTCAGCTAGTCTATAATATAAATAAAAATGCAAAGTGAAATCCGTCGAATTTTTTTGTCCATAATAGGCGCCATGACCTTATAAAGGCCTCAAAACTCAAAGTGAGCCTACACCAACAAAAAAAATATTAAGCTTTTTTATTTTATATATAAAACTAGAAATATATTGGGTCAGCCGTATTCAAATAATACGATTTAATTATGATAATTACAAGGTTATGAATATTTTTTCTATTTTTGCTAAAACGGAAGTCTTCGTTTACATTATTTTAATTATGTTAACATAAATAAAAACTTCGATGACATTTTCTAATATTTTTAACAAATCATAACGGGTTTGAATATTGTCATTTTTGTTATTTGTTTCCTCTGTTTCAATAAGTCAAGGTGTAGAACAATTAATTATGTTAACAATGTAATTTATATTTGTTATCAATTAGTATTATTTTTATAATGCCCGAAATAGATGCAAAATTAGAAGAAGTTAACTTTTAAAAGTATCCCAGGGTGACTCACGCGCAATGTCAAATAATTTTGGAATTTGAAATGTAAACACACGCCCAAAAATAAGTAACTATCTATATTTTGGATATTTTGCAAAATTGGAGAAGTTTTTAGCACATTAAGTTTTTAGCACATTAATGTATTTTCTGATATTTTGGTAATAATTAATAATGTAATATTTATTGTCGCCATATTTTGTGCCAATATAAACAACAGTTATTTTCTTATAACATTTTTGGAATCTCACGTTACTGTATTTGCCAGTACCCGGCAGTTGACAATGGACAATAAGACATCGATCACCACAGACAAAAAAGAATCCGATTCCAAAAAGTTTTAATAAGAGTTTCAAATTACTTTTTAATGCAAACTAAAAATACTATCGACGTAGCACAGTGGTCGAAATTCCTAAAGTCATGGCCAAAAACCCGTCTGATCTTGAATTCCATCATAGCGCGCCTCTCCTTTCTCGACTTTTCAAAAACATTTTTTCCTGCTTTTTAGGCTCGAAACACACTAGGACATTCTGCTTTCACGCATTGTTACTGTTGTTGTTGTTGTACTTGGGATTTTTATAGCAGGAATAATATATTAAATGGAAAGTAATACTGTGTACAAATATACGTGTATCTAATTATATAAGCAACCAATATGTGTTGTAAATAAACTCGAAATTTGTCATGACCCCTTTTATCGATTTTATTACACAAATATTAGTAAGTTTTACATAAATAAACCTGGCTGATTAAGTCGTAACTACTACAATATTTTGCGATAAAAATATTAATACTGCGCTATTTAAAAAAAAAAAAAAGAGTAATCAATTAAATTAAATTAATAGGTTTCGGCTGTTATAAAATTAATCAGAGCTTAATTTAAAAACAAACTGATTTTTCTAAATATAAATGCAATATGCAAATTAATTGCATAATCTATTTATATATAATATTTACAAACATTTTCTATTTATAGCTTTATTTAATGCAACTCGATATCATGACCTAACATTTGGTATTTAAATTATTTTTTTATATATTTCTTATCGAAAACGTTTATTTTATTATCATCTATTTATTATTAATTCCGAGGCCAGTTCCGTTGAAAATGATTTTATGACACTTTAAAAGTTTTGATGCAAATTCTATTTAAATTTTGATTGTATAATAAATTTATATCATTTGGCATGTTTGAAACATAAGATCTTGTAGTAAAATGATAGATATTGCTTCTTGATCTTAAATATCCATAGGTGCACCCCGCAGTTTAACAGATATGCCTACTTAATAAACATTAATAAAATAAAGAATTAGATATATGGATTTTATAGAATTATTGCTCAAAAAAAGATGTAGTAAGTCCATTCAGAGTCTTAAATCGACAAAAAAAACAGAGAAACCAAATTGAAAAATCATTTTCTTGAATCTTGAAATATTTTCTTTAGTATACAGAATAACTCTGTACCAATATCGTCCTTTTAAAGGGACAATGCAGTGAGTGTGAATCTCAGTGTGTCACAACCTTTACCTCGAGCGGGCGGTCAATTAAAATGGCTGTTAAACACCAGAAGCCAAGAATGCAACCTCTAAGCTGAATTTGTCTCTGGTCCATTGTATTCAGGCCAATAAAAAAGCGCAGCGCCCGACAAAGAAACAAACCTTTTTGTTTGCGGATACTTCATAAGTGTATCGAGATTAGGAATTCCGAACTATTCGAATGAATAAAGACTTGATTTAATTTTGAATTTGGAAATGATTTTTGTTTTTGTTTTGTTGATAATGTTGTGATTTTTGTCGTTAGATCCACTGTGCTACTTTAGTAGCGTAGGTATTCGAATTTTAATTAGAAATTTTATCATAAGTTTTTTGTTATTATAATAATTTCAAACAATAAAAGTTTACAATAATTAATTTATTTATAACGTAATGATCTTAGAAGATACATAATAACAATAATAATAAGTGAATGTTTAAAATTTAAATGTTATCCCTTATAGACACGTAATTATAC
Source organism: Hemithea aestivaria (assembly GCA_947507615.1). NCBI lineage: Eukaryota > Metazoa > Arthropoda > Insecta > Lepidoptera > Geometridae > Hemithea > Hemithea aestivaria. Next base: position 2,753,311 of record OX382348.1, on the reverse strand, counting down.
TAAGTTCTGAAAACACTGTACTATACTATGTAAATAAGGGTCTATAAACCAATGATTTAAATACGTAAAATAAGGTCAAATAAACTTAAACGGCAAATGCGCTTACGTGCCAAATACTTCAATAAACAAAACACACGCGCTACCCAAAATCATCACAAATCACATTCATTAAGAAAAACTCATATCGTAAATCGGAACAATCACTGGCTGACTGAAAATGCGAGAAAAAAAGAAAATTGTCGAGAAAAAAAAGAAAGAAAAATACCTTTAAAAATAGTTAGCGGCATGAGATATGGGCACACTTTTATTAATGCAAAAATCACTTTTTACAAGCTTTTATTTACTTTCAACTGTCTGTTGTCTGTCTGTCTGTAATCAAATCTTGCAAGTTAAATTTGACCCACTTCCCGGTTTCCGATTGAGCTAAAATTTAGTTTAGTAGCGCGTCCACACGAAAACTTATGAGCGCTATGTACAGCGAATCTGTGTGGGTGTGTGTCACCAAGGTTTAACCAGCTAAACCGAGGTGTAGCCGCAACATAGCACCTACTTATATAAAAATGTGGTGACCGATGGGGTCGATAAGTGCTCGAGTGGAGACCACGGACTAGCAAACGAACCGTAGGACGTCCACCCACAAGGTGGACAGACGACCTTATAAAGGTCGCCGGAAGACGCTGGATGCAGTTCGCTTCCAACCGGTACATATGGAAGTCCAAAGCGGAGACCTATGTTCAGCAGTGGTCGTCCTACGGCTGAGATGATGATGATGATGATGATGATGATGTGGTGTCAATAAAGAGTTTCTTATCTTATCTTAAAAATGTACAATTTGTTGCTGCATCTGTGTGCAGACTCTTGCCGTCAACTACAAAATCGATCTGTCAAAATGGTGCTCGGCGAATGATTGTCGTGATGTTGGCAGCATGGATTGGTGCGTCAGGTTGGTAGGCGTGGCTTGCAACTTGCTGATTTATTTATAAAGTGCATCACTTTTTGTGCACTCTCGAGAATGGAGGATGGATGCCTAAGACGTTTTCGCGCTTATTTTGTACTGTAATGTTGGTATTTCGTTATAAATTAGTACCATATTAGTAAGTTCTTTTATTTTTAAACATATTAATGGTGCTTAGAACAATTATTTACATCTTTTATATAAAATGCTTGCGTAAAAGTGTTTGTTTACGTACTCTTCTGGAACGGTTTGACTTATTTTTTATTATTTGTTTGTGTACATTTGGTAGCTCTGAGAATAGCTTTTTATTAAAGAATTTTATAACAGACGCAGGAAACGTTGCGCTGGTCACCTAGTAATTACATTTTTTTTTTGTTAAAGATAGCAACTTAGTGTGGCAAAGTTGTACATTATGTCATTCACGCCTACGAATAAATAATAAGTCAGGAAAAGTAACTGCGATCCATATAAGACATATAAGAAATGTTGCCGGAGAAGGTGGTAGCTTAAAATGTTATATTTTAGGCCTTCAGTCTGTTATTTACCTTTCAAGTGAAAACGTCAAATCTTTGTGAAAATATTTTCGTTTTATGTCTTATTGATCATACCAGGATGTGTTATGATATGGTGCAGGAGCCACACATAACTGAAGTGTGTTAAGGGATCACTTTTTGCTGTTAAATAAGCGCAAAAATATAAAAAATATAATATTGTTACATAAATGTTCAAAAACGTCATTAACCCTTAAAACTTGTCAAAATGGATAATTGTCAAAATCAAAATGGAGTGTTGACAAATGCAGAGCATGCGTACTACAGTTCCCAATGAAAATGCCGCACAATTTATTTTTTAACCAATCAATGACCATATTTTGATAAGATTCGTTTTTTAAATTTTAGTCACGTGATTTCTCGATGAGCCACTTTTTCGGCGGAATTTGTTGGCAATTATAGTCGGGCCGGCCTAAAAGGCCACATTTGACAGATGTCAGTCATAGCAAACAAGTGTTGGGACATTGTTTGTTTATTTCGATTACAGGATATGAATCGATACGATCTTCAAACACGTTGGAATCGAATACAGTTTTATGAAAACATTCATAAAGTCTAATTAATTTTAATTCTAATAGGTTTTTTTTGTAAACATGTAATGGCGTCATGGGGTAGTTTTGCCAGAAACATCTCACGAGTTATAAAAAAACCTGTAATAAAAAATATGTTTATTCTCTATACATTACACAATTTTATTTTAATTACATTATATTTTACTATAATATAATCACAATATTAACAACATATTTTATTTTAATCGCAATATAGTTATTTATTTATGATCAAATATTCAATCCAAGTTATAATTGCATTCGATTCTACATTTCAAATTTCGATTTCGCGATTTTATTGGGTAGCATCCTTATTGTTTTAAAAACAAAAACTGATTGACGTGACCTTGTATAGGGTGTCCTATTTATTCATCTAATGTTTTTAACCCCCAACGCAAGAAAGGTGGGGTGTTATAAGTTTGACGTGTTTGTTTGTCTGTCTGTTTGTGTATCTGTCTGTGCCATCGTAGCCGAACGGATAAATGAAGTTTGTTTATTTTTCGTTTATAAGATTAATAATATTATTCGGCAATGTTCTTAGCTATGTGTATAACATATTCTTTATAATTTAAAAATAAACACAACAATGACTTGAAACAAAAATTGAGTATTTTTTATTTTTAGTTTTTTTTGGTTAAACATAATGCCACAAAAACCGTTGTTATATATTAGAAATAAAATCTATACCATCGGCTTATCCGAAATTGACACCGACATTTTCCTCGTGGCTCTACATGGTCTCCCAGAGTTGATTAAGTGAAGCAGGGTGGAGCGGCCCCTTTTACACCCCTTCCTTACTGCCAGAAGGGGTACAAGGGGGGTTTTCCGATCTTAATCAGCTTATTTTGAGCAAATACACATTTGGTGGAAATCCGTCCAAGACGGCTACGGCCGCTAAGAAATTATGATATAAGAATTTGGTAATAAGTTAAATGGTAGGCAAAAAATCTACAAAATGGTAGAAATTTTAATGGTAATGCGTAAATTGTTAATTGTAAATTCGAGTATAGTGTTCAGTGTTCAGCTAAGTGTTGTCATATTATTTATTGTTCAGCTAAGTGTTGACATATATTATTTACAGAAAAAATAAGTAAAATTTTTAGATCACCTGTAAGGGAATTTTGATGATGTGTCAAATGTGGCCTTTTAGGCCGGCCCGACTATACGTACACCTGATTCACGCTCTTGAACTTTTCCAGCCATGGTAAGAATCTAATCAACCCGATAATAATTAATGGAACTAGGCGTTACTTTGCGGAAATCCATCACAACAATTATTAGCTATTATTTAATATTTAGTGTTAATTCCGCTCTAATTTTGTGAGTCTAACTAAGTTTTAAGAGATGGCGAGGAATTCGAACGATACCAAAATAATTGTTAACCCGATAATAAGTAATCTAAATATAAAGGAAAGAGTGACTGACTGATCTTTTAACGCACAGCCCAAACCGCTGCACGGATTGGGTTGAAATTTCGAACACAGATAGCTTTTATGACGTAGACCTTCGCTAAGAAAGGATTTTGCCACGCGGGCAAAGCTGCGAACGTAAGTTAATTAATTATATAAAATTATATAATAAATTATTAATAATGGTGAGAGACAGATTACTGGGTTATTTTCCGTTCTAGCTTCACTAAACATACTTATAATTACGCCTGGTTTCCGTTGAGGTAGGCAGAGACTATTTTCCTCCACATGTTGTACCTACAATACTCTGACAAATAAATAAATTTTACTTTACTTTACTTTTACTTGGTACGATTCTGACGCACCAATTTCGCTGAACACACATTATACCAGTACATCATTTTCTTAGATTAGGTAGTTAAAAATATTTGTCTGTAATCATTTGCTATTAGGTATGTAGGCAAAGTGTAATGCCGATGAGTACGAAACTCTCTCTGACATTCAACAAATTCGCCTGCAACTTCACCAGTAGAATAGAATAGAATAGAAAACTCTTTATTGAAACACTACAAACATACAGAAAACTCAAAACTATAACACAAAAACACGACATAAGTGTAACAATTGGCGGTCTTATCACCAGTAGTACCTCAATAAAATAATTTAATAAAAAGAATCACTTACCAGGCTCATCAACCTTGTAGGACACATCGCATGATCCATCCTTGCGATCCTTAAAGTCAATGTCACCCTTGCTGGGACCTTCCAACGAGATGGCGAGCTGACCCGCCCCAGCTTCCCTGGTCCACACGTTGAACTCGTTATTACGACCCGCCTCGCCTCTCTCCAGACCTGGTCCTCCAGCCTTGACTAAATGGGCGCCGGAGTCTTTTAGAGGACCCACTGTGAACTGGAAGGGGGATCCTGAAAAGAAATTAAAAGGAGTTAGTTAAAACTGCTGTGCTTCGGTAGGAGGGCACTGTAGCTAGTCAAATTACTCTGCTGAAGAGTCCACACGGACGATGGATGGATGGTGAATGAGAGAACAATTTATGACTCGTTATTTGTATTTGTTATTTGTCCTGAGTAAGAAGCGTTGGTGCAGTGCATCTAGGATTTTACAATCATGTAAAATCCTAGATGCACTGCGCCAATGGATACTGTACTGATGGGCAGTGTTTTATCTCTTACCATCAGGATAGAGCTTCTTGCTTGTCTTCTAACTGATATAATTACTAAGTACCTAGTGGTGATAGCAATGTTACAAGGTATAGGAAGTAGTCTTATCCACCAGCAAAATCCTGTATTTCATGAATTCACAGTAGACTAGAAACTACAGTTCTAGGACATTTTAGAAAGTTCAACTATCTTTCATATGCTATTACAAAAAATTGTTTAAAGTTATTCTTTATAGCTTTTGTTAAAGAAACTTACCAGGAATATGGATATCCCTGTACTTGACAGAGACAGTATGGACTCCGAGCTCCTTCGGGATGAAGTGGACGGAGTAGAGGCCGTCCTCCACCTCCTGGATCTCAGCGTCTTCTGACACTCCTCCCGGGCTGGTCACTGTTGCTACCAGGTCGAACGAGGTGATGCCTGGAAAGAAACAATGGGTCAGTGAACAGGGACATAGAAGTTGGTCCTTGGCCCTTTTGATTGGTATTCCTTTCCCAAGGCCAAGGATAGAGTGGAAGAGTCAAAAAGGTCTGATTAGTTGTCAACAATCTTTTGAGCTGACAAAAAATAAGATGATGATAAAAATTATCAGAAAAATAGTCCCATACAAAACTCTCTAGGAAAAGAAATCCAAATCTCAGTTGCACTTTCAGTTTTATAAACTCTTAATACGAAATTAAAACAATAATTAAGCCGCTGCACCATTAAGTTTAGTTTTGAAAACTATTTCTTAAACTGATTTCAAACCAATTTTTCGATCAGTCGATCATTAGATTCTAGAATAGACCTAAATAGCCAGCCACCGCGGTATTTCCGTTGAGATTCAACATGGGACTCTTCAAAAGGCAACTGAACATAGTGTTGAAAGGTAGGCAACGTACCAGCGGTACCCCTGGTATTGCAGGTATCCATAGGCGACGGTAGCCACTTACCATCCTGACCAGGCACTTACCAGGCATCTTGAAGGTGAGCTTGCAGTTGGTGCCGACCTCAGTAAGAGGAGCTGGGTCGCGGCGGCGCTGGATCTTCTCACGCTGCCTGTTGCTGCCTTCACCTGTCACCTACAAGATACACAATTTCGTTAGTAAGGCACAATTATTACACAGAGAGTTCTACGTGATAAAAATTTACTGACGATAGGCTTCGGCAGTGACACCCACGAGACCCACAAGACAAAACCTTGCCAAGCGGTAATTTTGACTGTGCATAAGCGGTTATTTTGATGTTCAGTGAAGCAAGAGAGGGTATACTGCCTTCTAAGTTTAGTTGGCTACCATCTTCGGCTTAAGATCAGGCGAAATCGTTTTCAAAGGTAGGTTAGCCACTTAAGTATAATGAATTTTATTCAAAATCAGAAGAAATAAAAGAATAGAATACGCAAAAGATGGTGGATGGAGAATTATTATTTAAAAAGATAGATATATTATAATTATTTATTAAAATAGAGTTAAGTAAAATGTGAATGGGCAACCCATGGGCAGTCAAAGGATGAATTACCGTTTCTTACCTTAACAGTGAAAGGCGATCCTTCAACATGGTGGTCAGCGAACTTCAGGTTGATGATGTAGTATCCAGGCTCGGTTGGCTTGTAGCTGATGACGAGCACGCCGTCCTTGCTGTCCGCGCACTGGATCTCGGCCTTGCTTGGACCTGGAGGAAAGTGATAATGGGTTTGTAGTCACTAGTGTGGATAGTGGTCCCGATGTAAAAAGAACATAGACATAAATATTAGATAGACATAAATTTACCGGGGGTAGACTTCCTTTGCAGGAGGTCGACTAGGTGGGTACCCCAACAGTGCCAGTTATTCTACCGCCTGAGCAGTGATGTGCAAACATTACTGTGCTTCGGTAGAAGGGCACTGTAGCTAGTGAAATTACTGGGCTGAGGAGTCTTATCATCTTATGGCTCTCAAGTAAGAAGCGTTGGCGCAGTGCACCCAGAATTGTACCTTTGTAAAATACTGAGTAGCACTGTACTAATAATGGACAGCGTTATCTCTTACCATCAGGAGAGCGTCTTGCTCGTCTTCTTACTTCGTTGTATAAAAAAATAAAAATAAATAAATGGCATATATATTTTTTTCTATTTTATTACTCGTATGGCCAAGTTCTGAGAAATCAAAAACGACCCAGAGTTCCATGTTTGGTGATAAAGAGCTTTAATGAATAATAATAATTGGGGTTTACACTCCAACAGAATAGATTACCCTACTTACACGGACAGAGTCAAATCACAATTTATAGGTTGTGTGGCGAACCAGTTGCAGTTTCAGATCGCCGAGATTCCTACAAGGCCTGCAACATGACCTAACGACTGCCTCCTACATATCTTATAGTGAAGCTTAAAATGATCCAAATTTCATAAAAAACGATAATTTAAATGTTTCGGGGTATCTATTATGGGGTGGAGGTGATGTACCTAATCACACTTCCAAAACAAGTCTTTTTACTTCTAGAAGCATATTCCTTACCTTCGATGGAGAGTGAGAGACCACCGTAACCAGCGTTCCTGGTGTCGACGCTGAAGCTGTTCTCGCCGTGAGTCTTGCCGTCCTTCAGGGCATGGCCAGCGACCTGGGAAATTAAAGAGAATAGAATAGAATAGAAAACTCTTTATTGAAACACTACAAACATACAGAAAACTTAAAACTATAACACAAAATCACGCCATAAGTGTAACAATTGGCGGTCTTATCGCTAAAAGCGATCTCTTCCAGACAACCTCAGCACCTCTAGAGGAACATTAAGTTATGTATTCGTTAATTATTTTAACTTATAGAAATTGCTATTAACTCGCTTCGTCTTTTTTTTGTAATACATATGTATATGGTTTGCATCTGCTATGCTTATCATGTATGTACACATAAATAATGTAAAGGAACAATGCAGCCCTTTAGCGATCTAGTCTAAACACAATCTTGTTACAAGTTTCACTACTGTTTGGTAAGTTCGTGAACAATATTAAGGTCCACAGTCCCTATGAGAATAATAAAATATTGCACTACCCCAAAACCACGTATCAAATGGAAATACGATTTCGAAAACAAACATGAGCCTTTCCATGTAAAATTCCAAGTAGGTTTGCTTGGTATACATGGAATTATATGCTATTTTATTGGAACATTGAATTAAGCGTACGGTAATAAAAATCTAAATGAAACTTGTGCTCCAAAAACGAGGTTCTATACAAACCTTAACTTTTTTAGCGTCACCGACTTCCTGCGCCTGCACCGTGATGTTGAACGGTGAGTTCTGGATGTGCACGCCCATCTTCTTGACGGAGACGATGTGCTGGCCCGCCTCGCGCGGGGTGAAGCTGATGCCGATGTTGCCTGAGGGCAGCTTCTTGAGGAAACAGGGCTCTTCTAGGCCTGATGGAGCCTGGGAGAAGAAACGGAAGACAGTATTATAGTCAAGCGGAAGTATTCAAGGAGAAAGGCTAAGAACACGAGCTTACAGAGACCAACCCCAGAAAATCCTTCAGTTTCTCGAAGCTGCAAGGGTCAGTGGCGAACTATAACGCCGCGCAAATGGGGTATTCTCACCCACAAATCACCCACAATAGGTCAGTTCTGGCCGCAGTGATATATGCTAAGCCACGAAAAGCAAATAAAAAAATACGATGTGACTCAGTCTCATAATAGACTACACCTATGGTCCTAGTACAGCAAATTGTAGCGTGACTAAGAAGAGCATACGACCTGGGATATGCTCTTAGTTAGTCTCATAGTTTCATAGTCACAGTCAGTGGGTAAATGCAGGCTGAATAATAAATACTAAAAACAAAAAAAAATACCCTAAGTAAATACTTAGAGATTAAATAAATAAAATAAATATTTCAGGACAATTCACACAGCGCCACCTAACCCCATACTAAGCAACTTAATGCTTGTATTATGGTGATTAGGATAACGGATATAATACTTATATACTTTTCTTTTGTAAATACATACTTATAATAGATATTGAAAACCACCCAGACCAGAAACAAATATCTGTGGATCACACATATTATATTTGCCTGATGCGGGAATCGAACCCGCAACCTTCTGCGTTGCAAGCGGGTATTAGCCCACCGCGCCACAGAGGTCGTCAATTAGCGTTTGACAATCATTTGGACTAATGGACGAAAATAATAACCACAACATGTACATAGATTTATAAAAGTGTTATGTACCTGAATGGAAGCGTTGAGGCTGCGGATGTCATTGTCCGAGACTTTTCCTGGGAGCGTGACCTCGCTACAGCTGCCTACAGAGATCTGGTTCCTCTTGCGACCCTCGCCGGTCACCTGGAAGAAATAGGGTAAATTTTTCTTTAAATTGGAGAATATTGGATGGCCATCAGCTATGGTAAAGTCTTCAATCGAACATTTTGGGATTATTCCAGTCTACTTGTGTTCAATAAAAAATATTTCATCCACCATATCCGGTATATTTTATTTCTTCAACATAGAAGAATTATTATACTGCGTCTCTGAGAGCTCGTCGTCTTAGATATAGAACAAGTGAATTAAATTAAAAATTAAAAAACCCCGAACGCAATACGTAATTCACAATTTTCTGGTGGCGGCCATCTTAGATTTTAAATTTATTATAGTGCGTTGTATTTTACTATTTAAGCCCTTTCATTTGATACCCATATTGAGGGGGTCATGGACAAAAAAAGTAATCCGCCATTTTGTAGCGGCGGCCATCTTAGACCGATTTCCACCAAACATGGCTAAGAACACTCTCGACTAACTCTACTTTCAAACAAAAAAACTAAATCTAAATCCGTTCATTCGTTCGGGAGCTACGATGCCACAGACAGACACACACACAGAGAGACAGATAGACACATCAAACTTATAACACCCCGTCGTTTTTGCGTCGGAGGTTAAAAATATGAAATTTATATTATACCATCGCAATTTAAACTTGTTGACAAAACCTAAGAAAGTGAGACTGATTTAAAGCGCTGCGTCCCGAGGTACCTGTCACGCTTCTCTACGTGTCCCGACTGATGTGGTCTACGAAAGCCGTGGACGTCATAGACTACGTCCGAAAGAGGACCTCTTTCACTTTGAGGGTCGAACGGCTAGAATCTCGCCACAAAACGAATTTTAATTCCTTCGTGGTGAGGGTTCCGACCAGCCGTTTGCCGACCTTCATGAAGGAGGACTTCTGGCCGCAGGGAGTCGTGTTTCGGAAATTTCGAGGTCGACTTCCTGCTGACTCTGCGCGCAACACGTCGCCGGCGCTACGTGTGACCTAGTTTTTAAGTTTATAAAATTTTTATGTATGTTAGTCTGTAAGGTATATATGATATGGGCCTCTGGTACACTGCGTCTGTGGCAGTGTACTATTGCCTGAAATAAATGATTTATTATTATTATTATTAAAGACCCAACGAAAGATTTAAGTTCAAATCTGGTATACGATAATATGAGGTATATACTTCAATTCCAAGCGGGAGTAATTTCGTTCACTAGATTTACTATTACTACTGAGCGATTCGTTTTTCTTCAGACCAGTCTTAAATCCAGGCCAGTTCTTAAATCTTACCTTGGCAGTGAAGGGCGATCCCTTGATGTGCTTTTCCCCAAACCTGACGGACACCTTGTACTCGCCGGGAGCGGTCGGCAGATAGGACACCGCTACTGTACCGTCCTTGTTGTCGTGGCACGTGATCTGGAAGGAAGTACATAGTCTCAATTGAAAAACTCAATAAAGACATAGTAGCAATATGGTTCCTAGCTGCTAAATTCTGGGTGTTTTCTATTTGACTTTCTCTAAACTAAGTATGGATTAATAAGTAGTATCGCAGAAATATGTAACTCCGATTCCAAATGGGCAAGACTCACAAAGCTGGAATCTAGATATTATTGTTGAAAGCAATATTTATATTATTAATTAAATGATCCTAATATTAAGCCACGATGTTTTCGAAAATGGAGCTAAACATACCTAGAAGATGAGAGTGTATCTCATGCCAATGACAAGATCTCAATTTAAAAGACACATCAAGTGTTCTGTTGTTATTTTATATGGGAGGCTACTGCTGACCTCTGAATCGAGGAAACTCATACTGCACAACATAGTAATTATTCAAGTCTATAATCACAGTGATTGAATGGTCTTGTCTCTATCAGAGAACGAGCAATTTCAAATCATCTTTTTAGAAGATAAAGTTACCTCCCAAAAATTCACCTCAGCCTTACTAGGGCCCTCAACTACCATAGAAGAAAGGCCACCAGCGCTGGCTCCCTTGGTGCTGATGATGAAGAGACTCGGCTCTCCACTGACGCTGGTGGACAACAGATAGTCTGACGAGATGGAGTCCAACTCTATGGTATAAACAAGTTAACTCACCTCAGCCTTACTAGGTCCCTCAACAGCCATAGACAGGCCTCCAGCACCGGCACCCTTGGTGCTGATGGTGAAAAGACTCGGCTCTCCACTGACACCAGTGGACAGGCCCGGGCCGTACGCCGTCACGTAGCCTGACGAGATGGAGTCCACGTGGAACTTGTAGGGGGACCCTGGAATTGGAAAGTGTTTGGATTAGACGTGAATAAATCAGGAGAATGACCTGATTTTTGGATGAGTGGAAGTTGACAAAGGTACGTAAGGCATGACTCTCTATCTCTCTTTCTCTCTTCACGCTAACGACTGAAGTGATTGAGCTAACATTTGGTATGCACCACGTATAATAATATGATATCACCCCAGAATAACACACAAAAATTACTTCAGCTGGTAAAATTAATCTTTAACAGCAAGTAAGTGATCGAAGGTCGTACACCTTATATCATGAAACAATACGCAAGACTTAAGACTAAAAAAGTAAACATACATACATAATATTATAATAACGCCTTGTTACCGCTGATGTAGGCAAATATATCCCCCACTTCTTTCACTTTAGCACGATCCTGACACATATTTTCTGCCTCTTCAACATTCATAATATTCTTCATACATCCTCGCCTGCTTCAAATCCAACTTACCCTGGACATGTTCTCCATTGTACCTAACGAAGAGCTCGTGGACGCCTTCTTCCCTAGGGTCATACTTGATGCTGACGGTACCATCGTGGTTGTCTTCTATGACGGGTTGATCTACGTGACCGCTCGGCATTTTGACTTCCGCTGGAATATGCAAGTTTATATCGTTAGCTTTGGATTCTTTTAGATTTATTTATACAATGAAGTAAGAAGATGAGCGCTCTCCTGATGGTAAGCGATAGCGCTGCCTAGGCTCTCTCATAATTAGATTTTGATTATTTTAGCAAAAGTGATTAGCCGAGCAAATCAGCAGGCTTATCCTTGCGCCAATTGCTTGTAGCTTACGCTAAACAATATTTTTTAGGAGTGTGCTAAGGATGACCAACGTTATGGAAAAACGAACGATAACGACTGTCACCTTAGTACATATTTTAGCATTAGCCTCAAGCGATTAGTATTTATCTAGGGCCCTAAAAGCCAGATGGTAAGCATCATGATTTCCCATATCAGACACAGTGCTACATAGTGTTTTGTCATACAAAATTCTTCGCGGCACTGCACCCTAAGATATTTGTTTTTGATTCTCGTCATGCCTAGAAGTTTCGCTGGTATCATTGCCCTTTAGTCCGGAACACAGTAATGTAACGCATTAGGCTTACTGCTTACGCCTACTGCTTTGCAAATGTAGATAACTACTGGCACGGGAACAGGGTTAAAATCATTTGTTAGGGTCGCCTCGGACGATACGCTGAGCCTGCCCGCTGTACACTTAGGCATAAAGATAGAGCCAATAAATTACTGGAAAAGATTTAGATTTAGCAATTTGTACCATTTTATGACTCTAAGAACATTTTATTTTTGCCGGTTAACAGAGTAAAAGTTATCATAGTGCGCTGATCAAATGCGACAATACTGCCTAAGATGGCAGGAAGCTCAGAAGGAGCGATTTACGATTTTTAAACTACCGTGAGCGTACCATAAGCTTCGGGTACTGCAGGCGTAAATTCCTGATGAAGCACCTCGTAATTGTCCGAGACCGTGCTGAAATTATATATCAACCAAATTTTAATTAGACGTCAGTTTTGCCGTTTTGTTATTTAAGTTATTATAATTATGTCTTTACTTACTCGTTACAGTCAACAATAATAAACTGCAGGAGAATTTTGCACAACTTTTAGATCCAACAAACAACAGTCAGTTGTTGTTGTTTCCAACAATTTCCATGTAATTTTCCAGTGCATAACAAGTATTACATAATTTGTTATATTATTAAAACGCTAAATCCACGTCCATTACAAATATTTGTCAGTCTGACGCACTCGCCGCGTCAGAACTGTGAATTTAATAAATCGACTATGTACTGAGTAGGCAGCAAGTATGTTATACTAGAAAACATATTAAAATAAATAAACTGGAACACAATATATGTATTAATAATGGCAGATAGATACCGCTATTCAATAAAACTGACGATAATTTATTCAGTTCATTTTACAAGCTTTTATTAACTTTCATCTGCCCGTTGTCTGTCTGTATGAAATCAAATCTTGCAAGTTTAAATTGATCCACTTTCCGGTTTCCGATTGAGCTGAAAATTTGCAAGCATATATAAATCGGATGACAATGCAATATTATTATGACATCGAACTGATCTGATGATGGAGCTGGAAGGTGGCCATAGGAACTCCGTAATTAAACGACGCAATCCCATCGAGTTTGGGCTTATTTGATTCGCCTTGACGAGTACTATGGTGCTAGACGGTAATAATAATAAAAGCTTGTTTTTAACAAGTATTTTTTTAAAGTTCACTTGTGTATGTTAACAAATGAAGTAGATGAGCTAAACACTGACCTGATATCGACGATCTATTACAGGTGCTGTGTTCGAAAAAATACTATGCAATACTGCACTACGCTCATCATCTCAACATTTAATTTGAACATCGGTTCCCTAGTAGTTTTCCTGGCCTCTATGGTATGGCGAATATTGGGCAAGGTCAAAGCAGTAAAGAATACGTTTTACGATCATTGAAACTTAATTCCCGAGGCCGTCGTACGTTTCATTCGGTTATATGTACGCCACTATTTAATCCTGATGTATAGCAAAAATAGTTTTCATTGCCATTTAGGAATATATTTTGCTACACAATTGTAATATTCTTTTATAACTAACTTTTAAAATAGATAATATGATGATTATAATTATTATTTTCACCAGTAACGATACGAAGTTTTGAATGAATTGTAATTAATAAAAATAATATTCAAATATAACTCAGATACTGCTTATACATGGGTTAAGCTAACGTTTTTTTTTGTACTAAATATTCATACTTTTAACCACATTCCACCTGAATGGAAAGTGCAAATGCGGTCGAATAGTAGGTACGGTCGATACGGTACTCGGTACGATCGTGCGATCGGTAACAGTATTTTTCACGACAAATTTTTCAGATACAGTACAAATATCTATATCTTTAAGAACTATTTAAAGTATACCTGTATTTATGCAAATAAATTATTCATTCATTCGTATGAATCATATTTTATTTGCTTCAATTTATATACGTGTGTCTGCCATTATTTCAATAGTCCGTGACTGAACGTGGAAACTAACCGTTGAATGAATATATCTTTGAAATGTGTCTAGAGATCTGAAAATACCTCTCAGTGCCGTCTTAATGTCCTATGACGGTTCCGTGATGTCCTCCAAAATTATTATAATAATTTAAATGTTGGGCCCTATTTACTGTAACTGCTATTATATTGCTGTCGTTTTTTTTAATTTAACAGCTGTCTCTGAGCGATTTAGCTAATATTTCAGACATAGTTTAAATGTTGTGATCTCAAGCTTGGATCGTAAGACGAAAATTTCGCTCGATTCGTATTTTGTATGAAACGAAAGGCGACTAAACTTTTTTTGAAAAAATAGATAAATATCCTAAATTAAAAAATTGGTCGACTGACGCCATTTTTTTCGACTTCGGAGTAGCGGACTCAAATGAAACAGTGATAATTTCGTAATTTTTGGACTTCGCCGCGTATTTTAGCCTCAGTCCGGCTTTAGTCTCAGATTGAAGAGCCAGCAGTACATATTTGGGAGACCTTTTTCAGGAAGTTATAGTTAAAACTAAGTATAACATAATAAAATATACAAACCTTTCCTCGTATCAATATGATAAACAGAGATGAAATTCAAAGGAGTATACGTAAGTCCCCGTCCAGTCTTGTTGAACGATATATTATGGCCTTCAGAGAAAACTATCACATGTGCTTCTTGGTCTATCTCAGACACAGAAAAGTACTTTTTTTTCTCGTCCAGGTATAACTGTGAGATTACATTCCAATCTTCTTCTTTGTCACTACCTCCAACAATCGAGTTCCACAACCCACTCATAAAAGCCATTTAGTTATCTTTGAACTAAAGAATTTGTCATTTCTAAACTTACGGCTAAATGTAGTTTGAGTCGCTTGGTTTTTGCTACGTTTAAAATATTTGGTGATACTGTTTAGTTTACAAAATACATGTAAATTTTTATTTAGAAGAAAAACATAAATTAAAATACCTTAAAAACTAACCTATCGTGAATTGTAAATTGAAACATTTATTGGTATTTTACATTACAAATTAAATAGATCCTGACGTCTAAAACTTTAAGGGCAAACTTGCTTATCTTAACTTAAACGTGCTTCTCGCTTATTGAAAGCGAGTTTAAAATTAATTAGTTATTTTAAGATTACTTTATTTCATTAATTAGCTTATGCTCGCGGCTTTGCCCACGTGGCAAAATTCTTTCTTAGCGGAGGTCTACGTCATAAAACCTATCTGTGTTCCAAATTTCAACCTAATCCGTTCAGTGGATTGGGCTGTGCGTTGATAGATCAGTCAGTCAATCAGTCACTCTTTCCTTTTATATATAGTTAGATTAGAAGAAGAAGATAATATATTGTCTGCACATTCTCCATTTTCCAGTGCCTTTTCTCCAGTTCTAGGACAAGAGAATTGGTAGAAAATGCTACTTTAGCATTAAGTTAGCCCTAGAGTTGCTGAATAATAAATAAAATGTCTATCTGTATTTCAAATTTCAACCCGATGCTTTCTGCTGTTTGGGCTATGCGTTGAAAGATTATTCAATTACACTTTCCTTTTGTAATGTAAATATGTTTACATTATAATGGCATACAAAAAAAGACTGATGGACCTGCGCGCACTTCGTAGCGTCTAACAGAAAATGATCAGTGTTGCTCTACTATAATATGCATACATAATAAACTATCCTCTTGAACCACTACTATCTTTTAAAAACCGCATAAAAACCCGATGCGTCGTTTTAAAGATCTAAGCATACTTATTAGGAACAAGACAGACGGGATGTGACTTTGTTTTTACAAGCTTTATATTACTTTCACCTGTCTGTTGTCTGTCTGTCTGTCTGTCTGTCTGTCTGTCTGTCTGTAATCAAATCTTGCAAGTTTAATTTGACCCACTTCCCGGTTTCCAATTGAGCTGAAAATTTGCATGCGTGTGTAAATCGGATGACAATGCAATATTTTTATGACATCGAGCTGATCTGATGATGGAGCTGGAAGGTGGCCATAGGAACTCTGTCATTAAACAACGCAACCCCATCGAGTTTGGGCTCATTTGATTCGTCTTGACGAGTACTTTATGATGCAAGATGATAACAATAATTAAAGCTTGTTTTTAAAAAGTATTTTTTAAATTTTTATTCAATGTAATGATAATAGGATTTTTATTAAAAGATGAGGTAACACACATCCGACAAATATTGTCTTTAGCTCTATTTTAAAATGACCTATGACAAAAAATTGATTGACACGCAAAGGTAATAAAATCGCGTCAACGGAACGACAAAAATCCACCATTAGCTTTTGCCAAGTATTTTTATAGCTATTTAACGTTATAAACAACAACTTTTTATGTAAATATCTACCGCGTCGTGCATTCATAAAACTATGCCGGTACCTAACTAAAAATCTTACAAAAAAAACTTGAAAGTTTGTAAGAATGTGTGGATGTCTGGATGTACATGTATGTTTGTTTGAAATTTTGTATAGAAATAGCTTAGACCCTGGAAATACAATAATAATACATAGGCTATAGAGCAGCGGGTAAAACCGCTGGGCGAAGCAAGTATAAAATAAAATAACGAGAAATGTTGGTACCTAAACACCAACTTTGACTGTTTGTTAATATTTTTTTATGCAAAGAAGTCAGAAACGAGCAAGACACTCTCCTGTGGTAAGAGATAACGCGGCCCATAATCAGTACAGTGCCACCCAGAATTTTACGATTATGTAAAATTCTAAGTGCACTGCACCAACGATCATTACTCAAGAGTCGTAAGATGTTACATACCAATCTATTTAGCAGTGAAAAGCTAAATTGAGTACCCAAATAAAAGGAATTAAATTCTGTTTACTTGCACTTGAAAACAACATCTTGTAAAATATATATCAAAATAGTATTTGGCGTTACCTCAAGAAATAGATCAACAAGGATAATTTTGATAACATGTGCGACCGATTTCTAAACGATTTCGCAAACAGATATGTTTCGAGGAACCAGCCAATTTGTTTGCTTTCTTAGGCTCGAATCCAATGCAATTAATATATTCATATTAATTATATTGGACGGTATAAAATAAATACGCAGTAAGGGAGTTTAGTAACTTGAGTTCGGAATGTTTTGATCTTGAGAACTTTTTTAGGAAAACAAAATCATATATTTAATTTCTTATTAAAGCAAAAGCAGCCCCAAAAGAAAATTTAATCAATTATCTAAAGGCATTCAAATATTTCTTATTTATTTCTTTGGTTTACATATTAAATAACGCGCGATAAAAATTGATATCCATAGTCTCCCAAATAGAGTCGACATTGAACTCATTCAAAGCTTAATAAAACACTGGTTAATTATTTTTTAGGTGATAATATAAAATTACTACTAGTTTTAGAAAACCTTATTTAAATTTTAAAACTAACCTCGACGTTTCGGCTCAGCTTCATGAACCGTGGTCACGAGAGAATTTCTCTCTCTTTCTCCTCGGGTGGAAAATTAATAAGAGTTTAAATCGAGAATGTTTAAAGTGTTATAAATGTGATATAACAATGTTGCCTATTAAAATGGGACAAACTAAAAATAAATGCGTAGTTTAATAGCTTGGCAGAAGTTGTGCTACTGTTAATACATTCTATTAGGTTATCCGTGTCAGTCAATAATTCGTTTGCGACGACTTATTTACAGTATATTTGATTTATGGAATTTTTGTGGCATATTAATGTGGTATGTCTTAGTTTTAATGTGGTCGCGTCAGCAATGTAAGTAACAGTAACAACGAAGTAAGAATGTATGTTCTTATATATTGAGAAATTATAGATGTTTGGGGAATGGGGTTATAGTGAGACATGTCCTATATTTTCTTGATTTTTTTTAGAGAGAAGAGTTAGAAAACTTGAGTTAGAGAAGGACCCTTTTTTGATATAAATCAATTTTCAAAATAAATAAATAAAAAAATATATTTTTATGAATTATTATGAAAATTTATAGATTATATTTCTGTTTCTGTATGTGTCCTGTCAGGGTTTCATTTTGGTATAATTCAAAGGTTTCGATCGAAAACTGAGCTAAAACGATTTATAATTTTTTATTGCAATGTTTGCTAAATGTAATGTTCATAGTGTGTTTACCCGTACGTTAATAGATCAGTCAATCAGTCACACTTCTGTCTGACCAGCTCCGATGGCATACAAAAAATAATAAAAATGTACAAGACATCTATGTTTTGTATGGTGTACATTGTACATACTTCCCTAATTCGTTAGGTTACTTCCCTAATTCGTTGGGTTACTTCCCTAATTCGTTGGGTTACTTCCCTAATTCGTTGGGTTACTTCCCTAATTCGTTGGGTACATAATAGAAATAAATAATAACTCTTGCAATCATAACCTAATACTACAATCATCATGTCAGATTGTTCACATATCATTTTACCGTAGACTTCCTTTGCAGGAAGTCGTCTAGGTGGGTACCCCAACAGTGCCAGTTATTCTACCGCCTGAGCAGTGATGTGCAATCATTACTGTGCTTCGGTAGGAGGTACTGTAGCTAGTAAAATTACTGGGCTGAAGAGTCTTAACATCTTATGATTCTTGGGTAAGAAGCGTTAGTGCAGTGCTCCTAGAATTTCACATAACTGAAATCCTAGGTAGCACTGTACTGATTATGGGCAGCGTTATTTCTTAACATCAGAAGAGCGTCTTGCTCCTACTACATAACATAAAAAAAAAACAGTTTCAGTCCAAGCATTGACTTTCTCTACCTACTGACCCACTTGCCAGAAAATTAAAAATCGTCACATGTCCACAAAAAATTACTACATAATATTTATATACTCCGACCTTGAATACTACCGCTTTTTGATCTTCCAGCACATTTAACATTAATAATAACTCCGGCGCCGATATGACATATAATAATTTGTGAAAAGAAAATGAACTTTATCTTTTATTTATCACGTGTAAGAATCAAAGGTGTAATGGCGGCCGTTCTAAAATTGTTAATTTTTTGTTAAATTTTATATCTATAACATGTAATGTTGTGTTGACCTCGCATTGTGTTTTAATGTTATTAAAAGTATTTTATAAAATATACAGTAGTCATATAGATTCTGCTGAAATTGTGGTGTTTAAATAATAAATGATATTATAGGTACTCGTTGGGCCCAGCGGTTTTACCCTCTGTACTGTATGTAGCCTATGTGTTATTCCAGGGTCTAAGCTATCTGTATGCCAAATTAATAAAAGAGTAACGAACATGCACCCATCCATCCATACACTCTTACAAACTTTTACGTTTATAATATGAGTAAGATGTCATATAATTTCATGAAAGTATACACATCCCGACTCTAGAGTGAAAGGCACACAAAAGCAGGCCTTATGACTGACAGAAGAGCTAATATGTTAAAAATCATTGTTGTTTCCCTAAAGTTTTTTTTTTAGTAAAGGCATCTGCCATAATAAAAATTAAAAAACCCAACAAACAGGACTTCTAGGACAACAGTTTTCTATGACTAATACAACACTAGGAAATAATCTCATTCACATTTTTCAGTCGCAAAAAATACGTGAACTTGTCATATTAATTATGAATCTTATATCAAATGCGAGAAGTGTGATAATTCCAGTGACAAAATATTAAAAAACAAAAATAAAAAGACGGATGTAAAGTGACATTTGGTGACTGTAGACTAATGTGCAAATCATGAGGATTATAATAGAGAAGTGCTGCCAACATGCACAATTTGTTTTGAGGACACTTGTTTGATGAAGATGGATGGTTGTAGTAAACAATTTTTGCAATATTTTATGTAGGTATTTTCAGGAGGAAAAATATTATAACTGAACAGAACTATATAGATAATGCTTATTAATTAGTATAAGTGGCGCTGTCGCCTTACTTATTATATAAACACTTAGAGGTAGTTCGTAATATCCGCTGATACCTTCGTAAACCCACATAGTACAATTATAATAGTCCAAAACAGCAGTTGAAATATTATTATCAACATCAATTAATACGTGAATACAGACGTCTCGTATTTGTAAATTGTTTTTTGTTAATCGAAGAAAATTTTGGACACATATTTTTGTTTCATTATAATAAAAATGGATGAACAAATACCAACGTCTTGTTTTACAAAAGCAACAATACCTATATAATCTTATTCGATCAGATACCTACTAAATTGGCATTTTTTAGACATTTTTTAGAGATTTTGGACTATAAATTTTTCTCAGTTATATCGTGATAGTTAGGTAAACAGTTAAAACTAATATTTAACACATCTTCGAAACTTGTCGTCACCTGTCACCACCTTGGAGGTGACAAATGGGCCCACCGGAGCACCGGCGCTAATCTAGCCGAGAAACGAAGCTGTCGAGACACCTGTCATCACTGAGCGTTCATCACCTGGTGATGATTGAATGGGTGATGTGAAGGGTAGAGAAAAGATGTAGAAAAAACAATTATAAGTTAATTATATTACAATGAAATGTGTAGTCATATTTCACAAGCTAAAACTCAGCATCCATTATTGCACTGACACTGTATTTTTATATTGCAATTTTCTTTTGTATGAATTTGAATTCTAGAAAAGTGTTATTATAAACAATTCTTTTATCTATCTAATTTTAGGAATCTATGTGAAATTTTCTTAATTGAGATATAAATGTTTTTATTATATTAGATTACTTTTAATAAGCTCAGAGTATCCTATCTTCAGATCGGATTTAGTAAGAAGTCTTTTTTTACCGAAGCACCTAATGATTGCACATCACTGCTCAGGTGGTAAAATAACTGATACTATTGGGGTAGGTACCTAGTCAACCTCCTGCAAAGGAAGTCTACCCCCGGTAGGTCTTAATATTATTGCTATACAGGTGGCTAAGACACCGGAATTTTCAACGAGTAAATCCAGTTGGCACAATAATCACACAACATAAAATAATTTTAGTGTTTGATATCGAACTTCAAAGAGTTTATTTTCAATTTATCGGAATTTATAGCGAAATTGAATCTTGTAATAATATTATCCTTTCACGATGACAATATTATTTATTTATACAGACATCGTAAGAACTTTACGATTTGTCCTACATTCTCCAATTTGTAATAACACTTCACTATCAAAGCGATAGTAATTTTATAGGAAAAGTTGGCGACATTTTATTAGGCTTGGCATGTTAACGCTACATTAAAATAATAATTAAATATCGTCAATTGTCATTATATAAATGTTCGACAATCGTAAATGTTATATTATACGAAGTCATTATTAGCAAAGAATAGTAGCTTAAAGTTTGGATGACCTGTGTGTGCAGGGATATGCGTGCTAGCGGAGTGGATGAAGATAATATGACGGATAATAGAGCAGAATGGAGGAGAAAAACGTGTTGTGCCGACCCTACCTAGTGTGGGATAAGGGCAGGAAGATGAGTAGCTTTTACATAATATACATATTTTTAAGTTCTTGATTTTTTTCTAACTTACACGAATCGCTTTACATTAAGATTTTTAATATGTAAGTACCTGAATCTATGAATAAATAAATTTCTTATTCTTCTTATTGTAATTGAAAACACTATGTCAATTTATCCTGAAGTAGCAAGTTAAAATCACTACTACAATTTTTGCTACTAAAAATACAAGAATAAAGTAAGGGTTCTTTATTGCTGTAGTAGCTGCAGTATTGTTAGTTTGTTTTTCTCAAAAAAGGCATTTGCCACGTTAAAAATTATAAAAAAGAATAAACCACTATAAGTCTACAAGAATATCATCGTACTAATTGGTTCTTAGAATAGCTGTTAGAATTATCTCTGTTTCGTGGTTTTGTTTACTCACAGATAAAAAGAGGTTTACACTCTTTTACCGTTTGTCTAAGATTTATTGGATAGTGAACAATAACTGTTAAGAATATGGTTTAATTACCCATCTGAGCTAAATTTGATACTACATTTTAGCGTATTTTTAGACAAAAGCATTTCTTGTTGGATATTAAAAAAAAGTAGAAGTTTTTATACAACAATGTAAGAAGACGAGCAAGACGCTCTTATGATGGTAAGAGATAACGCTGCCCATAATTAGTACTATTATATTGTAAATCTTATAATTCTATTTCAATTAACCTATGATGCAGGCCTTGTAGGAATCATAGCAAGCTAGCACTGCAACTTATAAGTTAGCCACACAACTTACAAATGTGATTTAGCTCTGACAGTGTTATTTTGAAGTATATACTTAATAAATTATTATTATCTATTTACGTTGCGGCTAAAAACGTAAACGTTTCCGGTTGTACATTACATAACTGCCTATTATTTCTAGATTATGGTAAATTTACAATCTATAATATATTAATAACAACCAACGTCTAATTCACTAAATTGCATTAAATCCAGTTCAATTAATTGTTGAACTGAAAACATTAATTTTAATGACAATTTAGTAAGATTTAACTAACAGCTACATTTGTACGTTTCATAATAAACGAGTTAAATTCTATGATACGCCGTCAAACAGCTGTTCTTTTATATACAGAGTGAAGTTTTTTTTATACTCAGGTGAATAAAATACGAGTATCTTAAAGTTCGAAATACAAACGAGAAACCGTGTTAGAAAAGCAGTTTAAAAAAAAATATTTACCCAAACAGTTTCAAATTTATAGGTTTTTTAATTTATTTTGCTATTATGATTGTGATATGAGATCATGAACTTATTTTTTCGTTATTTATTATACTTCTTAATTTCTAAAAAAAAATATGATTTTTTTTTAAATAATCATTCGACAATAATTAATAACAATGAACATGTAATTATGCTATTTTTTATTTTTGCTCGACTCGGTGGATCCTCCGTTTAATTTTTGTCTCTCCCGAGTTTCACTTAAGTTTTCAGATTGCTAGCCTACGAATAAATAATGTAATTTCTTCGTAGTTGCTAGCTCATAAATATGTGATCCTACCGGTGATAAATTATGTAGGTCAAGGTCAACATAATATATTTAATAACGCAAAATAGTTTTAATTATTTGAGTTATATATTAAACCAATTAATTACAGATTTGTAGTACTCAATAGACCGTGAATTTTATAAAATGCATTCTCCATTATCTATTTATATAAATATTTAGCTTTTTACAAAATTATTAATTTTCTGGAAATACTACACAGCACTACAAATAAAACAGCAATATGATATGCGATTAAACTGATGCAAAATGCACACCGGAAAAACTGAGAAAATTGCTACGCTATGGCATTTTTTGCTTTATACTCGTAGTAAGTAGCAGTAATTCTTAACGTTTTTTTTATAAATATATAAAAGGAAAGAGTGACTGACTGATCTATCAACGCACAGCCCAAACCGCTGGACGGATTGATTGTTAAATTTTGGAACAGAGGTAGATCTTATGACGTAGACCTCTGCTAAGAAAGGATTTATCCACGCGGGTAAAGCCGCTAGCATAAGCTTGTTAATTTATATTTTGATAGAACTGTGTAAGAATCACCCTGTACAATATCATATCTGATATAATATACGCAAGCGCAAACTCGCGGCTCATTTTAATTCTGGAAACTGGGGCAGGGATTTACTGGAGTACTATGAACTAGAAATTTTAAATTTAGGACGCGCACATCTAGAAACCTAATCTGCGGACTTAAAAATAATGAATCTCTTAGAACATCAAAGTGGTGCTTTTATGTGAGTCATAAGAGATAATTTTAACAGAGTTTACTTAAATAAGATTTACATATTATATTATAGAAAATTAAGAACCTAAAAACTAGAACATTACAGAGTTATGCACAGACAATAATCGCGCGGTAAAAGAGAAAAACGGAACTTATGGTATCCCACTTTAAAATAAAAGAATACATTTAAATCTAAGACTATTTTTTATGCAAAATAATGAAAAAGAAGAAAATATCATATACATATCCTACAAATAAATATCATTCCAAAAAAATCATAATTTTCAATGATTTAAATAAAAAAACTGACTTTAAAACTGCCTCTTACGAATGTACAATGAAATACTGCACATTCATGAGAGGTAAAAATGAAGTACCCTTTCGCGAATGTTAAGCAATTTACATCATCTCAAATAGATGTAACACGGAAACCCTGGTACTGTACTGATTATGGGCAGCGTTATTCGCTTATCTTCTTACTTCTTTGCATAAAAAAATCATGTAAAGTAACCTAACCTGACATGTAACAAAAAAATTGTAACTGCACTGTAGATAGTGAAATTACTGAGATGCTGACTCTTGCCAAGTGCCAAAAAAGAAGTCAAAAAACGCCTTAAAAAAGCATCAAAAAGCGTCTTAAGGTGTCATAAAGCGTAGGTGCACCAAGAATCATTGTGAAATCCTGGGTGGAACTACACTTATTACGCAGCGTTATTTGCTCGTCTTCTTACTTCATTGCTTCAAAAACATGATATAAAGTAACCTAACATGTTACAAAATAACAATTTTGTAACTGCGTCCTTAAACTCTTTGATACAATTAAATGTTGTTATATTTAGGAGGCCTATCATCAAATACTTGGCGACTTGACGCGTGTGAACATTCGTGGTGAAACTTTTACTATTCAATAAATCTAATAGTTTATGTCTAACGCCGATAGGTTTAGTTTACGACCCATTTGAACGTTGAACTTGAAAGAGTTTTTAAATGAAGGTTGAGTGATCTGTCCTTAAGGACATGGCGAGAAAATTGGTTATTTGGTTAATAAAATGTGTAAAAAAAATAACTAAATGACACATTTCTAACGAGTCTTTCGCCTTAATATCAATTATATAATTTTTGTGGATTTTTAATTTTATGGATTATGGATACTTATTGCCGTTATAAAGTACCTATTTAATTTGTTGTCAAAATTAAGTCTTGAATGTTGACTCGTCGCAATAATTTTATGGCAAAGTCTCAAAAAAAACAAATTTTACAAATTTTACCTTTTATAAAATGGAAAAAAAAATAAGTTTATCCAGAAGTAGACCCAGTAGTAGTATCCAGTAGTTCTAGTTTCTTTAGAAGAATATTAAACCAACACAAAATCGATTTAATAAGTAAAAACGCTCGTTTTGATGGAAAATCACTTTTTTTTTTTTATGTTATGAAGTAGAAGACGAGCAAGACGCTCTCCTGATGTTAAGAGATAACGGCTGCCCATAATCAGTACAGCGTTACCTAGGATTTCACAATTATGTGAAACTCTAGGAGCACTGCACCAACGCTTCTTACTCAAGAGTCATAAGATGTTAAGACTCTTTAGCCCAGTAATTTCACTTGACCAATTTACAATATAACTTAAACGGGACCGTTTGAAAAATTGTATAATTATATAAACCAAAAAAAGGTTTTCCTAATCGCTTCAGGCGTCAACAACTAATCGGTCAACATGCAAATAATATATGAATCATTCGTCCTTTTGTCGGTTAAAATCAATTTTCAAGTGCATTGACTCACAATCAAAGTAAGTGATTTTATTTTAAACACAAGGAAGCAAAATATTTTGAACAAATTGTACGCATCGTTCAGCACTTGTGCATTACAGATTTGTCTGAAAACATTAGGTACTTGTAACCTACATCTGAAGTTTGGGAGTGATTGGCGAGTTTAATCACTTATCCAAATTTAAATCACTGTAAAAGTCTTTTTTAATTTAACTTATAGTATCTACGAGTATTATTTCTCATAATTTCTTAAGTAAACGACATAATACAAAATTTGTATTATGTATTACAAATTTGTATTACATATTAATACTGCACATTATGCTAATTAAACAATGTCTCTAGTCCCTAATTAAATATACGAAATTTTTTATCATTCTAAAATGATAAAACAAAATTATTATCACATGAATATTGTTTTTATTTTTTGAGGCTTTATAAAAATATAATGTAAAATACTTTATGTTAGTATCTAAAACTGCTTTACGTTTGAACGGAAAATTATACACAGGTTCTCATTTAAAAAACATTGCACCTCTAAAATGGCTCTAATTCTGTTTTTTTTTAAATAAAAGGTATTTTTCTTTCAAGTTTTATAATGCATCTTAAATTGTTTTATTTTATAACTTTCCATATCAAAAAAAATATCATAAGCACTTTCTACAAAATCTGTACCAAATTAATAAAACTGGTAAAAATCTCACCCTTTTTCTTCACAACCATATTGTCGGCAACTTAATTCCGAAACCGAAAACTTCCGTGATAAAATCCTCCAGCTGCTCCCGACCTCGACACTTTTACATATAAAATATTATGAATATGGGGAGAGAAGTGTTGCAATATCAATATTTCTTGTCACATGTCAGAAATATCACGATAGTCGTGCCGTGACGAGCGAAGCTGAGCCAAGAATGCCGAATTATAATATTTCACATCCGCTGGTTTTACTTTATATTATAGTTGCTAAATTATAGCGGTTACACTCTTGTACTCATCTTAATAATAAGATGTTTAGCATATCTAACTATCCGTACTACAAAGTTTTTTCAAGTGACTGAACATTATGGTACTTGTGCATTTACTTTAAAAACGTAACACAAAGTCACATCTCGAAAATCCCTAACTACGTTACAGAAGAGCAATTTAAAGATTGACTTTCATAAATTTTGCGCTTACTTTTTTGACCATAAGAATAGGACACAATATGCGCGTTATTCAAAAATAAATGAAAATATATAATGAAAAATTACACTCCAGAAAATAGTGTTCAGAGTTAGCACGATTTTTATCGATTTCTAGCACATCATAGTGAAACGAAGCCTTACGCATTATTTATTGCATAGGTTTTTAAAGTTCGACTGTACAGTACCTATTTTCTCGTTAATATCCCTCAAAACCTGATAAATCGCGATAAAATAACAGAGAACGTAAACGTAACGTAACTTAACTTAAAAATAAAATTTTAAAATATCTAATTTACGATTCCTCTTTGTACTAAATAAAAAAGAAATAAATTGGGATCCAGTCTGATTCTCCACAAACCATCAAATAATCCGTTTATTATTATAGTTTTAAAAATTAGTTGCAAAAATTATAGGTAGGTACCTACTCATTTATTTCAAGCAATAGTACACTGGCAAAAAATGCAATGTACCAGAGGCCCATTTTATAATTAATATATACCTTTTAAGACTAACATACCTACATAAAATATAACTTTAAAAGTATCCATAAATAATACAAAAATGATCAATAAGTAATATGATATATGTCAGCTTGAAAATATATACTGTCGTCTCATAATATAGGGCTTTTCATTAAAAACTCCAGCAAATTACAAATGTTGACAGTAAAATCCAGTGACGATGGAATGTTGCCACTAAAAATAATTCGTGTTGGCTCAAACATCTCAACTGAAAAAAAGGTAATAAATTGTAAATTATTGTATAATAAAATAACCACATGTTCGCACTGATGACTACGAAAATAAAACTAAGATCCTTCGGTAAACTTTTTTTGACTTTTTTTTTATTATTCATTACAGGTTAGCCGTAAATCCCCCGTGGCTTCACTGAACATCATGCCGAAACACGGTCACAATGACCGCTTGGCGACACGGTTTAGGTTTCACGGTTCTATAGGTATTTTTTAAGTTAATGGATGAACGGGTCAAACGACGCTCGTCTAATAATTGTTTTTGATTTTATAAAAAGAAGTAAGAAGAAGAGCAATGCTTTCCTGATGGTAAGAGATAACGCTGCCCATAATCAGTGCAGCGCCACCCAGGATTTCACAATGATGTAAAATTCTAGGACGAGTAAGAAGTACTCAAGAATCATAACATGTTAACACTCTAGAGCCAGGTAATTCCACTAGCTCTGTATTAAACAATAATGCCGACGCGTAAATAGTAATCAGACTTAAACTTAACGTTACTTAGAAATTCTAAAAGTATGAAAGCTCTATATCCCAGGATAAGAATTTCATTATTATTTTGAGATATAAGATTTTGAGTCTGATTTTTTTCTTATAAAATTCCTAGTAAGATATTTTTGTGTAGTATAGTATATTATGTAGCGTCCGTGGTCCAGTGGTCCTACCTCCGACTTCTCCGCCGGAGGTCCTGGGTTCAAATCTCAGTGTGGCAAAGATTTTCGCCTGGACGCTACCGTGTTTCGGAAGACACGCAAAACTGTGGGTCCCGGCTGTTTCCTATAAGATATGTAGGAGGCAGTCGCAGAAGGCCTGCAACATGACCATGTTGCAGGCCTTCTAGGAATCTCGCCGACCTGAAACTGCAACATATAGGTTGGCCACACGACCTATAATTTGTGATTTGAGTCTGACAGTGTAAATAGGGTAACCTGTTCTGTTGGAGTATAAACGCCAATTATGAAAATTATTTCTATATTTTCACAACTGTGTCCTACTGTTTCTCAAGCTACTCGTATTAAAGGGTTACTTTGGTTGTTGACCCAATCTTAACGAATATATTCTTCCATGTATATCTTTTTCATAATAACAAATATGTTCCTCGTTTGTAACTTAGCTATATTTATCAATTTTAGAGTTTATTCGTTACAAAAATAGAACTAAAAATCTCATCTTTTCTTGTGGTTGGTTTCGGTTGGTTTGCCTTTGAGTACCTACTATCTTATATCTCGTGGTTTGAATGATATTCTTATTTTATTAACGAATTAAATTTAAACTTAGTGAGTAACTTGTCTAGAATATCATATTCTTTATTTTTAATAGTTTTTTGGTCGAACAATGTCTAATTGAAAACAGGAAGATAATGTAGGTATTTTCCTAAACTATAGAGTTCTCTACACTTGAGTTGACCCATACAACACAAAATAGAGGTATATACTGTATGTGCGAAATTTCTTTCTTATAGGGTAATAAAAATGCTTTTTTTATTTATAAATTTCGAAAATATCCAATTTTATCGAATTAATCGTTTTTTTTTCCAAACCTTGGAAATTTTAAAGAAGAGAAAGAGAGAATAGATTAAAATATTTCGTGTGTCAGAGGTCATCGCCGATCAGTAATTTTCATATCCAGGTATCTCCTAGACTATAAAATATGATGTGTTGCAAAGATATCGTTCAATTAGTCACTTGTCTAAATCAAGGTTGCCTGGAACACGTAGCCGCTGGCGACAAGACCTTCGTGGGTTTAATCGCTCGTAAATTTTGATCTGTGGGATTTTTTGTGGGTATTTTAGTAAAAGTGGTACCCAATATTAATATTCTGCGAAAGAGTATCATAAATTGTAACGTTAATGTGTATTATTTATAAGAATCGCTATTTAATTAGAAGTTACAGCGTTTTCAGTCTATTTTTGATGTAGAAACCAGTTCTATATTACCAGTTTTAATTTTCAGAAAACATTATTTTTTACGACACGAAAAATATGTATTTTCGTTTTTACATAAAAATTATATGATAAACGTTTCTATAAATCGAATCTATAAATTTCGTAGCGGCGCTACGTCGTAGCACCTCGTAGCACGTAGCGTTTTACGTAACCAAGCGACACAAACTATATTTTATTGCATTAATAAATTCATATCAAAACTATTTTCTCTCAAAAAAATGAGTTCGTACTGGCGCCATACACCAACCGTAATTCCAAAATTAAATCACTGTCACTTCACTGGACACTTTTTTTCTCGTGTGATCGAAAGCACCGCCCGGTGGAGAGCGCGAGACAAGACTAGGCTGGGTGCCTCCGCTCCGTCCAAACACTCATATTATTTATATAATTTTACACTAATTATGCTTATTTTTCACTCGAGATATTTTTGGTCAAGTATTTTGCGAACAATAAATCGATTTTAATCTTGTTTTACGTTATAAAATGGTATTTTCAAATTCGATGCACTTCTTCAGATGCCTTCAGTGAAACTCATTAGAGAACAAAGTTGACATTTATGACAAGTGTGACACGTGCATTTCGAGCTTGAGATAGTTGTCAACAACAATTTGTTGGATGTAGTTGTTTTTGAGTTTATTTTGTGCATTGTTATTATTTTGTTCGTAAACTTAAGTGTTAATAAGTGTCAATTCTACAGGATAATATTAAGCTTTACAACAAAACTTAGGACACTTATTTAATTATTATAGGGTATGTTATCGCTTACACGTCTTTTTAGACTCTTAGACTTTTTGCCTTTTTTGACCCAGGAAAAATGCGTTACGCATCATCACCACATACAGGGGCGCCGCGGGGCGGTATGTGGGACTCCCCCACTGAAAATGGGCGCGGCGGGGATACCCACTAAAAAACCTGGGGGTGCTCTTGCGGAACGCGATAATACCGGTGCAGCGGGTCCGCCGAAGCACTCATCCGCGGCTTTATGTTTTTGCCTGTGTTAAGTAGATAAATGAATTTTAAAGTAATAATTAATCGAGTCAGAATGAGCTTTCAGCAAACGTACGTACATAAAAAGTTGGACGAATTGTTAATCGCTACTATGTGAATACTTTTTTCAAACTTGATTCAAATTCACACTCACTCGTGAGAGTAAGAGAACAAAGAAAAGACATTGATATCTCTTTGTGCTCTAACAATCATTAAAATATTGATCTTGTCAAGCCGAAGTGCAGAGTGTAGACTTCCTTTGCAGGAGGTCGACAAGGTAGGTACCCCAACAGTGCCTGTTATTCTACCGCCTGAACAATGATGTGCAAACATTACTGTGCTACTATAGGAGGGCACTGTAGCTAGTGAAATTACTGGGCTGAAGAGTCTTAACATCTAATGACTCTTGAGTAAGAAGCGTTAAGCAGTCAACCTATAATTTTACATCACTATGAAATAATGGGTGGCATTGTATGGGCTGCGTTATCTGTTACCATCAGGAGAGCGTCTTTTTTGTTGTTGTCATACATAAAAGCAGATTACTAATAAGTGAAATCCTAAAGCTACTTCCAAACGCATGAAAAATAACAAATTAAGCCATTTTAATGCAACAAACTAAAAATAACCTCATTAAATAAGTCACAAAAGCAAAGAGGTACAATTATACGTTTACTCAAGTGGTACTGGCCACTTTGGCTCCACGCCTAATTCCAGGATATATTATTATTTTTAAAATTCCAACTCGACAAAAGAGGCTGTCATCGGTGCTCAAAAAAACAAATTTCGAACGCATTGGTTGTTTTAAACGATAATTTTTAAACAGTTAAAGAGAGGACTGGCTGGAAAGAGGTAGCATTAAAACTTTTGTTTTAACTGCAGTTTTAGATTAGAAATTGTTTTCGTAAAAAAATGAAACAAAATATTAATATGTACATTATCTTGTTTTAAAAAATTTCACGTCGATCCCGATGAAAAATTCAATTTAAAATTTAATTTATTGGTAAATAATTAATAAACAAAACTATATATAAAACTATTATTGTATCATTAAAATAGTATTTGACCGGATTAAAACTTGTTTTAATTATATTCCTTACTATTAATTAAAAACATTTTTTACACACCGCAATATTCTGTACAAATTATAGCCATCTCGTCTAATTCTACAACAAAAACATCGCAACTAGCTTCTAATAAAATAAAAAAGCATCTAAAATTAAATTGTTATAATTTTCTCAACAACATGACATCCCTAATAAAACGATTACAAATATTTTATGATATTTTTGTTTATAATACCAAACATTTATCAGACTACATCAATTTGGCAAGAACACTTATTTTATCATGTTTTTAAACAATTGTTGTAGGTCAAAGATCTTCCAGAACAAAAACATTCGTAATTTCCATTGAGTTAATATGTTATTACTAGAGAAAGCGTCACTATCACTTAAAATCGATGGTGGCCAGGAGGTTATGTGGTGGGAAGGTGTGGTGTGTGGTGTGTGGTAGAGGTTGTGTGGTGGTGGGTTATGTGTGGGGTTTGTGTGGTGGTGTGGTTATGTGGTATGGTGTGTGTGTGTGGTGTACTTAATTATAGGCTTCGGCCGTGGCTTGTTCGGTGTGACTGGACAATACCGTGTCGCCAAGCGGTTAATGACCGCGGTCATAATTGTGACCGTGTTCCGACATGATGTTAAGTGAAGACAGGGAGGGATTTATCCCGTTTTCTAGGTTTAGTCTGCTACCATTAATTTAAAATCAAGCGAGATCGTAGTCAAAAGCTAACATGTGTAATGAATGAAAACATCCTGTTTATCTGCAGCTGTCAAGTTTTACTACACAATTTTTTTCTTCGGGCAGCAAGGAAAACGACATTCTTAAAATAGTCTAGTACCTATCGCATGTAATTTTTTTTAATAAATTTAAAGTTAAATTTAACTTTTTAAAGTGGGTTCTTTGCTCTTTTATCCCGCGAACTCTATCTGCGCTCAATGCTTTGCTCGACGCGAACCCTGACGTTGACGTTTTTGCGGATGGGTGGAGGATTCTTTTGGCCGATTGTTTAAAATTTTGCGAAATGAATGATACGGTTTTGTCAACTATTAATTATTATAATTAAAATAAACGCATGCGTGTACTTAACGTTTATTTTGTAAATATTTGATAATTTTCCGCGCTATTATTGTATATACATTTATTTTGGGTTTTTAAAAACTAATGTATGTATACTGTTTCTTATGATTTCATTATTTTATGTTTTTTAAGTATTCTTGATTAATTAGTGTAATTGGCTATAGAGCCGTCTAATTAATAAATAAATTAAATAAGTGGGCGAAAGCTTAAATCGCTGTAACTTCTCTAGATATACTTATTAATACAATTCAATGAGTAACTCCAGGGAATCCTTGTTTTTGCAACAATTTATAAATAGTAGAATTCCAATGTAGTTTTGGTTTGAGTCCAAAATTGTCAGATAAATGGGCTGGATGCGTGTTTTGGCATCGGCCTCTTAATTGCTATTCTGGACAAGTAATATTGCTAAATATGATTATCTGGACTATAATTCTAGTTAAAATTATTATCTAGTTAATTATTAGGTATAACATAACTACAAAAATGGGTTTATGTCGAACTTATAAATACGAATAGTACTAGCTGCGCCCAACGGTTTTACCCGATGTACTGTAAGCCGATGTGTTATTTCAGGATCTAAGCTATCATTATACCAAATTTTAGCTCAATCGGTCCACGGTTAAGGCGTGAAAAACTTACATACAGGATGTATCTATGTTAGTTAGTCTTGTTAGTCTTCCATACATCCATACATTCTTCTAAACTTTTGCATTTTTAATGCTAATTAATTATTGGTAAGATAAATCGTTCTAATATTATAAGTGCGAAAGTTCTAATGTGTGTGTATAGTGTATAAGTAACAAAAATAAGTGCAACAAACCAAAAATAAGTGTTTTTATGTATATAATCATATTCTCTTTGTAACTATGTACATTGTACATATATAACGTAAATTGGTAAGTACTACAACACCCCATTTACATTCAGCCGAAACGGACAGGAAAGTGAGCAGGAATTATAGTGTTTACACGCATGCCCTGCTCATTGCCGTGCCCGTTTCGGCTGAATGTGGATGAGGCTTAAAGAGATTTTAATTCCTATTGAGTTATTATTGAGCGCATGGCCGATGGGGTCGAAAAGTGCTCGAGTGGAGACCACGGACTAGCAAACGCAGCGTAGGACGTCAACCTTCAAGCCTACCTTATAAAGGTCGCCGAAAAACGCTGGATGCTGGTCGCTTCCAACCGTTATGTATGGAGGTCCAAAGGGGAGGCCTATGTTCAGCAGTGGACGTCCTATGGCTGAGATGATGATGTGAAATTACTGGGCTAAAGAGTCTTAACATCTTATGACACTTAAGTAAGAAGGCGTTGATGCAGTCCTCCTAGAATATCACAGCATTGTGAAATCTTAAGTAGCACTGTACTGATTATGGGCAGCTTTGTCTCTTAACATCGGGAGAGCGTCTTGCTCGTCTTCTACTTCATGACATAAAAAAAACAGTTATTTTATTTCCTTCAGGTAAACGCTAACTAAACAGCCTGACCTTAATGTCCAATCAAACAGTCCGACCTTCCAGCGGTGTTGCCAGTTGCCAATACTACCCAATTATACGCGGCTATGGCACATCACTCAACTGGCAACCTTGGCGACGTGAGACGCTCTTGTTTTGATAGGTTATGTTTAGGTATTTTATGAAAATTTTACACAAACGTCGATTACATTGAAATTTGGTAAGATTTTGTTTTGTTTGTCTGGAAGAGATTGCTATTAACCATGAGATTTTTTTTTTATGTGATGAAGTAAGAAGACGAGCATGACGTTCTTCTGATGTTAAGAGACGCTGTCCATAATCAGGACAAACTAATTATGGACAGCGTTGCCACCTACGATTCGAACGAATCCTATAACCCGAAATACCCCTACCCCATCGAATTCTACAACTTTTTCAAAATGTGTTTTTTTTTTTTTTTGCGAAAAGTTCATTTACGTTTTCTTTTAGTAACAACAGGTGTAGCGCTTGACTGATCTAGCATGATGTAAATCAGGATCTCTTTTGAGTAATCCACTCTTGAGTGCATTCCGTTACTTAATCTGCAGGGCTATTCACTTATTTGTCAGGGAACGAACCGAAGACAGAATGGTCAAAAATGTATGAAACGACGTATTTCGTCGTATCGATTTAATTTTATCCATAATTATACTGATTTTGAGTATGTAGTACACTGTACTGATTATGGGCAGCCGTTATCTCTTAACATCAGGAGAGCGTCTTGCTCGTCTTCTACTTCATCACATAAAAAAAATAAAAAAATAAAAATATAATAGGCTAGCCTTTTGACTACGATCACACGTGATGTTAACCAACAATGTGGCCCAGACTAAACCTAGAATGCGGGATAAACCTCTCAATAAATATTACTAGACTAGCTTCACTAAAGGTGCCACATCATTAATATAATAACTCTAACATAATAAACCACGTTAAGTGACTCACTATCCAGCCACTCTGGAATCCACAGTTTTTCATGCACTGAATCTGTGCCAAATAATACGACATTTTATTATAAGATATTAATATAATTATGTTTACGTTAGTGTTGGTTGCTGGGTGTTGTTACGTCACATGGGATTCAGGAATTCACAGGTTTACCGCAAATCTATGTTTTGTTAAAGGCCTAGTCACACACTATGCAATAGACGTGAATTTTTTTTTTATAGAACGAAGTAAGAAGACGAGCAGGACGCTCTCCTGATGGTAAGAGATAACGCTGCCCATTATTAGTACAGTGCTACCCAGTATTTTACAAAGGTACAATTCTGGGTGCACTGCGCCAACGCTTCTTACTTGAGAGTCATAAGATGTTAAGACTCCTCAGCCCAGTAATTTCACTAGCTACAGTGCCCTTCTACCGAAGCACAGTAATGTTTGCACATCACTGTTCAGGCGGTAGAATAACTGGCACTGTTGGGGTACCCACCTAGTCGACCTCCTGCAAAGGAAGTCTACCCCCGGTCAAAGTTGCATTCCATCAGGCAAGGATGGTGGATGGAAGCTTGGAGACTTGAGAAACTCTAGGTCAGGTCTTCAGTCCAGTAATTTCACTAGCTACAGTGCCCTGCTACCAAAGCACAGTAATGTTTGCACCTTCCTGATTAGGCGGTAGAGTAACTGTCACTGTTACTGTTAGGTGCTTTCTGTACGTCGGCTTTTTGTGTTTCAGAGCATCATGCGGAGGCACTCCTCCCTAACATATAACCCGGATCATGATTGCTTGAAACGTAGATCGGATCTGATATGCAAAGTTGAGAAGCACAGGACCACATTTTACAGCAGATTTTATCAAGTGAAGTCAGCTGTACTATATAACAAACTTAATAGGATACTTAACATATATCCCTTAAATAGACACGAATTAAAGCAGAAAGTCAGAAATTGGCTCCGGCCTTTGAATTACAATGAGACAGAGGAACTTATGACTATTTAAATACAATATCATGGCTAACTCAAGTTGACATACATACCTACATACTCAAACATCACGCTAACACATTACATAAACATTATGCACACACACACACACCTCAGAAAGTAAAATCTAATATTAATAATTATGTTCAAAGTTTTAAGTTTATTATATTAGTAATATTGAAACTAAGAAAATTACATCCAAATATTAAACATCTCATAGTAACAACACTTAGTTCTACTCTTGCCAACTGTTTAATTACTTATCCCACAACAAGATTTAGTCAGTGGTCTATCAATAATTGTTAATATATAAAATATTAGTTCTAAATAAAGTGCAATAAAGCACACGGCAGTTCATACTTAAGAACTAATAATTTTAATAAATTTTATTGGTGCTCTATACACAGGTTTTAATGAACCTATTCTAGGAGCACCAATTAAATATGTATAAGTAGATACAGAACTAATTTACTTTAAATATATCGATCTTTGTAAGCAGAGCTGTATAGTCTTGCCACTTCCTGCTTGTGAGGGCCCTTATTACCTGAGATACAAGTTCTTACTTAGTTCAGGGAGCGAGGGTTTCTTTCTTTCAGGTGTGGTTAGGACTACAGCGCTGTACCTAAGTATTTGCTGTACCTACTTTATTATTGTAAGATGTTTTTGAAAAATAAACACATTTTTATTTTTATTTTTTTTTTGTTAGGGTACCCACCTAGTCTGCCTCCTGCAAAGGAAATCCATCCCCGGCAAAAAAATACTAGGTACTTTACCAGGTCAATGCAAAGTCTTGTATGTAGGTATATTGTTCTAACATCAAAATTCCGTAGGTGTGAAAACGTTCTTAATCGTAAGATTTATATTTCATTGTCACGAAATAAAATAAACTGTACGTTGGCATCAATGTTGGTATAGGCTTATTTTATTACCCATAAATTAGTTAGAGACATTTTTAACACTTTATTTCTCTTGTCTGCAGATTATATTTATTTAACAGAAAAATGCCAATTTTTCGCCAGATTTAATCTTTAATTATTAAGGAAAAGACAGTAAAAACGTTAAAAATGTATTTGTTTTAATTTATTTGTCATTTTACTCTATCACAATAGGCATGTTTATACAATATACCACACACAAAGAAAGCTATTACAATGCCTAGCTGTTGTTACATCCGCTAAAATAATATCAGCCAATTTTTTATTCGCAAATATAAAATGCGTAGGTATCTGATATTTTTAATACATTACGAACTTATAGATTTTTTTGAGCTTGTCAACATCCATACTTCTTCCAGAAATAGACTTGACTCTGCAAATACTAAAAAAATAAATCAGATGTGCAACTAGGAAGTACACACACACACACACATACACATTCACATAGTTACCATTCACATAGTTTCATACAATTTTTCACCTTTATAATTTAGTAGGTTATGCTTGCAGTTTTGCCCGCGTGCACAAATCCTTTCTTTGCGGAGGTCTAGAGGTACATCATCTATTTATGTTCTAAATTTCAACCCAATCTGTTCAGTGATTAGAGCTGTATGGTGAAAGATGAGTCAGTCGGTTAATCAGTCACTTTTTCCTTTTATGTATTCAGAGGAGAAAAGTAAGATTGATAAAACAATCGTAAAACCAAAAAATCTGAAAAATAAATAGTGACTATTGATACTAGAGTGTGAATGATGACTAACGCCGATGTCTCGTCGGTTTGTGCGGGTGTATGTCATTAACAATCTACTCCCAATCATGAGTCAGTCATGATCTGAGAATAGATTTTATTTTTTATTTCAATGTAGGATTCGCGGCTAGTTTGTGGTTACACGCGATGTTCAGGAAGCCAGGAATTTGTCTAGCGACGCCATCGTACATGGAATGAGGCATTCTTTTATATTATTTTAAAGTATTGATAAAAATAAATAAAGTAAAGTAGTAGTATAAAAAGTAGCCGGTAAGCGAAAAGTAGTTTCTACGAAAGAAGTCGTGGTTGTGCAAAATCAGGAAATGGACTGGGATAGCGAGTGTCACCGAACTGTTCCGCCTCGCTAAAGATAAGAAGAAATATGCTGAGCTTACTGCCAACCTTCACTAGTTGTAGAAACACCGAAAGAAGAAGATAAAAATAAACGTCTGGGCCTAAACGAAGACCAAAGCAGGCGAAGAAAAGTGAAGAGAATGCAAAGAAGCGAGGGGCTCCTGGAGTTTTAGTGTAGTCCCACATAACCTTCTGCGTTTCCCTGAAGCGCCGAGGGTTTGCATACAGTATACATTTTCCCACGTCTAAAAAAATGTTCCTGTTCTTTTTCCAGAACACTTCGGCGTAGCCTTAATTACCTTCACGTAGCCTTCACGTAGGAACACTCCCAGGGTTTTGGTGGGTATATCTCGCCACGCCCAACTTCGACTGGGTACCATAGATACCGCTCTAGTAGTCCAGTGCAGGCTAACAACAACTTTTCATGGGTCAAAAAAATTGAATAAATATTGGTGTTGCACCTAATAGGAGCAGCAGGAAAACACATTTATAAATTGAAATAACAACGGCTGACAATTGTAACGAACAATTTTAGATAATTTAATCTAAAATATCTCTCTTTCTCTTTTAATTTTTTTTATACACGAACGTAGTAATTAAGTGTATACCTATATTGTCTGCCCCTAGCAACTTCTATATTCTATATCCACTTTCTGAATCCATTTAATATTATTATCCTCTAAATATGTGGATTAAAACATTTCCATGCTAAACATTTTAAACCGCCGACATTATTTATGTCATAGATGTATATTTATTGAGTACATGACGCAGTTCTATATTTTATGTGAACAGGTGCCTTTTTATAATATGTTTAACTTCAGTTTAGACTCGTATACTATGTATTTTAATATATTATTATATTAAGGAAATCAAAGGGCTTTGATTTGTGATGTGACTGTCCCCGTTTTTAAAATCACGTGTGTAAAATATATAATTTAAAGGGGGTTTTTCTCAGTGGATAAAAGTAAATAAAGATAAAATGAATTACTGATTGTTTGACATTTGGAAGATGTGAGATATATTTTTATTTACATTACGTAGGATTAAAATATCTATAAGCAAATGTACCTATATAAAATAATCTAGTCGTCGTAGTCTCGTTAGTAATAAGTAAGTTTAATGTAATTTTTCTATTGGTCTCAATAAAGTGTAATCTATTATAATCTCTAGCACAGAAAACTCAAATTTTCATTATATTTTCTTAGGCTATGGTTTCATATTATTATTATTGGTATCAATCAATATTAATTTAAGAATTCCTCAATTATAGGTAGTAGACAACATAATGTTTAAACAAGGGTGGGAAGTCCTTCAAAAAGTTGCCATGGTCAATGAAAATTTACTTACCCCTTTTTGACCAATCAGTGGTGGCAAATAAATTTTACCCATTTTATTTAATGTAAAGTTGTCAAAGTACAATAATTCCTCTTTTAAATAAAGGGAGTGAATATATCCGATTGGCATTGATTTCGCACTATGGTATAAAAGTACGAAATTATTCGTACTATGTACAGAAGTAAATACAAGTGTATTATTAACCACAGATCGGCCTGACGCCAATCTCCAGAATATCCAAATAATATTATCTTATAGACTTCTCCTCTAAGAAAAGCTTACCTAAAGCAACTGAAGCCACCATGAGCTGTGGTATATTACAAATGCAATCAACAAAATTCACAGTTGCACCGTTCCACAGCTGTGCGCTATAAAAAACCGCTAAATCTCTATTTTAAAAAACACGTGACATTAAAACTCTCATATTATTTATGTTGATTAAAAAAGTAAAATAACTGATCACCTTGTACACTCCACGGACCATTAAGATGGTGCTTCCAGATGTCATAAAATATGTACGTTTATTAATAAACACTCTTTTCAATGGAACTCTATGAATGTAAAGAGGTTTTATTGTAGCAAAACTATGAAATTACGATACGGCTTTCACACTGGCAAAATAGAAAAAATTACTCTTTAATTAACAATGATTTCACTTATTTAAACATCGCAAATATTCAGAAAAACTTTATTCAATCCAATTCAATTTACACCAGAGCTAAAACTTTCTTTTTTTATTAGGTAGGTACCAGGTACCTACCTAGTCCTAGTAAAAAAGCATAATCGGACTCCTATTTTTGTAGTGGAAACGTGTAGTCAGCCCTGGATTTACACTAGGGGCATTCGGGGCGAGTGCCCAGGGCGGCAAATTTTCAGGGGGCGGCAAATTAACTAGGGGCGCCAAATTTCGATACGAGAAAGAAAATGTCTGTCCATAAAATATTCGATTTTGAATTAAAAATTGTTTTGGAATCATCTTCAACTTAAAAATGTACATTTCGTACTCCTTTAGCAATCTGAATTTTAAAATTGCCTCGGCATTTGCTGCGTGTTTTTCGCGCAATTGCATAATTATATATCTATTTTTATAATTTTCCAAGCAAGCACTCCGAGCCCCGAGCGCATTTAAGGTTTATTTTTTATTAAATCTTCGCTCGGATTCTCAATCACGCAGGTTATTATTTTAAAAATTTCTTTGCGCTTATAATATAATCAGCATTACTAGCCACACAGACTCGAGATTTTTACTCCAAACGAGCTATATGTCCACTTTTCGTTGCAAAAAAAATACAATTTTCTCGGCGCTCGCAGTTAGTTGCTCTCGCTCTTTTATCGACCGAGCGAAGCGAGGTCTTAGATTCGAAAGCCGCGAAAAGCCTGCGTTTCGACCAGTTTAACGGTTGACCTCTGGTGATTAAGTTCGATCGACATTTACTCAAAAACGGTTAATCCAAATTAAATGAAACTTTGCACACAATTTAACAAGGGTAATTGGATAATTTTAGTAAAAAAAAATAGCCAAATAGGCTCCAGGGTTGCAAAGTATAGGTGACATAAAGTTTTCACGATAGGACTGACGATAATACCAAAACTGGTGCGCTGATAATTTTTTTTCTGATATGTAGACATTTTTTATAACCGACATAAATATATCATCAAAAGTGTATGTTTGTATGTATGTTTGTTACGCGATAACTTGAAAAGGGATTGTCCAATCTTTATGAAACTTTGCAAACACGTAGTATGAAACAATAGAATTTTTAAGTTCGAACATGAGCCAAATCGGTCGAAGAGTTTTAGAGTTATAGAGATTGCTTGATTACAACGTTACCGTTAATCCAATCTTGATAGAACTTTGCAAACAAGTAGTACAAACTAAAATAATCCTCAAGTCCAAATATGAGCCAAATCGCTGTAAGGGTTGTAGAGCTATAGAGATTATTAAATTACAATGTTAACATGAGAACTGACATATAATAATATGAATTTAAATGACCGCAGAGTGCAGGATAGGTTTATAAAGTTCATAAAGTGGAAGTAGGCACTTAGTTTACCTATTTTTAAGTATTAACATAATAATAGCTATAGTAATATCCAAGCATCCGAGAGTTCAATATTATTTGCCTTAAATTTAGGTATGCTTTGTAGTACTTTCCATATAATATAATATTTACTTTAATGATAAGTAGGTAAATAATATACTTTGTTAAATCTTACTCAAAATTTTTATTCAAGGCTACATTGCTCCACTTTTATAAGTAAATTTTACAATTATTTAGATATATTTTAAGACGCTACCGCTCGTTCTTTTTTCTTTTTATACTCCAATAACGTACATTTCGATCCTCCAAACAAATCGAAATTCATAGGGTAGTTGCCGTTTATGAAGTTTGGCAGATTTTGAATATATAGGTATATACCTACTTAGTTTAAGTTCAGGAAAAAATCTGAGGACTATTATTAAAATGACTTCTGATGACTATGTTATTAATTCATATTAGATTTTATGTTAAAAAAATGGCTTTATATAAAAGTACGTAATTATCGAAGTGAAGCAAAGTTATGCGCGTACGTCTTTAGATAGGTGACCCAGTGACCTCAAATTTTGCTGACATTTTTTGAACAAAAAAAGGCGGCAAAAGGCCGATTTTTCTAATGCAGTGGTTGTAATTTTTTTCCTATAGAAGAGCTACAACTACGTTTCACGTTTACTACATTTCATTCGTCTGTCTGCACTATGTAGGTATTAACTCTACAAAATTGAATGCTAGCGCCTAAAGCCTAAAGTAAATGTATTCTTTTATTCTATAATTTTATTAATCAAGTGAATATATAATAATAATCAAGTAATAATATTATATCGCTTTATTATATTATTATTGAAATTTTGATCACAACAATAGAACAGTGATTAAAAAGATCATGTTGAAACATTTCCGTTACGTAGGTATTTTGAGTTTCAATTACTTTGAATTTTGGTATTATTAAAGTTAAAGTTTCCATAAATGTATACACGTTGTAGGTACATTATATTTTTATCATTAGATAGGTATCATCATCATCATCATCATCCACAGCCCTCTACATCCCACTGCTGGGCATAGGCCTCCTTCATGTTGTGCCACTCAACCCTGTCCTGTGCCAATCTGGTCCATGTGTGACAGGTATAGATAGGTATAGGTACCTAAAAATGTAAGGTTTTAAAATGTTTAATGAAATTGAGTCTGCGAGGTCCCAGTTCGAGGCGAACTACTAGTTATATTCTGGCACGAAAACGAACTATGCACCCACTTTTTGCAGTCAGAAATAAAAAATTTTTTCGGCGCTCGCAGCAAGCTGCTCGCGGTCTTAATATTTTTTTATTATTTTGGACTCAGACCGAACTATGCACTATGCACCCACTTTTTGCAGTCAGATATACAACATTTTCTCGGCGTTCGCAGCGAGCTGCTCGTGCTCTTAATACTCAAAATATTTTTATTTTGGCACTCAGATTGAAGTATTCGCCTACTGTTTGTAGTCAAAAACAGCTGCTCGCGCTGTTTTTATTCAAAATAGTTTTGGCAGTCAAAGCGAGCTATATAGCTAGTCAAATGTATAACATTTTGTTTATAAATATTCATAATTACGTACCTATGTACTCGACAACAAATTTCTTAGTAAAATGTCTAACCGATGA
This sequence comes from Hemithea aestivaria, assembly GCA_947507615.1. Lineage (NCBI taxonomy): Eukaryota > Metazoa > Arthropoda > Insecta > Lepidoptera > Geometridae > Hemithea > Hemithea aestivaria. The sequence continues at coordinate 2,710,162 of OX382348.1, read as the reverse complement.
CCGCCAATAAATAATATTTCGGTGAAAAGGGGCGGCATTTTCTCACTGCCCAGGGCGGCATTTTAGCTAAATCCGGCTCTGCGTGTAGTGGAAAAGCAATATTATATTTATCGGAAAGATGCAACGGGCATATTGTACGAGAAAATTATTTTATCCCTAGGCTAAAAATTGAACTTTTAACATTAATTTATATGAGCAACTCAAAAGATCTCAGTTTGAAAATCAAGGTATTTTTAGTTGAAATAAGTACCTAGATTTCTTATTTTTTGTTGTGTTGTGTTAATTCGTGATCCTAATCGTGTATAAGTCTCACTTACAAGTAAGTTTAATATTTGCTTATTATAATCAGTGCTCTCTATTTATCATGAGCAAAAGAATAATCGTATTTTTCCTTTGGCGAACATCTACCTACTCCTAAAAAATTCTAGTACAACATTTTCTCTATCTCATAACAGTAATAACTACATTAATATTTTTAACAACGCTATTATTAACAGAAGATCTATCGAATAATAAAAATAAAATTGTGCATAAAAATATCAAGCCAGCGTGATTCATCTTCATGTGTTTGCAAACAGCGCCATCTAGCGTGGAGCAGTTAATCTAAAGTGGCCAAGCTTCGTTGCTAGTAGCGCCATCTACTAAAAACTCTTTAAACCACTATGACAGCGAGCCGTATAAAAGCCAGCGCAGCATTTAGTATCGGCGTAAAGCGAGAGATGGCGCTGTAATAAATTACTTAAATGTGCGGTGGGTGCAGCTTTTCTTTGCATTTTCTTATTATACAAATTTATCAATACAAAACATTCTCACATATAAAATGGACAATACGAGGACATTACACAGGTTTTAACATATTTGTAAGTAACAGACAGGACAATGTAAATCACTTAAGGGTAAAATCTCCATACCCATTATGAATCTCTTGAGGTCGCTTTGGCGCAACCAGGGTTGATAGTACTCTGTAAGCGAGGTGTTATTTAAAATAGATACCAAAGTATAATGGATTTTTCTGGTACCTAAAATTGCTATGTCATAGAATGTGAAATATATTTACAACGCACAAACTACTCACAAGTACCACATTATTCTTAAAATCTTTCCTCAATAAATTCTAGATTTTCATTACTTTGTGCGTTAACGATCAGAATGATGCAGTAACAGAGTCTGCTCTTGCAGCAGTTTTCCTTACTTTAGAAAGTATAAAAGGGAAAATTAGTTAATAATTAAAAGTCTGACCTTCTAAGAACTGCTTGGTGGGGAGCCGGAGAGAGACCTTGAGCGAGGATGCGTACACAGAGTCGATGTACCAGTGAGGATCCCGCTCACCCAGCCTACTGCTACCTCTGCAATGAAGAATAGCATTGTGTTAGATTGTGTTAGACATTTTAATGTTACCTAGCGTTTAATAATATTTCCCATGAACTGGTGACTGGTGTACCTATCTATCAAAGTACGAAGTCGCGAGAGGAAATTTTAAACCTGTTTTAGGCTCATTTTAAAATCTAGATTTCGAGAACTTAAAGGTAATTTCTACAGACTATAATAAATAATATATGTAAAAAAAAATTAAGAGATGCGTATTTTTGAATGTATTTTATTTTGAATGTATTGTTGTTTTTTATGTATAGAAAGTTTTCATAGTATAAATGTCTTAAATATCATCTTGAATGGAACAATGTTGAATATTTGGAACTTGAAAAACTTGCCACCAGCAAGTTTTTTAAAATTTTGATTGGTGCTCATTATGCACCATTGACAGTCTTGAATGACACAAGTATATTTAATATTATGTTATAAATGTTGTTTTTTTGCAATGGTCAGCTAACTTCTTTAATAGCAAATATTAATTTTATCGCTCGTACAACATAGGCGTAGTATACTTATTATTGTATCCAATAAATTAAATATATAATGTGACAACTAAATAAACGAAAGTATGAAGTTATTTCCGACTCGTTATAAAAAGTAGATAACGCTCACGCACATGGTGTAAGCGACCTTGTCTGCGATATTCATGCAACTTTTCAGCCATAAAATAATAAAGAAATAAAAAATGTCAACAAAAAAACTTTAAATGAACAAGTTAAGTAAATATTTCAAAATTAATAATCATCATTTATTCATAATATTATGTCTAAACTACACTGTTTAGTACTGAGAACAATGTAATGATATAATAGAGAAAACAAACTTGACATTGGCATAGTTTCCAATTCCCTATCAATACGACCACAAACAAAAGGATAAGGTTATGATGCACCAAAACATTCCTAAAATCTAAACGCCTTGACTTTTCAACTAGCAATTGTTTGCGCTAAAGCCTTCCACTCACCCCGACTCCATTTCGACAGTCATTTAAACACGCTTAAATATTAAACATTTGATATTTGCATATTGAAAATAAAAACTACATGTTTTCATTCGTTCATATGTCAAACTGAAACTATTTTTGTACACGCAAGTTCACGTTGCGTTGGTAGCGTAAATATATCATGGTGTCGGGGTTTCAGAGTTTCAGAGCTTTCATCGGTTTAACATTGGCGATGCGCGTGAGTCGGTTGGTTTTGCAATTTTTAAACCGTAGTATGTAGATGGCGTTGATCGAAAAGTTTTAGTTATGATCTACACCAATAGATGTCACTGTATATAGTTCAGCTACTCATCGTTGGATGGCGTTATATTATTTCAATAATAATGCCGACATCAGTAAAATTATTGTTATTTATAATAGATATTATTAATTTTATTAGAAATTAATCTCTGAAGTTTCAAGAAAAAGACATTATGGAGGAATTTGGAGAATGTCTTTGCCGAGCAATGAGGCGGCATTGACAAAAATTATAATTTTGTCCTCTGATAAAATTATATTATAATAGAAATATATTTATTAAACACCATATACAAAAGAATAAGATTAAAAGAGTACACATTATTTTATATCCTATGTCATCCTTTATTACAAGATCTTCATTACATGTATGTTTGTCCCACAAGTCAAAATCTCAAAAAAACTAAAATTTCAATACCTTTTTTGAATGAAAATTTGACACTTGACGCAAACATTCGAGAAGTGGAACGACGGGTTAATCTGTAATGAAGATAACGTAGTATATTATATGTAGTATCTCAGTTACTAAAATATCCATTTCGCAGTTTTGTTATCGCAGCTGCCGAGATTAAAATGCTCGACGACAACTGGCGCCAAAACACATACGCCAGCTTGATTTTATGTATCAACAAGCATTTAAATGGCACACATTTGCTGCTTATATTTAAACAAGGCTTTCAAATGCCTTCTGCTATATTTTTTTAAATACAAAGAAAACGGCGATTTATAATGAGTGTAAAGTGGTGAACTCTAGCGCCGCGCCTACGGGTCAATCTCACCATAATAAGCGGCGATCACAATAGGCCAAACATGGCCGCAGTGATACTAGAACCGCAATACATACATATATATAATCGTAATCCCTTTCGTAAAAATAAATATTTTATTATTATAAAAAATCTTTAAAGAAAATGCTAATTACTAATTACATTAAATTGTAAAACTGGTATCAATATTTTATTTAAGGTTTTATTTATATTCAAAACTCAAAATGTATCTTTAAATCGTGATTTTACAAAAAAAAATGTAAACTTTATTTTGGGCTATATATTCTTAAAAAGCTACAATAGAAGACTTTGCAATTCAATTTTAACAAAGTAATTTATTATATTTCACGACTCTACCGCCGCGTCTGTTCAGAATGTACCTACTTCTATGAGAAGAACGTGCAAGAAACTCACAGGAATATTTTTTATGTGTTTACTAAGTTTGTCTGGTTACCTTTAAACGACTAACTTTAGATCAATAACAAGTGAAATTTAAAAAAAAAACTTTTTAAAACAACCTTTTATTATTATTACCATTTAGCACCAAAGTACTCGTCGAGACGAATCAAATGAGCCCAAACTCGATGGGGTTGCGTCGTTTAGTTACGGAGTTCCTATTGCCACCTTCCAGCTCATCAGTATCATCAGATTAGCTCGATGTCATAATAATATTGCACTGTCATCGGATCTATACATTCATGTAAAATTTCAGCTCAATCGGATACTGAGAAGTGGGTCAAATTAAACTTGCAAGATTTGACAGACAGACAGACAGACAGACAGACAACAGACAGGTGAAAGTAAATAAAATCTTGTAAAAAAGAAAGCACAACTGAGTGTAATTTATTCACCCTTATTTTTAATACTTAATATACACACAGACTCGTGTGGCTCAATGAGTTTAAACCAACCGAACTATTAATGAGTGTATTTTCGTTTGAAGACAAGCAATGCACAGTTCAAATGTAATTGATCTTCTCAGAGAGAACATGTGGTCAAACAAGATGCGTTATGCAGTAATGAACCAAGCAATTTCTTATAAATGGCAAATGCCTATATTAAGAAAAACAAACTAACAATACTAGGTACAGCTACTACAGCAGCAAAGAACACTTTTGTTAACCACAGATCGGCCACAAGCTGATCTACAAAAAAATCAAGTGCTCCAAACCACTGTCCGATGGCAAAGTGACCAGAATGCTGGCAGCATTGCCACATTAAATGGCAATACATATACATTGGGCCTAATACCCCAGCATTTCCTTATACCTATTCATATAATTTTTAAAACAATGAGTGACTGATCAAAATGAAACAATGAGTGGAAGATCAAAACACGTGTTTGATGGTAAACATCATGATTGCCCATATCAGGCACAGTTCTACCAAATATTTAGGAATATAAAGTTCTTCGCTTTAATGCACAGCGAAAATTCTGGGCACGACGATGTATCTAAGGGTTATATACAACGAAGTAAGAAGATGAGCAAGACGCTCTGCTGATGGTAAGAGATAACGCTGCCTATAATTAGTACAGTGCTATCCAGGATTTTACAAAGGTAAAATTCTGGTGGACTGCGCCAACGCTTCTTACTTCGTTCCTACTTGAGAGTCATAAAAGACTCTTCAGCCCAGTAATTATCATATTTATTATTATTGTATTTGTTTTTTTAGGTGTACCAACCTATGTAGTACACAATTTATATATATCAAAACGCTGAGTGGCACTGCGTCTGATATTATGGACAATAATGATACTTATAATCAGGCTCCTAAATAGCTTGTCTTATCCTTCTTTATCATTTTATAAAAATCTGATTATAAACATAGATTTAAAAAATATAGAAAGATGCTGTACTCGTATTATCGTTTCTGGCATGGACCTCTTAAATGCGGCCATCACATTTATTAAATTAGCGAAAAATTTGGCAATTTTACTTCGACAGCCAACAGGCCCAGGTTTGTCATAGCAACGATAGTGCTATAGCGCGTCTTCCCATTTTCTTTTAATCAAAAATTATAAAATTAAGTGGGTTTACTTAATTTAATGTTGAAAATACGCAAAATCATGCGAAACTAAATCCTAATACATCAATTACGAAATCCAAAACACATAAATAACTAAAACAAAGTGGGTTAATTATTACTAACGGTTATTAAAGCGATTAGTTTTAAAACGAGATTATCATTAAAGCATCGATTTAAAGCCACTTTCATAACAAAAAGAATTCGCAGAATGTCGCCACATTGTATTCTTGGCACGGGGTAATGTAAAATGTAAACTAATAAATTAACGGCTTTTTTTAGTTTTTAGATGCAGTGACACAATTTAGAATACGTGACAATGTAGCGATTTAAAAATAACTGGTCTTTAGAATGAATATTTGCATTACAGTTGCATAGATTTTATCTTATCTTTTTGAATCTAAGTTATACCTAAGTCTTTGAACACTATATCGCCTAATCTTAAACGAAGTTGATGCGTAGATGGTAGCAGACCAAACCTAAAAGACGGGTTAAATGAAGTTAAATCCCACCCTGGCTCTATTGAGCATCATGCTTCAACACGGTAATAATGGGCCATAAACTCACAGGGAATATTTTTTTAAATGTGTTTACAATTTGGCTTGGTTAAAATTGTTTGATTGACCACCAGCAGCAACCATCTTGCATGACCACGTCCTCAGTAAACGTATGCCAATACCATCGGGCGTACGACAGATTAATGTACTGTTAATACTACTCGTATGTCTGTCTGTTTCATTAATTGGATAGTACTTTCATTGATAAACCTATTGTAGTAACAAAATAATAGTTTATTGCAAACCACACATTTACTATAATAACTTTAAAAGTTAAATTTTATAATATACACATATTATGATAAATAAACATCGGCGATCTTATCGTGCAAGATAATTTCTACAGAATTCTTATTCAAACATTTGATTCGATATATTTTGGTTTGACAATAAAAAGCTAGCGTTTTTATCGGCTAGTAGTATTAGTCCGAATAACGAACATCGTTGAGAATTGGCAAATATAGACGAGCCATTTCACATCGCCGTATTTGGGCGAATAAAGCGAATACACGAACACGAATAGTGATGTGAAGTGCCACATATCGAGCAAGGTCATAAAATAAGGATTTTTCTCTCCGAGTAAACCGGCAATGAGACCGCCAATTGTTACACTGTTTATTATATCAATAAAGTGTTATCTGAACTTATCTTAACTTAATAAACGCTAGTAAGTATCGCAGGCTTCTAGTTAGCTGTAAAATCATAATAAATGCATAAAATATGTTAAATAGCGCCAATCTACGGAGATCGTAGAGCATTCAACTTTATCGTAAATCCACCGAATTACTGTACTATGTCGACATAGGGAACACCGATCACTTATAATATTAGATTGGCCGAGAAATTGATGTCTTTCACAAAAACCAGTAGTTATAATTTGCTCATAACTAAAGGAAATAGGTTGATCCTAAAAAATGGACACGTAATATTTGTATTTATTTTTTATAAAATACGGCTGTCATGACGTCACGGCATGCAACATTTCATATCGTTCTATGAAGTAACGCGTCCCCAGTCCTCACTCAAAAACGTATGCGAGCGTTATCAGTCAACCATTTATAATTTTAATTTTTGTAACTTTAGCAACACTCAAGTACTTTCTGTTTTAAACGGTTTTATTTAGCTTACCCGTTTGTTTTCATTAGCAACGTGTTCGGAGCACCAAACACCTGACACAGCATTTTATCGTGCTAAAGCCGACAATTGCGGGCGCTGCAGTTTACGCGGCCGCGATATATTTTACATCAGTGCGATCGGTTCCGTCGCCCTAAACACTCTTCTCTATCATTTTATCATATCAGTGCATTCGTCATAGACTTTAACGTAATTCCTAAAATACAAAGATTCTCCAAAGCACGGACTTATCTATATCTATACTATTATATAAAATAGAAAACTGACTGACTCATCATCGCAGGGACAAAACCGCTGGACCGATTGAGCTGAAATTTGGACAGCGTGTTCTTTAGGTAACGTAGGCAGGTAATAAGAAGGGATTTTGCGAAATTCCCACAGGAACGGGAAAAAAATGGAAATCTGTAACCGTTGAGTCTATCAAGCTGAAATTTGGTGTAAAGGTAGTTTTACTACCATGGAAAAATTCAAAATAGTTTTTATTTCAAAATTCCTACGGGAACGGGAACAAAATGGAAATTTGTAACTGCAAGGTCTATTAATCAGAAATTTTGAATAAAGGTAGTTTGACTGCCAGGAATGGATTCAAGATAGTTTTCATTCCAAAGTTCTTGCGGGAACGGGAACAAAATGGATATTTGTAACCGCTAAACCTATAAATCTGAAGTTTGGCATAAAGGTAGTTTGACTACCATGACTGGATTCAAGGTAGTTTTCAACCCAAAATGTCACGGGAACGGGAACAATCTACGAGTATGTCTATACTCTATACCAATATGTATTTAAAGTGGAAATCTACTGATTCATCATCGCAGGGATAAAACCGCTGGACTGATTGAGCTGAAATTTAAACAGCGTGTTTTTTAGGTAACGTAGGCGACCGATAAGAACGGATTTTGCGAAATTCCAACGGGAACGGGAAAAAATGGAAATCTGTCACCGTTGAGTCTATTAAGCAGAGATTTGGTATAATGGTAGTTTGACTACCATGAAAAGATTCAGGATAGTTTTCATTCCAAAATTCTTACGGGAACGGGAACAAAATGGAAATCTGTAACCTCTAGCCTATTACGCTGAAATTTAGTATAAAAGTAGTTGGGGTACCATGAATGGTTTCAAGATCGTTTTCATTTTAAAATTCTTACGGGAACGGGAACAAAATGGAAATCGCGGTAACGCCTATAGCGCTGAAATTTGGAAGGTAGTTTGACTGTCAGGAAAGGATTCACAACGGTTCTTCACGGGAACGGGAATAATATAAAAATCTGTAACCGCTTGGCCGATTAAGCTGAAACTAAATGCAAAGGAAGTTTGGCTACCAAGAAAGTACAAGATAGTTTTCAACCCAAAATTCTTACGGAAATGGGAACAATCTATGTCCATGCCAAAATTTAAAGTGGAAATGACCGATTGACCTGAAATTTGTTCAGCGTGTTTTTTAGGTAACGTAGGCGACCGATAAGAAGGGATTTTGTGAAATTCTTACGGGAACGGGAATAAAATGAAAATCTGTAACCGTTGAGTCTATCAATCTGAAATTTGTTGTAAAGGTAGTTTGACTACCATGAATGGATTCAAGATAGTTTTCATTCCAAAATTCTTACGGGATCGGGAACAAAATGGAAATCTGTAAATACTAGGCCTATTAAGCTAAAATCATTATAAAGGTAGTTTGAGTACCATGAATGGATTCAAGATCATTTTCATTCCAAAATACCTATGGGAACGGGAACAAAATGGAAATCTGTAACCGTTAAGCCTATAACGCTGAAATTTAGTATAAAGGTAGTTTGACTATCAGGAAAGGGTTCAAATAGTTTTCATTCCAATATTCCCACGGGAACGTGTATAATATAGAAATTAGTAACCACGTGGCCCATTAAGCTGCAATTTAATGCAATGGTAGTTTGGCTACCAAAAAAGAATACAAGATAGTTTTCAATCCAAAATTCCCACGGGAACGGGACTAATATGGAAAATGTAACCGCTGAGCTGAATAGTTTGAAATTTGATGTAATAGTAGTTTGACTACCAAGAAACGATAATGGATTGTTTATTCATCCCAATATTCCTATGGGAACGGGAATATTAGGCTGAAATTTGGTATAAAAAAGTTGTTTGATTCCCAAGCTCAAGCTCATCGCCTCATTCTCGCTTCGTGCGCTCAATTTGCGCATTGTGGATACTTTCCAACCTAACTAACATAATATGTGGGACTACACTAAACTCTGTAGGGTAATCTGACTGACTCATCATTATCACAGTAGAGACGAAACTCCTGAACCTAGAATGATAAAATTTGGAATACCTATCCTATAGGTTCTTTTAAATACCTAAACATATATATTTTTATTATCTTTTTGCTGAACTGATAGAGTTGAAATTTGGCATAAAGGTATTTAAGTACCAGGAGAGGATGTGAAAAAGTGTTTATCTCAGATATTCCCTCTTAGAGGAGGAAAAGAGGGCCATTTTTCTCCTATAAAAGTGGGGGTAAATGTTGTATTGAACTTTCTAATGAAATTTAGTAAGTATAATAAAGGTAGTTTGTATACCAAAATAGGACATAGGATAGTTTTTATATTTTAGAAATCCCCTTTTATAAGGGGAACAGGGGTGAAATTTGTATGAGTTATCTATGTATATTCGTTAGGCCAATTAAGCTTTTTTTTTACTTCTACAAAGGTTAGTTTAAGTACCGAGAGGACACAAAAAGCTTTTATCCCCGAAACTGCCCTTTCAGAGAGGAAATCAGGCATTTAAGAGTTTGTATAAGGAATCAGTATCCGTCGAACTGACGTAGCTTTCATTTGGTTTTAACCAACGAATTAGGGAAATAAGTTTTAACACAATTTGAGTCCTGGGACAGAGCATAGGATAGTTTTTATTTCCCTGAAATCTTTGTAGTATCTCCAGACATTGTAAAGGCCGCGGCAGTGGCCGGCGAAGCACCAGAAGCTACTAGAATATTTTAAGATAGAAATATCATAAATAGGATCACAAGTTGTAAAAGACTAAATTCATGTTAAGATGCGAATTTAATGTTCGTGATCATTTTCTATTTCTAGCAATGGTATTATACTAAATCTGTAGATTTGTCATTGAAATATTTATTGCGTAAGTCTTATTATTTAATTTTATTTTTTTATTCATAATGGCACCCGAAGCGAAGCGAGGACGGGCCGCTAGTCATTCTTATAATAATAAAAAATAAAATAAAATTGGGGTTTATACTCCAACAGAACAGGTTTCCCTAATTACACTGTCAGAGTCTAATCACAATTTATAAGTTGTGTGGCTAACCTATATGTTGCAGTTTCAGGTCGCCGAGATTACTACTGTGCCTGCAACATGACCTAACGACTGCCTCCTACATATCTTATAGGAAACAGCCGGGACCCACAGTTTTACGTGCCGCGCCGAAACACGGTAGCGGTCGCAACGTAAATAGCAACGTAATAATAATATCTTTTTAAAACAAAATAAACAAATTGATTAACAATATATTCAGTGTTTGCTACATAGTCTGTAAAACAGAACGCAATATGAAAAATGTTAAATCGTTGCGTTGGAAAGCCAATTCCTTTCCATATTTATTCGATGATTGTGTTCATCTATTTTGGTCCATCCGTCCACTCGACGACGCGACATCGCTTGATATTATGTTACAAAACAACCAATTTTTGATCTAGCATTGAATGTCACACTCTGATTTTGCTAGTTTTTAGGGTTCCGTACCTCAAAAGGAAAAAACGGAACCCTTTTAGGATCTTATAATGGTGTTTTAAAAAATATGCCACAATATAACTGATATTTTATTTATTTGTACAAAAATATTTAAAACGGTAGTGGCTAAGGGGATAAGAACGTGGCTTAACTAAAATGAATAAGACAAAATGTTTTTTTTAGACTACTACTTACAACGTTATATACATAAAAACGATGATGTATAATATTAATTAAGGGCTCTTCACATACAATATACCTACTCTGTGTCAAATCTTCAAACAACAGACAACATCAATCATGGCCTAAATATTAAACAATAACCAAACAAAATAATCTACAAAACACATTTTTATTTTCAAAACGCCACTACGCCAACGGCGACCAAAAGATGCTAAATAAAAAAAAAAGTAGCATTTGATTTTGTACTGGTATCGTAAGAATTTTCAAAACTTTGTTAACATTTGACAGTGGATGTAAGCAAAACGAGAAGCGATTTTGGTCCGGAATAACCCCGCAGAGCATGAGATTTTTTTTTTATAAAGCGCGCATACATTTTCACGAGTGCGGTGCGGGGCTATCATAAAAAGTTGCGTAGAGGGTCTACGCGTAGACCTCTACGCAACAGTGCTACGTTTATAGCTCGTAGCAACATTTTTTTTGTTTCAAATATTTGACGCAATTGTTTTTAAAAATTTATTAAAAGAATTTGTGCTGATCGAAAATTCATCCAATTAATAAAAAAGTATAGAGATAGATAGATAACCCTTTATTGAAACACAAAAAATACAATAACATCTACAAAAACACCAACACAACCAAAAACAACCAACCAACCAACAACAACTATATACATTTTAGATAAAAAAGTAAAATAAAAACATGATAAATATCCCTAACATTAAAATATTAATGCATCTCAACCCTCATAACTGCCTATGACACACATCCTTACTCCTAACTCATCAAAATGACATTTTCATCGGTCCCCGAAATAAACGCCATACATCACACACGCCACAATAAAACGCTGCATACGCTGCGACGTTACGCATAAATTACGCTACGCATCGTTCCATACGTTTAACACTCTATTTGACTTACTGCACTTTATGTCGTTGAGTAGTGTTAAGAAAACAAAAGCCTGTACTAATCTTATCTAAATAAATCTAGGCTTAAATTTGCAAACGTAACTTTTTCTGTTTAAATCTTCTAAAAAATAATATAAGTGTTAATATAACAATGCTATGTTAAAAATCTGATAGTGGAGCCTAGCCACAGACTCGTTTCATTGCAAAAAAATACTAACTAATGGCAGAAATTAACCTATTTGCATGTCAAAATATTTCTAAAGCTTACCTACCGGTACAATATCTAAATATATGAAAGGAAAGAGTGACTGACCAATCTACCAACGCACAGCCTAAACCGCTGGACGGATTGGGTTGAAATTTGGAACATAGATAGATTTTATGACGTTGACCTCTGCTAAGAAAGGTTTTTGCCATGCGGGCAAAGCCGCGAGCATAAGCTAGTGTATTATAATAAGGAACCCTAAAAACGGTTTAACTCTATGAATTTTATTCTTTAAGGAATGTGAGATCGCAGTTTGTTTTAAGTATCTATATGTGAGCCATTGACCTCAATCAATATAGGTAAGCCATTGACCTCAATCTCGCGTGATGTGAGCCATGCCGTAGATGGTAGCAGACAAAACCTAGAAGGCGGGATAAATCCATTCCTTCACTGAACATCATGCCGGAACACGGTTATCATAATGACCGCATAGCAACATGGTTTTGTCCACTAATAAATAAGTAAAAATACTGAAATTTTAGTCAAAATATCATTGAAAATGGTGGTATAATCGTTTCATATTCCATCTATCATATGCCGGATACGAAATCATCGGACTGTAAAAACAAATAACATATTTCGTAGTAATGAAAAGTGTATTTTATATTTGTTCGCTCCATTGGAAATTGTTTATAACACTAATATTAAACCGTGATTAATGTTTATGGGGTTTTATGTAAAGGGCATAACTATAATATAATGTACATACTAGCTTTAAGCTTTAAACATTTAAAACTTCCGCGATTTAAAATAATGTTTTTTGTAAAAATGCTGATGTTAAAAGCCGCGTCTCCAGCTCCTGTTTTGGTTCAAAATTTCAACAGGCGACAGGTCTCAGGAACAACTTGCGACCCGCAATTGCCCCTTAGGTTAAAGGGAAAAATATACAAGACGGTAATAAGACCTGTCGTATTGTATGGATCGGAATGCTGGGCTACGAAAGTTGCGGATGAAAGAAGTGTGCATGCAGCGGAGATGAGAATGTTAAGGTGGATGTGTGGAGTAACAAGAATGGACAAAATCAGAAATGAGTATGTGAGAGGAAGCCTGAAAGTTGCACCAGTGACAGAAAAATTAAAGAGTGAAAGATTGTCCTGGTATGGACATATTATGCGGAGGGATGAAAATCATGTGACCAAAAAGTCCATGAATATTGTACTAAGTGGTAGGTAATCCGGGAAGGGGACGCCCGAAAAAGGTTTGGATGAATTGTGTGAAAGAGGATATGCGTGCTAGAGGAGTGGATGAAGATATGACGGATGATAGAACAGAATGGAGGAGAAAAACGTGTTGTGCCGACCCTACCTAGTGTGGGATAAGGGCAGGAAGAAGATTCAACATGAGCATGACAACCAAAAAAAATCTCGACGATTTTGACTTGTTTGCTCCAACAATATTTTTTGCTTTCCATATCCGATGGAAAGCACGTACAACAAAACATAATATCAATATTCATCAAAATCGGCGAGATTTTTTTTAGATGTTGTCATGTTCATGTTCAATGTTTGAACCAAAACAGGAGCTGGAGACGCGGCTTTACAAAAACATTATAAAACCAACCTAGACGTTTCGGCTTTGTTACAAGAACTGTGGTCACGAGCAGACACAACTAGCATTAAAGGACTCATTACACTTGTCCGAATTCAGAAGCCTAAATTCACAACATTTAGTATCACCAGATTTTGTCTAAAATTTTCACTTTTAATTAATTATAATTCATAATTAAAATATTAAGGTTAACTCAAACCTTCTGTATAACGTGGCGTGGTGAATACTTATATAATATAGTTAACATTAAGTTAGTATAGTTCTCATGTAAGCGACTAGTATAAGTCTTTAGTGAGAATAAAGATATTTAAACCTAAATTCAGTCAGTTTAGTCACATTTAGCAAGTTAGCATCCTAAATTCAGAAGCAAGTATCTTTTGCGACTGATTAAATCTGAATTTAGGAACTAAATCCAGCCAAGTGTAATAAGCCTTGAAATACCTAAGCGATAAGTCCCGACTAACATAAAATTACATTACATTTTTTTTGGTTGTCTGGAAGAGATCGCTATTAGCGATAAGACCGCCAATTGTAACACTTAATTTTATATTATAGTTTTAAGTTGTTTTTATGCATTTTTGTGTTTCAATAAAGGATTATCTATCTATCTTATTAATATACTAGCTTATGTTCACAGCTTTTCCCACTTGGTGGAATTCTTTCTTGGCGAAGGGCCACATAATAAAACCTATCTGAATTCCAAATTATAACCCAATCAGTTCAAAGTTATTTCTTTTATTGTAATTAAAATGAATTGATGTAAGTCAATCAGTAAGGCTTTGCTTTTTTAAATTTAGATACAAGATTTTAAGGAATTTGAATATTATTTGTTTTAGCTATTGTTGTACGCTGTTGCTATAAATTTCCTAAAATTTCTTTTCAAGCAGGTTGTCTGTGTAAGAGATTGCTTTATGTGTTATGACCGCCGACCGTTTACGTATAGTTTTAAGTTTGTCGTGTATTTTTATAACTATTTCTTATTATATTTTTTGGTATGTTGGAAAATTATCAGTGCTTCTCTGCTATATTATGCATGTATTATACATATAAACCTTCCTCTTAAATCACTCTTTTTATTAAAAAAATTGTATCAAAATCCGTTGCGTAGTTTTAAAGATAGCATACATAGGGACAGACGGACAGACATGGGAGGTGACTTTATTTTACACTATGTATTGATACTGACACACAAAATTTTCAAAGTGACACTGTTGTTCTTGAAAGACATCTGTGCACTTGAAATGAAAATATTTGAATTTTTTACTTCTATTTGTAATTCTTACAAATTGATTTGGCAACATTAGCTACACTAACAAATAGCTCTGTCTTAGCTAATTGTTTTAAAAATAAATACGTCGAATAATTTGTCTCAATTTTTGTCATGTGTATAAATTGTTGGCTTTTTATAATATCAGAAGAGTAAACCAACACAACTTGTTTGTACCCTACAAACAAGTTGTGTTGGTTTACTCTTCTTTAGTAAATACTTTTTCTTGACCCAGGAAAAATGCGTCACGCATCATCACCCTACGCCGGGGGACGCGGGGCGGTATGTGGGATGTCGCCCGCCCAAGATGGGCGCGCTGGGAATACCCACTAAAAAACCTGGGGGTGTTCCTGCGGGATGCCAGAATGCAAGGGCAGCTGGTACGAAGCGCTTATCCGCGGCAGCCTTTAGTAAATACTAGCCTTTGTCCTTTCCCAGGACTCAAGCTATCGCTATACAAAATTTAAGCTAAAGTTGGACTTCAGTTATTGTAATTACCTACCTACTATTACTAATCACAGGGACCTAAAACTCCAACTATAAAGTTTAGTCCCACACAATCTATAATAATAAAATAAAAAAATGAATGATCATTTATTGCCAATTTCCAAACCAAAACACAGCATACAATATTTAACTAAAAATTACAATAGGGGGGAGTCGCATAGGAGTTGGCAAAAGGGATAATATATAATTGGGGTTTATACTCCAACAGAACAGGTTACCCTACTTACACTGTCAGAGTCAAATCACAATTTATAGGTTGTGTGGCGAACCTATATGTTGCAGTTTCAGGTCGCCGAGATTACTACAGGGCCTGCAACATGACCTAACAACTGCCTCCTACATATCTTATAGGAAACAGCCGGGACCCACAGTTTTGCGTGCCTTCCGAAACACGGTAGCGTCCAGGCGAACTTTTTGCCACACACTGAGATTTGAACCCAGGGTCTCCAGATTAAAAGTCGGACGTATGACCACTGGGCCACGGACGCTACAAAAGGATGGATAAGGGATGCATTCAGCATAATATACTGGGTGAATATCTATAAGATAGATGTTCACCCAGCGCTGGTTTTCAATGCACTCCTTGCTCGGACTATCTGCCTTATTTTAGCGCCTATTGTGGACCTTAATATAATGTACTTTTATTTAGTTTAAGTCTATTTTGTAAATTTTTCGTTCCAATGAAGAGTATTGTATTGCTTAAACTACAGTTATTGTTTTTGACAAATTTGAATACCATTAATTTAAATTATTTTTTTACTGTTGTTTAGTTTTGTTAGTTTATAATTAAGTATCTTAATATAAAAATCTTCACGTAAAATAAATTACGAGTATAATATTCTACGTTTCCCATTGCCAATAAAAACATTAACAGGTCTTAAAAATTACGAGGCTTTTTATAAAAGCTCTTAGCGAAATGTTTTATTTCAGTCATAAAAGCCTATGAATTGCTACTCATTTTAAAATAATAAAAATCGTGCGTTCCCGTCTTTTTATACCACATTCATAAATTAAATCATTTTTTTTACCATGTTTCTGCTCTAATAGATTGCTACCTATTTTTCCTTAAATAATAAACAAGTGAAATTTAAAAAATACTTTTTAAAAACAAGCTTTAATTATTATCATCTTGCATCATAAAGTACTCGTCAAGACGAATCAAATGAGCCCAAACTCAATGGGGTTGCGTTGTTTTATGACAGAGTTCCTATGGCCACCTTCCAGCTTCATCATCAGATCAGCTCGATGTCATAAAAATATTGCATTGTTATCCGATTTACACACGCATGCAAATTTTCAGCTCAATTGGAAACCGGGAAGTGGGTCAAATTAAACTTGCAAGATTTGATTACAGACTGACAGACAGACAACAGACAGGTGAAAGTAATATAAAGCTTGTAAAAAATGTCTTCCATGCAAACAATACACACAAACGTAATAACATTTGAATTTAGAAAATATCACGTAAAGCCACAAAAATATCCATTATAATTAGAAATATAAAATTCTTTTACAAAAATTAGACAGAATCGTCACTAATGAACAGTTAAAAAAAAACTTATTAGATTAGAATAGAAAACTTTTTATTGAACAAAAATTAATAGCATAAACTTAAAACAAAGATTACACATCTGAAAAAAAGCCAAATACCTCTTATATTGTCTGATAATAAGTAACCGCAAAGTAAATTGTCTCAATAACGAATTTATTCCTATAAAACCTTTCACCTGACCTACATTACATATAGCTACTTTTATCTGTGAGCGTATAACCTCCGTCCTAAAATCCCAGGGTTGCTCAAAGGCCCTGACCTCAAGGCCAAAATACGAGCCTTGGAAGTATCCTTGAATCAAGGCCGAATCCTTGAGGGCAACCTAGGCCCTTGAACTTTTGTCCTCTCGAAGGCTGAGACCTCGGAGTGAGGACACGGCCTTGCTCGGTCACGGGAAGGCCGTTTGAGTTCCCGTGAACTGGGATGACCTTTTGGAGGCCTCGGTCTCGGTTCTGACGGCCATTTTTTTTTCGTCACGTTGCGAGGGTTGTTGATTTGCCAATGTTTGGAGTGTAATAATTTTAATTGTTGTTATTATTCCATTGATTTATCAGATGTTTTTTATTAAGCACGTTTTTTAATCCACTTTCAGTGGCCATCAGACTTTTAATCGCCTGCTTCCACAAGATATTATGGTTTTATCAATAAGTTTTATCCACATGCGTATTGATGCCATAATGTTTAAATATTATAATAAGGGTGAAATCGCACTACGCGGCAAAAGAACTGCGGAGGCGCGGCGCGACACGGCGCACCAAGAAATTTGTATGAAAATACCGCGCCATACACGTCGCCTCGCTGCCACATATTGTGGTATGTCCCATACATTTTCATACAAAGATACTTGGCCGGGCCACGCCCCTGCAGTGCAGTTGCCGCGTAGTGCGTTTGCACCTTTACTCTACATCCTGTCAAACATTATTATAAATCTGAGGAAGGTTTTGAAAATGTACGAACAATTTTGCTCTAATCCTGGAAACTGTATTTCAATCTCGACACGCCTTTGATCAACATGTCCACTAATTACATCGCTCTTCAAAAAATTAACCAACCAATTTATCAAAATCCCAACATTTAGGTCACCCATTTTAAAAAAATAATTAAAAATAAACGTGAACATTGACGTCACTCGCAAAATATTCGACTGGAAAAAAGTTTATATTTATTATTAGTGGCCAGTACACGAAATTAATTATTGGAACACTTTTCATTTCTCCCCAAGCCTTTGACGATGGACGCATGTCAACGGAGTATGCTAATTTGACAGCTGAAGCGGCCATCTTGAATTTAGTTTCATTTATTTTTCCGCCTCATTTGTTTTAAACTGTTAATTACACATAACTAATGAGTAGGTAATAAAACAAATAGGTGATTTCTTTTCCTATTCTCAAATAGAATAATTGCCTATTGTTTTTTAACGAGTATGTAGGTACTTTAAAATAATTTATTTTGACGTGAAAATCTGGGTAAGACTATTGTTCTCTACATTTATTAAGTAGTTCTAATTAATTATTCATTGTCACGGATTCCGAGGATCGGTTATAGATTCTGCTTTCTAGCTATCCCATTCAATCCTCAAAAAAACATTTTAGAACAAATATGCCTCTCTACTTTCTTCCCCTAAGGGAGAAAGAGATCTGATCATGTCTTCATTTGCCTAACGATAATGAAAACAAACTGAACTAAAACTACATCTTGATTTCATGGGTACCGGTCCAGCAAAAAATTTACCTCAAACCGCAAACCACTATGAAACCCACATGCACTTAAATGGTGGTAAAATAATAATGGCAATATCAATGAGTAAAATATTAGGTACTTTCCCTTTAATTAACTGTGCCTAGAAGCATCGATTAGAATCAAAGAGAATTCAAATAATGTAAAAAGCTACGTAGGAGCACTGGCTCACCGCAGAGGACAAACTTTTATGATAATCACCCACGCGTCATTTCATCAGGAATGCGGAAAATTCACTGTCATTTTTCAAACTATGGTATTTGTATAATAACTTTTCTGTATAATAAATTGTTCACAAATTATACGACACCTCAACTTTTTAAATCAGACGATCGAATGAATTATTTTTTGTATGAAATATTCACTTTAAATGTGTAACCTAATTTCAGTTTTAAAATATTCATCACTAAAAAACACAATCACTAAATCTTATTTAAACTAAGTAATTTATAAAAAGAAGTAAGTATGCAGATTAAACTTATTCGCATTTCAAAAAGTTCAAAGTTACCATAAAAATTAGTCCTCAAAAAATACTGGCACAAAACACACCACTTTAAAGAAACACGTCACTTACCAAAAGAGGTCAAAGAGAAAATTAATTGTCACTTAGGGCACGACTAGACGATGTTAGTACCAGTGTAGCTGTAGCTAAAATATAATATCACTAGGAGCTACGGCCAGAAGCGATTCGGTCTAAAAATAAGGTAGCGTGCATAGTTATAATGAAAATTCGTAAACGCTCGATTTTATGGCGGGCGATAGGAAGTTTGCGGGAACAACGGAGTTTTTATATGAAAAATTCTTTAGTTTTAATATGCGACAATATTATTTTCAATGCGTTAATATTCAAAGAAGTAAGAAGGTGGGTATGACGCTATATTGACGGTAAGGAATAAGGATGCCCATGATCAATACAAAGCCAACCAGGATTGCAGAATAATGTAAAATTCTAGGTACTCTGTACCAAACCAACGCTTGTTACTCAAAAGTCATGAGAAGTTAAGATTCTTCAGTCCAGTAATTTCACTAGCTACCTACTCCTACCGAAGCACAGTAATGTTTGCACATCACTCATCATCATCATCTGCTGCTTAGGCGGTAGAATAACTGGTACTGTTGGGGCACCCACCTAGTCGACCTCCTATAAAGGTCTACCATGAGATGATGACTGCTAGATACAATTATCTAAAATCTAAATAACTTTAGAAAGTACAATACAAAAATTCAATATTCATTTAATCATTGCATGATGCCTTAGGGCATAAAAACACCCAAGTAATTGAACAATTTTAGGGATTCCCGATTCGATTCGATTTCCCTAGGATTCCCTATTCTTTAAAGTCAGTCAAAAATAATTCTCTTATCTTAATAGTCACGTGGAAAACTAGTTTTCATTTGTAATATAAGTGGAATTGTTTAGCAGTTGTAACATCTCAAAATTCGCGATCTCACATTTATTCTGTTTACAAGATAATTTTAGGATCAGACAGTGTTTGGGTTTAGATCAATTACAGATATCTTTGGATGCATCACTGAATCAGAAATCAGAATCTGAATGGATTTCAGTAAAGAATTTATGAGCATACTCCTATGGATAAATTATAATATTAATGGCAGGAAGTCAAACTTGTAACTAACTGTCCCACTATATAATGTCTTTGTAACCACCGTCACTCTATTTCCTATTAGCGATAATTCGCTATTAGCAAAAGTTTATGATGTTTGTTGCTCTGATATCCGAAACGGCTGGACCGATTGCGGTGAGATTTTTAATGTAAGCTGGTGTTACATTAAAAATGAAATATGACTAAATTAACGATTTACAACCCTATAATGAAATACTGGCATAACGCAAACCTTAAATAAGTAGATTTTATTGTTAGAAAAACTTCCTTTTTTAGTTCGGCTAGTAGGTATTTTATTAGGACGTGATATGTGTAATATAATATAAATACAAAAATAATAAGTAAACCTTTCAGTTGCACGTACCTAAAGTACTTATAATTTATATTAAACTATTTAATATTAACAATAAATTGAAGCAAAAAAATACCGTTATATGAACCGGACGTTTTAATATCAGAAACCCAGTGGAAAACTGTCTATGAGAGATACAATTATCTTTTAATATCCGGCAGATTTGTAAACATCTCATAAGTTTTTACGTTTTATGTATTCGTTACCCAACATTTAGCTTCTTGCATAGATCATCGACGGCTCAATTCATTTTACAACTTAAAACCTGTAAATATGTTTGTTACCATAATATAACATTATTATAGTGTTCTTTACTGCTGTAGTAGCTGTAGTATTGTTAGTTTGTTTTTCTCAATAAAGACATTTGACACTTAAAAAAAAAAACATTATTATGTTAATTATATGTAAGGATATTTAATTTTCAACCCGCTGCGTGAGAGTGAACTAAACACACATTTTGTTTTCAGAAATTTATTTATTATACATTTTCTCTATAATACTTATAACGTGATAGGTGGTAACACAGGAAGGGGGCGCCCGAAAATGGTTTGGATGAACTGTGTGAAAGAGGATAGAGGAGGATAAGCGTGCTAGGGGAGTGGATGAAAATATGACGGATGATAGGGCAGAATGGAGGAGAAAATCGTGTTGTGCGGACCCTACCTAGTGTGGGATAAGGGCGGGAAGATGATGACTTATAACATTTTCTCGGCGCTCACAGCATGCTGATCACCTATAAGTTCAACATTTTAAGGTAATGCATATAAACGACGTTGAAAGGTGCCAGCAAAAAGTTTTCTCAGTTTAAGAATGTCCCTGTAGATAATTTTACCCGTCTGCGCCTTGCCCATAGACTCCCTAACTTTTACCTTATTTACAAACAAATTTTATGGATTTTCTTTTACAACATTATTATAAAAGAGGAAGTTCTACGTTGTTAAAGAAACATGCCTAATTTAGTATGTGATAATTACTTACTAGGTATCCTTTAAAGGAAAAGCTGGCCTACAAATTAAGGGCAATTATCACATTACATTTTCTTTGCAACATAACGCATTGAATATTTAAAATATTTCCTTTGTTTTGAAGAAAACAAGTCGTGATTACAAGCCTAGATAATGACTTATTTTCTCCTTGTCGTTTCACGTTAAGGGGCTTGTGTTTTTTACAGTTTCTATTAAAATTACTAATATTATAGGTACTCGAATTATGTTATCTGTCTGTCTATCTGTAGTCATATCTTGCTAGTTAAATATTTGATCCACTTCCCGGTTTCCAATTATAAAGCTGAATTTTTGCATGCATGTGTAAATCGGATGACAATGCAATATTATTTTGACATGGAGCTGATCTGATGATGGAGCTTGTAGGTGACTATAAGAACTCCATATTTAAACGACACAAGAGAGTTTGGGCTCATTTGATTCGTCTTGACGAGTACTTTGGTGCTGTATGGTAATAATGGTAAAAGCTTGTTTTAAAAAGTTTCTTTTTTAATTTTTCACTTGTTTGCAGGTTCTATTTAAGTTGAATTACCTAATTTTTAAACGGTAGTGTTCTTGATCACAGAGGCCAAACCCCGGCCCTAACGACTGAAATTAAATGGAAACACATGTTGCATTTTTCAGAATTTAGGTATAAATATATGTTTCTTCTTTATCTTCCATTCTCTTCATAGATGCGGTGTTGATAAGCGTTATGTTGATATCCTCCGGGAGCTCTACAAAACTGCCACAATGCAGGTATGCATGCATAGAATAACTGACCTCATACCAATCGGTAGAGGCGTGCGACAAGGGGACACAATTTCGCCAAAACTTTTTACCTGTGTTCTAGAAGACATTATGAAAACTTTGGACTGGAACGAAAAGGGTGTCAATATCAACGGCCGATTAATGTCACACCTTCGATTTGCCGACGATCTCATTCTAGTAGCTAGCACCGCTACAGAGCTCCAAGGAATGCTAACAGAATTACACAATGCATCCAAAAGCGTGGGATTAAGGATGAACATGTCCAAAACCAAGATAATGACAAACCATCTGTCTCGTTTCACAGGAGTAACTGTTGACAACTGCTCTATTGAATTAGTCAACGACTACATTTATCTTGGACATTGTTTATCCTTTGATCCCGGATCTCAAATTCGAGAGATCGCTAGGCGTGTGCAGCTAGGATGGGCAGCCTTTGGTAAGCTAGATGATGTTTTCAATTCAAAACTCCCGCAAAGCCTTAAGACCAAGGTATTCAACCAATGTGTCCTGCCTATACTCACTTACAGTTCTGAAACATGGCCGCTAACCAAAGAGCACATTTATAGGATCAGAGTGGCTCAACGAGCTATGGAGCGCGCCATGTTAGGAATCTATTTGGTTGATCGTGTACCAAACGTTGAAATTCGCCGTCGTACCAAAGTCGAAGACGTAGGTACACGAATAGCCAGATTAAAGTGGAGATGGGCAGGACACTTGGCAAGACGGGATGAAAACAGGTGGACCAAGGCTACGACAATATGGTACCCAAGGCAAGGACAGAGATCTCGTGGCAGACCACCAGCCCGATGGTCAGATGATATTGTCAAGTATGTCGGAAGGAACTGGATGAGACTCGCACAGGATCGGAAGGTGTGGCGTGACCATGAGGAGGCCTATACCCTGCAGTGGGTGGATACAGGCTGAATAGATAGATAGATAGATATGTTTCTTAAAGTTTTTTTAAATTCATTATAGGATCCACGATCTCACGTGATGTTAGACGACGATCGTAGATGGTAGCAGACTAAACCTAAAAGGCGGGATAAATCCCACTCTACTTTATTTTCTCTACTTTAGTCAGCCATAATCCAGTCCAAAATATTTTTACAAAAATGTTATCCTTGCATTACCATTTACATTACTTACTAATTACCCTTTACTAAGAATAAAGTAAGCCCTTAAGGAAAGTTATTAAACCTGAGCTTTAATATTGTAGATTGTAGAGCATTAGTTATTTAAAAATTGAATATAAAGCTTGATAAAAAACAGTAGGTCCTAAGTCACAACTAGTCTTAACAACCATGAAGTTTAACTTTAACGAAATATTCAACTTCCCCGTACGAGCGATGAAAATAAATCAATCCCACCCGGACATAAAAAGAAACACCAAATGGCTTTTACGAATCATCTTTTGCCACTCCATTTTCAGCTTAGTTTTTCTCCTCGTAATATACAATATAATTTTCCACAATCTAAAAAGCAGAGATTTCAACGCAACCTGCAAAAATGGGGTGCTTTCTATAATATATTCCGTCGTCACTTACCAATTTACTATAACCTTATGGAAACGTAATTTGTTGAAAGAATTAATTCAAAGTATGATAAAAGACTACATTGCAGCCCAAAAACTGACAAAAGACGATCAGGAAGTCGTTAAAAAATACGCTGAAAGAGGAGTTTACGTTTGCAAGCAATGGTGGTTAATATCATGCTTTGCTTGCGGCATATTCTTTATAAAAAACCTATTTTTACTAACCTACTATTGGGCTAAAGGGACTCCCAAACTTATCCAAGTATACGACTTAATTTATCCGGGCATAATTGAGGAGAAAAAAGATAATATATTTGTTTACTTAATTATTTATGCTGTACTGTTGTACTTTGGTATTTATTCCATGTGTACTTATACAGCCTTTGTGCCTTTGGGTCCAAGTTTTATGCTGCACGCCTGTGGGCAACTGGAGTTGATTGAGAAGAGAGTTGAGGCGCTTTTCCAGGGTGATGGTGATGTAGAAGAAAAGTTAAAGGGCATAGTTAAACAGTTGCAGAATATTTATAGGCAAGTTAATTTTTTAAATAATAATAATTGGGGTTTATACTCCAACAGAACAGGTTACCTTACTTACACTGTCAGAGTCAAATCACAAAAGGGCATCTACAACCTACCATTAAAAGTAAAAAAAAAATAGTACAGCAATTATTTGTCGTTAATGTTGTTCGAGTTTTTGTTTACTTACTAATTTTATATTTTTTCCTCATTTGTTACCAGTTTTGTAGATAAGATCAACTTGACAGTTAGAGAGGCTTATGAACTAACATTCAAAGGTACAGCCATTCTTTTACCTGTCACTCTCTACGAAATATTGGAAGTAAGTTGATTTTTAATATACCTACCTCTGTAAGATGAGATAAGAATAATCGTTACTGAGACGAAAACAACAACTACAATAATTATACTTAAAACTAGTATTTAACACTAAACAACAATTAATTTAAATAAATTTACGTTCACAATGGGCGGGTTTATCGCTTTAAGCGATCTCTTTCATAAATTATGTACCCATTTTCATTAGCAAATAGTGTAACGTGTAAATTAAAGCACGTAATCAGTAATCAATCGTCGAAGTTATGCAATGTTATGCTCGTACGTATTTGGATGGGTGAAAAGTTGAGAGACCTCCGGGATCCCTCAACTTTTTGCTGACCCTCAGTGAGCAGGAGCATTTTTTTAAAATTTACTTGTTAATTTTTTTTTTCAGTCAGTTGACAAGGGGGAGCTACCACTGGAATTTCTCACATTTATTATCGGCGGCATACTTATTAGTAGTTCCCCTTGCTACCACAGCGAACTACTTATGGAAAAGGTTTGTTTTTGATACCACTACTGTTGCAGACAGATATTGAAAAAAATAATGCCAGTTATTCTTCTGCCAAGCAGGACAGGCATTATATATATATAGGCTGTGGTCTATGGCTGTAGGGCAATGTTACCAGGAAATTACAAATAACAAATTTTGGTTTCGCCAGATTTATTCTATTCGATACGGCTTATTAGTCGATTTTTAATCGTTCCTACATTCACTCCAAATCCCTTCCCTAATGCAAGTACGGAATGCAGCAACCAGTGCATCGTCAACCACCGACATTAATGGTGCGTTGAGCTTTGTCGCCGCGAAAGTAAATTAATGCTTTCTCAATAAAATATACATATAATATCTCAGGCATTGAGCCTTTATAATTCAACGAAAGTTTGGCCGTGATTTGTCGTTTGTGAAGTGTCGGAGAAAGGATTTTGGACTACAACCCATCGCGTGCCCCGGCCGGGTGAAAAATCTACCAGAACAGCTGACTGGAGCCCTGTGGTGAGTACTTGCATCCCTGACCCTTATTCTACTCTTCCATTTCCCTATCCGATTACGTATCCCGCTATACAGTCCACTTCTTTTTTATCCATATCATATAATTTCTCCCAGAACTAATTTCTGGCGCGGCCATCTTTTTGTGGTTCCTTACGAGCCGGATTTCTAGCTTACATTCTATATGATGTTACTAAAATCCGCTTAACTATTCCACCCGCCCTTATTAGCATTCTTAAATAGGTCCTAATAAGTGATTTGTAAATTATTATCAGCGAAAACATTCGTTTTTATAGAAATAAGATCGACATTGCGTCATCTATTGTTCTTCGATATTTTTCGCTAATAATCGCCCGTGACACTGTGTTACGTGTATTTTCGAGTAGATATATTAATTGTCTAACATATTCTCTATTTATTTTCATAAAATATTAGTTACTTTTCGTTATATTAATCGAATTATAACGTGCTACATCACGCCGACCGGCATATAACCCGTCCGCGTACAGTGGTACCCATTTGCTAGTACACGGCAGTGCGCCACCTAGCATTATATAATTTAGTCGCGTAATATTTGCCTCTCCGTAGCGAAGTTAGGTACGTTTTCTGGAAGCTTCGGTGATTGATAATAGGTAAAATACGTAATTATGCCGCCTACAAAATCAAAAGCTAATAATTCTGATCCAGAATACGAGGACACAACTGATGCTAAATTGCAAATATTACTGGCCAAACGAGACGCACTCTTCTCTGTTATTCAGAAGGTTTATGACCTTTCTTCTGAAGCGCATTTAGATGCCGCGAGAAGAGAAAGCTTTCTTGATGAGGCCTCAGAAATAGATTCTTTTCGAGATAAATTTAATTTAATATTAGATCAATATAACGCACGACTTTTAGAAGTCGACGCTAACGCGAAGCCTGACTACAACAGCTTAGCCGTAGTCGAGTCATTATGTAGCAAAATTAAAAGAGTAATTAAAAAATATGTACATGATTTGAATCCAAGTACATCGGACGTTATCGCTCCTCAGAAGGCGCGACCTGCTTTGCCTCGTTTAGAGCTTGTCGCCTTCGAAGGTGACGTACGTTCTTGGCCACTCTTTTATGCAAGCTTCAAACAAACCGTACATGAAAACCCGTCCCTCACGGACTCTGATAAGCTTTATTATCTTTTAGGTAAATTGAATGGTAAGGCAAAGAATATCTGCGCGGGTATCTCGCCGTGCGCCGAAAATTATCCATTAATTTTACAGGCCCTTATCGATAAATATGAGGACAAGCGAATGCTCGCCCATGCCTATCTAAATCAGCTGTTCGAGTTTAAAGCTATACAAAGTGCATCCGCGAGTAATTATGACTCATTCTCAGAAAGATTTATCAGTGCGGTACTTGCTTTGAAGAACTTAAAATTAGACAATCTTAGTGATTTAATTATTTTACATATCGCTTTGAAAAAACTCGACACGGATACTGTTCGCGATTTCGAATTAAATTGTAACAAGGAACTGCCCTTATTCGATGATCTAGCCAGCTTCGTGCGTACGCGTACTAAGGTACTGGAGCGTACTCAAACAGGTTCAGGTTTATCTATAACTAAACCTAATCGTAAAATTAATAATGCTAAAGACACGACCTCGTCACCTAAATATCAGACTTATGTGAGTACCACTGTCAATGAAGGTGCGAGCGAGAAGTGCCTTTGTGCTAATGTCATTCATCAACATTTATTTAAATGTGCCGCATTCAATAAAATGACCCCGCAGGAACGTTTTAAGTGCGTTAAGGAAAATAGTGCGTGTGTGAATTGCCTAGGTTTTAAACACAGAGTTTCTAACTGCTCATCTAACTCTTGTTGTCGAGTGTGTAAACAAAAACACCATTCATTACTTCACTTCAGAGCTGAGACTCCGACCACGCGTCCCGCACCCCTCACGCCTCCCGCGCCTGCCGCCTCGCAGGCAGAGCTTACGTCCCCTGCGCCCGCGCATGCAGCGCCAGTCTCTCGATCTGACGTAGCATTATGTACTATGCGTGCCATTGATAAGAATGCGAGCTTATCTACATTATGCAATAACAATGCGCTCGACCGTAAATATAATTCAACTATTTTATTATCGACCGCTCAGGTCGCCGTTTACGATGCTAATGGAGATAAGCATATAATTCGTGCACTTTTAGATAGTGCATCCCAATCTCACTTTATAACTCGAGATTGCTGTGACCGGTTAGGTATCTCGTTCCACGAGACCGAACATACTGTTATAAAGGGGTTCGGTGGCGCTGAAAAAATTATTAAAGGTAATTCGGTTGAATTAAAGTTCTATTCTAGATTCGACGAAAATATTAACTTTGAAATTTCACCGCTAGTCGTCGATCAGATTACCGATTTATTACCTACTTCTGTGATAGACAAGTCGGTCTTATCACACCTATCGGACTTACAGCTTGCGGACGAGAATTATGGAACGCCAAATAAAATTGATGCGTTGATAGGCGCTTCCCTCTTCCCGCACTTACTTCTCCCCGACGTAGTACACGCTCGCGACTCGTCGGCGCCCCCAGCTTTGCGTACAGTGTTAGGCTACGTTATTATGGGCTCTGTGCCTACGGTACCTACACTCCAAACTCATCTGGCCTTGACATGTTGCCTCGCTCAAGAGCCTGTCGCTATTGACTCGCTAGTCAGGCGATTCTGGGAGCTCGAGGAGCTTCCCTCCACTCCTTCCGTTCAGCGTCACGCAGATGTTGAATGCGAGGAATTTTATAAGTCAACTACGACTCGCGATCCCGTTACTGGCAGATACGTCGTCGGCCTGCCTTTTAGCGAGGACGCATATACTCTGGGGAATTCGTACGAAATTGCTCGTAGACGCTTCATGTGCCTCGAAAGAAAGCTAGAAGCTTCGTCTAAGTTAAGGACGGCATATGATGACGTCATCAAGGAGTACCTAGATAAAGACTACATCTCCCCCGCGCCCCCGCGCGACTCCGCGGACGCTGCGCCCATATACGTGATACCGCATCACGGAGTCGTGCGCGAGGACAAGACTTCGACTCGTCTCCGCATAGTCTTGGATGCCAGCTGCAAGACTTCTTCTGGTTCTGGCACCGGACCCTCGCTTAACGACATCCTGCATTCAGGCCCAAACCTGCAGGGCGATTTATTTACTATTATTTTAAATTTTCGCCTGCACGCTGTAGCTATGACGTCAGACTGCCGACAGCAGTTCCTGCAGATTTTAGTACGTCCTGAAGATCGTCGTTATCAGTGTTTCTTGTATCGATTTTCCCCACAGGATCCTCTTGTGTTGTACCAGTTCAATCGAGTTTGCTTCGGCCTTTCGTCGAGCCCGTACCATGCATTGCGCACGGTGGGGCAGTTGGTCGATGATGACGGCGCGAATTACCCGCTAGCGAGCAGCATTGCGTCCTCCTCGCTGTTTATGGATGACCTCGCTTTCTCTCTTCCCAGTGAAGGTGAAGCTATCGCCGCGTCTCAGCAGCTCATAGATTTATTTAAAGGTGCACAATGGGATCTCGTTAAGTGGAATAGTAACAGTCGATCTGTCTTGAATTATATACCTGACTCACACAAACTCCCGACTGAGGTTGAGTTTGACAAGACAATGCACCATAAAATATTAGGACTGCATTGGTCTACAGAGAGTGATGTATTCTTCTTCAAGTTCTCCGCTCCCGCTGATATGAAGTGCACTAAGCGCTCCATCTTATCCACTGTCGCCCGCCTGTGGGACATAATGGGCTTCATTGCTCCCACGGTCATGTTCGCAAAGCTGCTTATAAAGCAGCTTTGGCAACTAAACATTGATTGGGATGATACTCCGCCACTCCACATTATTAAAATGTGGAAGCAGTTTTGCGACGAGCTGCCGACTCTGAACGACCTGCGCATCCCCCGACATGCAGGTATGTCGGAAGGATGCGACGTCACCCTCCTGGGATTCTCCGACGCCAGCAGTCATGCGTATGGCGCCGTGGTCTACCTTCATGTGAGTACCACCGCTGGCTGTTCCGTCCAGCTGGTGTGCGCGAAGTCGAAGGTAGCACCTACAAAGCCGCTTACGATTGCTCGTCTCGAACTTTGCGGGGCTGTCTTATTATCCAAGCTGCTTCGCAAAGTCCGCGACAATTACTCTAGTTGCTCCCCAATCAAGACTTTCGCTTTCGTCGACTCTATGGTAGTCTTACACTGGATTAACAGTTCACCTAATAGGTGGCAGACGTTTGTCGCCAACCGGGTTGTTCAGGTGACGGATAATATTCCGGCCGACAACTTTTATCACGTGTCCGGGGTCGAGAATCCCGCGGACATCATTTCACGTGGTGTTACCCCACGAACTTTAATTTCCCACCCCCTGTGGCTCCACGGGCCGCAGTGGGCCTCGCTCGATCCGTCTCAGTGGCCTCTTAGGAGCCTGGACGTATCTCAACCTGTCGTCGATATACCTGAAGAAAAGGTATTAGCACACGCAGTGTGCACGCCTGCAGAGCAATGCGCTTTGTATGAGCTCGCTACTCGTATCTCCTCCTGGAGTAAGCTACTTCGTATAATCGTATACGTTTGTAGATTTGCAAAATTATTGCCCCGCCGCAGCACTACTGCAGTGACTGCCGAAGATTTAAATTTCGCTGAGAATAGAATTCTCTCCGCTCTGCAAAGCCGCTATTTTGCAGAGGAGTACTCGTGTATTCTTAATAATAAACCTTGCTCACCGGCCTTCAATCGTTTGAGGCCTTTTATAGCTGACGGTTTGATCCTCGTCGGAGGTCGACTCGACAACTCCACGCTGGACTACTCTGAGAAGCATCCAGTCGTGTTGCCGCGCAGTGATCACGTGGTCGACCTAATTATAGACTACTACCACGTGACCAATCTACATGCTGGGCCGGAGTTGTTGATGTCACTCCTTCGTAGAAGGTATTGGATTCTCTCCGCGCGTCGCGTTATAAGACGACGCGTTCATAAATGCAACGCTTGCTTCCGTCAGAAGCCGCGTCCCACTTATCCGCTTATGGCAGACTTACCTGACAGTCGTACACGCCAGGTCGTTAAGGCATTTACGCACACGGGTTGCGATTATGCCGGTCCCGTGCCCTATACTCCTGTGCGCCGTCGTGGTGTGCATCGGGAGAAGGCTTATTTTTGTGTATTTACATGTCTAACGACGCGTGCTGTGCACATCGAAGTCGCCACGGACCTAAGTACCCCTAGTTTTCTCGCAGCGCTCAAACGTTTTCTCGCTCGGCGAGGCCCCGTACAATTCATGTATTCCGATAATGGAACGAATTTTAAGGGTGCCGATTCATACATACGTGAGCTATATAAGTTTCTCAACGATAGCTATCGACCGACGCTTGAGAACGCATTTGCAGAGAGTCGTATAACTTGGAGGTTCATTTGTCCCAACGCCCCTCACCATGGTGGGGCCTGGGAGAGTATGGTGAAGGTTATTAAGGGACATTTCTTCCGGACTCTAGGACAACAGCTTCTGTCCTACGAGGAGCTCTGCACCGTACTCACGCAGATTGAATGCGTGCTTAATTCTCGCCCGCTAACGGCGCTGAGCTCTGATCCCGCCGAGCCTTCCGCTCTAACTCCGAGCCACTTCTTACACACAGCTCCGCTGCTCTCGCTACCGGCTCCAGAAGTCTCCAGCTCTGACAGCTTAGTCCACAGACATTCCTTGTTGGACAAGCTAGTCCAGTCGTTTTGGAACCGCTGGAGGATGGAGTACCTTCACGGTCTGCAAGTTAGGCAGAAGTGGAACACTCCTTCTTCGCCTATCGCTTCAGGCACGATCGTCATTGTGATGAACGATAACGTACCGCCTCTAGCTTGGCCGTTAGCTGTTGTAGACAGGGTTCATCCGTCCAAGGACGGTGTAGCGCGCGTAGCGACCGTTCGCACCATCAAGGGAACTTACCTTCGCCCGGTCGTACGGTTGTGTCCGCTACCAACTCAATAATAATAATATTTCGTTAAATTAACACAAAATTTCCGTAATTTAGTTTAGGCTTAAGTATAAATATTTATTATCACATCACCGTGGCTTCTAGGAATTCGTTTTTTTTTTGCCTATTAAATGCAACGCGCATTGCGCGCTCCTAGATTCATGGAATTTTCGTTGTAATTTTTGTTGTTTTCATTTCACTTACGTTAGGTTTTTTAATGGTGACCCATTAAAGGGGGGTGGATGGTTTCGCCAGATTTATTCTATTCGATACGGCTTATTAGTCGATTTTTAATCGTTCCTACATTCACTCCAAATCCCTTCCCTAATGCAAGTACGGAATGCAGCAACCAGTGCATCGTCAACCACCGACATTAATGGTGCGTTGAGCTTTGTCGCCGCGAAAGTAAATTAATGCTTTCTCAATAAAATATACATATAATATCTCAGGCATTGAGCCTTTATAATTCAACGAAAGTTTGGCCGTGATTTGTCGTTTGTGAAGTGTCGGAGAAAGGATTTTGGACTACAACCCATCGCGTGCCCCGGCCGGGTGAAAAATCTACCAGAACAGCTGACTGGAGCCCTGTGGTGAGTACTTGCATCCCTGACCCTTATTCTACTCTTCCATTTCCCTATCCGATTACGTATCCCGCTATACAGTCCACTTCTTTTTTATCCATATCATATAATTTCTCCCAGAACTAATTTCTGGCGCGGCCAAATTTCTTGCAATTAAAGTATAACAGTATAAAGTATATCTAGTAATTTTCCTAATGCTTTCCATTTCCTTTATTATTATTACCATTTAGCACCAAAGTACTCATCAAGACGAATCAAATGAGCCCAAACTCGATGGGGTTGCGTCGTTTAATTACGAAGTTCCTATTCCTTCCTGCTCCATCATCAGATCAGCTCCATGTCATTATAATATTGCATTGTCGTCCGATTTATACATGCATGCCAAATTTCAGCTCAATCAGAAATCGGGAAGTTGATCAAATTAAACTTCCAAGATTTGATTACACGCAGGTGCAGCAGGTACAGGCAGGTGTTGCAGGTGAAAGTAAATAAAAGCTTGTAAAAAGTTAGGCTATGGATAGGTTATGGTTGTTTTTTTTTATTATTTTACAGGGTGAGAACATAAGGCTAGCTTTATACTCGTGCGGATGGGAATCAGCATACAACCCTCGAGTTCGCAGCACGATTTGTATCATGCTACACCGCGCGCTCACACCCATTGCGATCCGCACGTACTTCCGCATGGCCTCACTTGAAACGCTCTCTGATGTAAGTTTTTTTTTTTTAATTCTATATAAGTTAACCTTTGACCACGATCTCGCCTGATGTTAAGCGACGATGCAGCCTTAGATGCAGTGTTGCCAGAACGTTACTTTTGTAACGTTTTACGTAACTTTTTGAGCCCTTGCGTTACTTATTCAGATGAGTTACTTTTACGTTACTTTTCGGGACAATGATCATTATTTTAAATTGAATCAAATATATGAACACCTCCCCTTGTAATAGTAAATTATAATAGTTAATATGATTTAGCAGAGAAAAAATAATAAGGCAATTTCGTGTAACCTTATCTGTTTCAGTAAGAGGATTTAATTTTTTTTCTTTTTAATGAAATGAACTGTAAATTTTGGAAATAATAACTGAAATGTTTAAATAAGTAAGCGTTTAATTCGCGTAAGTGTGTGTATATTGCAAAAAAATACGAAAATTATAAAAATGCCTTACTTTTCTAGTTTAAACGTTACTTTTTGTACTTGATAAGGTTACTTTTGAAGACAATGCACTGGCAACACTGCTTAGATGGCAGCAGACTATACCTAGAAGGCAGGAAAAATCCCACCCTGGCTTCTCTGAATATCATGACGGAACACGGTCACAATGACCGCTTGGCGGTTTCTGAAGTCAGTGTTTCCCGTATGCTATAACGTGGGGTTGTTCAATCAAGAGTGAATAGGTTTATACTAAACAAGCGTGCTACAACTTAGACTGCATCGTCACTTACCAACAGGTGAGATTTAGGTCAAACGCTTGTTTAGTCTGCTATTAAAAAAAGTTATCACTACATAGTACATAAACAAAGTCGTAACCCCCGTCTGTCTGACCTTATGTATGTCTAAATCTTTAAACTACGCAACGGATTTTGATGCAGTTTTTGTCAATAGATAGAGTAATTCAAGAGGAAGGTTTGTAATGTATAAAATATGCATAATATACCATAGAATTTTCTGTAAGGTACTAGTTATTAATAAAGCCCTATTTTAGTTCATCAAGGAATTTACGACTTCCACCGATATGATTGATCTTTCATTTTACCATTACATAAAAAACATAAACTCGCAAGACATAACTTTCCCTTGAAAAGTGTTTTTGTTTCAGATTTTCAAGCAATCTTACACAATCTTTAGTGTGATGAACGCTATGTGGAATTAAAATATAGTAATTCTTAAATACGTATTACTGATATTATCATATACTTTGTAGTTGTTAGTTTCTAAAGAGTTTTGTTTGATTTGTATGTTTGGGAATTCTATCACAATAACACATAGGTACAAAGTAGTACAAAGCACATATATGTATACTTTTAGTACATCTACACAAAAATATAATCATTCAATAATAATAAATACATTATTTAACAAACGTTTTATTTTCATTAGATATCCCAGAATTATATATAGCTACAGTAATACCCCGACTTAAGCTTACGTCACACTGAGCCGGTCCGGCGGCCGGCGGGCAAGCGAACCGGTCGCGGTGCGGGCCGGGACGGACGCGAACCGGCCCATGTCACACAGGACCGCTCCGCAGCTCGGGCAATGGATCAGGCGTGTTTGATCACATTCTCAAATGGACATAAAAACGCAGAATGTCATAGTAGCAAAATGTCGTCTACCCCGTTTTACGCGAATTCGAGATAGGCGTTTTTTGTTTTTGATCATAACGCGCGTCCGCGTGTACGATTTACGATAAATTTCTTTATTTTTCTCATGGAATCTCATCATTTGCTCATCTAAATGAAGCTATGAGACAAAATATCGAGTCTTGACACACAAAATGTAAGTGTATGTATGGTATGGTATGTTTTGTAAAATGTATTAATTGTTACAATAAACAAGTGAAATTTTAAAAATATTTTTTAAAAACAAGCTTTAATTATTATTATCGTCTTGTATCATAAAGTACTTGTCAAGACGAATCAAATGAGCCCAAACTCGATGGGGTTGCGTTGTTTTATGACGGAGTTCCTATGGCTACCTTCCAGCTCCATCATCAGATCAGCTCGATGTCATAAAAATATTGCATTGTCATCCGATTTACACACGCATGCAAATTTTCAGGTCAATTGGAAACCGGGAAGTGGGTCAAATTAAACTTGCAAGATTTGATTACAGACAGACAGACAGACAACAGACAGGTGAAAGTAATATAAAGCTTGTAATAATAAAGAGTAATTGTATTGTATGTGTTTTTATGTGAAAAGTGGTACCCCAACTTACGCGAATTCGACTTACGCGGTTATACCTATCGCGTAAATCCGGGGTATTACTGCTGTACTTCGCTGAAACGTAAACATTTTCCAGGAATTAACGGATGATGACATGCTGTGAAGCTGCACTAAAATTGCTGCAATAAGCACTAATAATTTTACGAGAGCTCTCAGCTTTTGTGACCTACCTTTCACAACTTCAATTCGTTATATCTCAGCCGTTTTTTATAAAATTAAAAAATATACAACTTGATTATCTCTAATACACGAGTGAACAGGTAACTTTCTAGGCATCTTAGCTACGTGATTCATCGCCGACCGCATCTGCACTTTCCATCAGGTGGGATTTGGCTAGTTATTATATTGACGGACAAACTTATATCATCTCATGCAACGAATTAGGGATCTCATGTCATATTTGTCATTCTAAGGAAAGGCAAGGTCAAGAGTACTTATATTTTTACGGACACATCCCTATCATCATCATTATGACTTTAAAATGTTCTTCTAATGTTAGTAAAAATACATGCTGCTGGTCCAAGCAGCTATAGATCTTTAAAAATAAAGCTATTTCGACTCGAAAAGAAGAAGAAGAAGTAAAAATACAGTCCAGAGACAAAAATACGTTCACACATAAAATGAAGAAGGCATTGCCCTCTAAATAAAGCATGGTTTACCTCAAAGTTAATGATGTAGGACACTAGATTTTCTCGGAAATCTCAAACCCATCTACAAACAACTTTCGCTACTAATCTTACAAAAATAAACTGTCAAATTAAGAGAAAATCTTAAATGTAACATTTCGTACAAAAATACTCGAGAATTCCAGTGGGGCGTAGGTATATAAAATGTCGGCCAAGCTGTTATATTTATAAGTTTATAGTGCATCTGACTACTGTTAGTTAGGTATTTGTCCCACCGAAGCGAAGGCGAGAAAACGAGTAACTATCAGCGATTATCTCGCTCTAGAAACGTACAAAAGATATTACATTCTGTGTAAACAAAAGAGATGCAATAGTTTACAAAAAATAGATATATACAAATAGTTGATCGCTGACTGTTCACACTGCCGGCGAGTACTCGTTTCACTAGCTTGTCGCTGAGCGACAAAAGCTATGAAAGATAACACTCGCTCAGCGATACTCGCCTTTTATCAGAACTGACGCTGCGCGAGCAACCAGTGGTCATTTCTCTGCAGTGCGAGTAACCGCGTCTCACTCACACACTCTCTTATAGCCGATCTACACAACTATCGGAACTACGCACTCGCTCCTCGCCGCTCGCCAACTCGTTTTACATTCTAGCTCTACTCGCTACTCGCTCATCGTTGCCGATGGGACATCTGCCTTAGGAACGTCGAATGAGACGGTTTACTGTGAAATACAACAATGTAGATACGTGATGAGTGGCTGATTAACCAGCGTAATAGCGGTTTTATTATAATCTTCTAAATATATAATACAAAAGACTAGGTTATGCTCGCGGCTTTGCCCGTGCGAAGAAAATCGGAGGTCTATCTGTGTTCCAAATTCCAACCTAATACGTTGAGGTTTTGGTGGTTGAGCTGTGCGTTGATAGATCAGTCAGTAAGTCTAATTGATTAGTTATATCATAGCATAGCCCAAAGCACTAAACAGATTTGGTTGAAATTTGGTATACGACAGGTTTATGAATCAGAACAAGGGCATAGACATCCACTACCTAAGAAAGGATTCGTTACGAGAGCGAAGCCGCGAGACTATAGCAGGAACCTTTATTAATTCTAACATTTTTTATGAAAATAATATATTAAAGTTTTATTTATTCATAAATTCCAATCATTATGATTCTGGTATACCGCAAGGGAGCATTCTCGGTCCCATAACATATTTTATGCTCATTTTACGACGTGTGTAAAAACAAAAAAATACATACACTAGATTGATGATAAAAAACCAGCCCCATTATTTTGACAGGTCTCCGAGGTGACAGCTCATGTCACAGATCCAATGTACCTGACAGAGCGGACACATGTCATGTTTAACGAACAATGACGTGTAGTTGCATTGATATGGAGTAATTTTAGCTGGACTTTTGTGTGGGAAATATTTTGCATTCTAAATTTTGCAATGACGAAGCATACATTATTTGATTGATTTAAAAAAGCCTGTAGATAAGTCATTAAGATGTAATTAATGTAATGGTATTAAGAAATAATATTTTGTTTAATGGCCGTGGCCAGCTCTAAGTTAAGTATTTTCGTCCAGGTTTTTTTGAAGTAAAAAGACGAGCAAGACGCTCTCCTGATGGTAAGAGATAACGCTGCCCATAATTAGTACAGTGCTACCCATGATTTAACAAAGGTAAAATTCTGGGTGCGCTTCTTACTTGAGAGTCATAAGATGTTAAGACTCTTCAGCCCAGTAATTTCACTAGCTTCAGTGCCCTTCTACCGAAGCACAGTAATGTTTGCACATCACTGCTCAGGCGGTAGCATAACTAAATAAGTTGGGGTACCCACCTAGTCGACCTCCTGCAAAGGAAGTCTACCCCCGGTAAAATCCGTTACGCAACATCATCTTATGCCAGGGGGGCACAGGTATGTGGAGCTCCCGCCGA
This sequence comes from Hemithea aestivaria, assembly GCA_947507615.1. Classification (NCBI taxonomy): domain Eukaryota; kingdom Metazoa; phylum Arthropoda; class Insecta; order Lepidoptera; family Geometridae; genus Hemithea; species Hemithea aestivaria. The sequence goes on along the minus strand of OX382348.1, from coordinate 2,672,210 downwards.
ACAAACTTAACACACGACGCGACGCGACGCAACGGTGTAAAAGCAATGATGATTCAGCATAGAGCCATAATAGTGAACTTATGGCACGCTGAAGGACTCATCCGCAACACTCCAATAGTAACCGATTGTGTGCTTTGTCTATCAGTAATTTTATCGAATATTTATGGCTAGCGTGAACATTTTTAGACATCATAAAAGGCTACTCCTCTTTATGCATAACTGAAGCAGCTTTTGACCAGTCCCATCTAATAATAATAAAATAATTGGGATTTATACTTCAGGTTACCCTATTTACACTATTAGAGTTAAATCACAATATATAGGCTTTGTGGCGAACCTATATGTTTCAGTTTCAGATCGCCGAGATTACTACAAGGCCTGCAACAAGACCTAACGACTGCCTTCTACATATATATTATAGGAAACAGCCGGGACTCACAGTTTTGCGTGCCTTCCGAAACACGGTAACGTCCAGGCGAACTTTTTGCCACACACTGAGATCTCTAATGGGAAGCGTGGGCCAAGATGGTAAGCAGAAACTATTCCCTAAATTTTCAGCCACTAATCAAGTGAAAGTGTGCGCAGTTCGTTTTAAGGCGTGGCTGACTTTGGCACAGTGCCACCATGCAATTATTCCACGGCGATATATCGCGCTTGCATTGTAGCGATCTTAACGGTTATGATGATTGGAATTGAGAATTGTAATTTGCTCTGAGCTCTTTAGCTGATACATTGAGCGGAGTGTGCTTAGAGAAGTTTATAAATCTGACGTTGAACATTAGCTCACGTTTTTAAAACTTTATGGACGTTAGAAATTTGAATGACAAAAGATAACAAGGCTATTCTTCGGATGTTCGCGTTTGTTTCATATTAGAAAATAAATAAAATTAAGTTGACATTAGGTAGCCTGGATTTACGACACTTCTGAGCGATATAATATTAGTTTAGAAATTACTGAAAGAGAATAAGAAATGGTGGATTTATGCCATCGGGTAAATCAATTGAATGCTACAAGTGTATGAATAGCTTATTAGTACGCAATGCCAGTGTAAGATTACCTTCATACCTATGATTTAAATAGAATTATATTAGATTAACATCTTGTTTTAAAAGTTTTTTAAAGGCGCTGTCAGTCTAAAAAACCATTAATGTTGTGATTGATACAATCTTCAATCTAGTTATTAAGCGCTGGCTTGTATTAGCTTTAGATGATTAATTAAATAAAGAAATTCAGAAATCAAATCAATTATAATTTAAGCCGAGAAGCTTAGTAGGTGCTATAATTTGTACAAAGGACTCCTATTTTTTAAGTGTGATCCAACGCTAGAACTAAATGTAAGCGACTAGTATATAAGTTACGAATTGCTATTTCTACTAAGATTTTCTAAAAATGTTGTACACATCAGCAGACGTTCCGGCTGATGGTGAACGGTTTCCATCACTTATAGACGTCTGCATCACCAGTGGTATTCCCGGTCCTTACCGGGAATACCACTGGTGATGCAGACACCATCAGCCGGAACGTCTGCTGATGTGTACAACATTTTTAGAAAATCTTAGTAGAAATAGCAATTCGTAACTTATATACTAGTCGCTTACATTACCATCATTACCGACATATTGTCGTTCTTCTAAGTCGAGAAAAAAATGTGGACATTTGAATATTTCCTATGTTTGTCAGCCTCCTTTATTTCTAACACATTTTCTCCTGCCTTAGGGCAACTGGTAGAAAATGCTATTGTAGCATTAAGTTAGTCCTAGATATGTGCTGAATAATAAATAAATAAATATCTTTGATTCATTCAATCTCCCAGTTGCTTTAGCAACGAAATCAAAAACTTTTCTCACAGTCGAAAAAACATCATGAAACATTAGAATATTCGCACAACCAGCTGTTTTCGATACGTACATCGTCGAAGCCGTTTTATTTACGTGTTAAATGGATTTTACGACAGCAGAACAGTTATTGTTGAATGTATACTCGTATTATTATCGCCTATCTATCATAATATTAATATTTCGTTGGGAAACGGACCATGGATTTGAATAGGGTTGACAATTAAATTTTAGTGCCGTGTCGTTTTTCTAGAATCAAGACTTGGACGATATATTATGTAGTTAAAGTCGCGGGTCACTCGATGACGAGATTTCATTTCATTCCAACACAGGTTGGAGTGGCATAATAATATATTAGACGCTCAAAATGAAATGAAATGATAATTATTGTAGTAAACACAAGCGAAAACTGTCATTTCAGTATTACCTAGGTATATCATTATTCAGAGATTTATTTGGAAGGCCCTTGGCTAGGGGCCGGACCGTTTTAATTCCGACTTTTAGGACTTTACCTCCACACGAACCTAGAATAACTTTTCGAAGACTTAGAAATTATAATATCTACAAAGCGCCTGCCATTTTCGTGCATCCTTTGATCTTTTAATGGCATTACCCCGTTGACACTTTCTAGAAAATAGCAACCCTAGGAGAAAATCCTTGCCCCACTTACTGCGTTAATTAATTAAGGAAGTAGACATACGGCGTAAATAACTTCTGCCGTGCATTAATATTGTGATATAATTTTAGATAAATTATGTCGAGAACTTGGTCTAGAAAATCTTAACATCTAGATAATTTTGTACGGGCTAGACGTTTAAATATTGTAGATTTTTTATTTTTACGGTAGGTATATCGACGAAATCCACTTATTTTATAACAAAGGGAATTTCTTTTTTATTACATTTTTATATATACCATGTATATACCATTTGCTAAACAAAATTAAATTCTCGTGAGTCTCATTTAAATTGTATATCTCTAGTAAATTATAATTTATATTAAAATACTAGTTTTAAATTACATGTCATAAAAATATTTTAATGTTATCAATAACAATTTCTACTAGAGATTAGACTTAAAATTATGGAGAATATAAAAAGCTAAGTGCTGACGTACTAAATCTAAATTAAATCAAAGTATGAATGGCTCGTTTTATAATAAATATCCTCCCACACAAAAAATCGCGAGTGTTGCGACATTTTAAAATAACGAAATTCAACCAAATCCGAAAATAGCGGGGTTTCGCTAACCGATTACATCACATCACGACATTCTCGATTCCTGCTCGTTTAATATTACTCGTAACTTGTTAGATATTCACCGGTCCTGCCGCCTGCCAAGCCCAATTTAATATTATCCCACTGAAATAATTAGTTAGCTCAGCGCGCAGCTAAACGATTTAAACGACGTTGCACATGTGTACAACCCTAACATTGTTAATAACTCGAAAAGCTTACCGTTTATCGATTAAACACACAATTCGCAACACTAATAATAAAAAAAAAACTTCACTTACTTCCGGTAACTGGAAAAAGTTTGATGTTTTTCAAGATGGCGGACGGAAAAGCGCGCGAAGCGAAGCGTGGATTCTGCGCGCCGATTGATCACGACGCTATCACAACAAGGGTGTCAGCTTATGTAATTTTAATTAACGGGGTTGAGTCTCGATTTGTGCTCATGGAATTTTTATCGCAGAGTCTGCGCTCCCGGCCAGCGTGCATACGTGACTAAGATCGTTTCACGTGCTTTTAATATAAAATTTGGTGGCTGGAGTGAAAAGCGGTAGGTAACTGGTGTATTTTGGAGCGCGTCACAAAGTCATGAGTGCATGGATGTAGCAACTGGAAGATGGACGCTGATTCATGTCCTGCAGGGGTGTGGGAGTCGAGTCACGTGTGGGTGAATGAATGCTTGTGTTTCGGGCATTTATCTATTTGTTTATTTTCAGATATCTCGTGACGGAAATAGGGCCAATACCTACCCACTTACTAATTTTACCAGAACTGAAGTCTTGTGACTGGCGACATTTTTATTCGCAACAAGTTTTCATAGGGCGCTGACACAAATCGCGATGCATTGCGACGCGAAGTTCTTGCGATGCATTCGCGGGAGTTCGCAGATATTAGCGAAGTGATGCGCAATGGCAAATATATTACATATGCTCTTGGTAACAGTTTTCATATAAAACTCTTTTAGCATGACATGTGGCCGCTTACAGTAATGTATAGATTATGATTAATAACTGTCATCACATACATTCTACTCTTGGGAATGTATGGAATGACAGTTCGAATTGACAACAAGACAAGACCTCGAACATACTCCGTGTTAGGTCCATAAACTTATTAAGTTTTTTTTCTTTAAATCTGCCAACAGCCATAGCGTTAGACTTTTATCAGATTAGTTGTATGATGAGCATTTGGCGTGGAATGTGCTCTATATGGTCAATGTCCAGTTGCTGACCCATCTAGGCATCTAGGGAAGAGCACATGAGCTCTTTTAGGCGCTTGACTGTTGCTTGCTGTAACAGATGAGTATATATTGATGAGTACCTATATAGTTTATATTGTTGTATTTGTGTGAACAATAAAGAGTTTTCTATTCTATTCTATATTAAGTATGTATATAGGTATGTACGTATCATAAAGTTCGACTGATATTAAAGGTATAATATCCGTCATCAGATCCAACTTCCGAATCCGTCAAACGACGGGTTCGCCGGCGTAGGGGTAGAACATTTCTTTTGGTGTTTTACGCTTTACGCATTACAGCTGGATGGCGGACAGAGAACGGATGATCGGATGATCTCTGTCTGTCATCTAACGTTTCTTCGAAATTTAGAAGACTGTGCCTGATCCGAATCCTGCCCTAGTCGGATTCGGATCGGGCACTGTGCGAAATCGATCTTAGGTACTCACAATCTGATGTCTCATATTTATTAAATGCAAAAGAATGTGTTTAGTATTATATTACAGCTTTATCCATAAAATTTAGGGTATCTTATAATCCTTAGATTATAAGATAGGATAGAACAGCTGGGCGCAACAAGCTAAGGGCCAGTTTTTCCCTTTGACCAACTGCTGCTTCTTTATAACCACCGTCGCTCTATTTTATGTATTTCCTTTCCCTGCTTGGTTGTCTGGAAGAGATCGCTATTAGCGATAAGACCGCCAATTGTAACACTTCTTTCTGTGTAATCTTAGTTCAAGTTTATATTGTTGTATTTGTGTGAACAATAAAGAGTTTTCTATTCTATTCTAATGCGGCCATGCCAGCTGCCAGACGCAGGCGCGGATCCAGACCATAATTTTGGGGGGGTCATCGGCCAATTTTTTTTTCAAACTAAGTATTTTATTTGGAGACTCGTGTCAGCGTAGTCTTGAAAATCTTACATTTTTCAGCACGAATGATGTGCGTTTAGCTTGCTCCGAGTGGCATGGAAACTAAATAGTCATATTTATATTAAAGCGCGAGCAGCTCGCTGCGAGCGCCGAGAAAATTTTGAATTTTTCAGCACGAATGATGTGCGTTTAGCTTGCTCCGAGAGGCAAGGAAACTAAATATTCTTATTTATAAAAGCGCGAGCAGCTCGCTGCGAGTGCCGAGAAATTTGGAATTTTTCAGCACGAATGATGTGCGTTTAACTTGCTCCAAGTGGTAAAGAAACTAAATTTTTTTTTTTTTTTTTTTTTTTTTTATGTTATGATGTAGAAGACGAGCAAGACGCTCTCCTGATGTTAAGAGATAACGGCTGCCCATAATCAGTACAGTGTTACCTAGGATTTCACAATTATGTGAAACTCTAGGAGCACTGCACCAACGCTTCTTACTCAAGAGTCATAAGATGTTAAGACTCTTTAGCCCAGTAATTTCACTAGCTACAGTGCCCTCCTACCGGAGCACAGTAATGTTTGCACATCACTGCTCAGGCGGTAGAATAACTGGCACTGTTGGGGTACCCACCTAGACGACCTCCTGCAAAGGAAGTCTACCCCCGGTAATAATCTTATTTATAGAGCGCGAGCAGCTTGCTGCGAGCGGCGAGAAAATTTTGAATTTTTCAGCACGTATGACGTGCGTTTAGCTTGCTCCGAGTGGCTAAGAAACTAAATATTCTTATTAATAAAAGCGCGAGCAGCTTGCTGCGAGCACCGAGAAAATTTTGAATTTTTCAGCACGTATGACGTGCGTTTAGCTTGTTTCGAGAGGCAAAGAAACAAAATATTCTTATTTTTAAAGCGCGAGCAGCTCGCTGCGAGCGGCGAGAAAATTTTGAATTTTTCAGCACATATGACGTGCGTTTAGCTTGCTCCGAGTGGCTAAGAAACTAAATATTCTTATTTATAAAAGCGCGAACAGCTTGCTGCGAGCGCCGAGAAAATTTTGAATTTTTCAGCACGTATGACGTGCGTTTAGCTTGCTTCGAGAGGCAAGGAAACAAAATATTTTTATTTATAAAAGCGCGAGCAGCTTGCTGCGAGCGCCGAGAAAAAATTGAAATTCTCAGCACGAATGATGTGCGTTTAGCTTGCTCCGAGAGACAAGGAAACTAAATATTCTTATTTATAAAAGCGCGAGCAGCTTGCTGCGAGCGCCAAGAAAATTTTAATTTTTCTGCACGAATGATGTGCGTTTAGCTTGCTCTGAGTGGCAAGGAAACTAAATTTTTATTTATAAAGCGCGAGCAGCTCGCTGCGAGCGCCGAGAAAAATTTGAAATATTCAGCACGAATGATGCGCGAGCAGCTCGAGAAAATTTTGAATCTTTCAGGATGAATGATCCGAGTTTTGCTCGCTCTGAGCAGTATGAAAATTAAATATTAATATTTATAGAGCGGGAGCAACTCGCTGCGAGCACAAAGACTTAGCTGCAAAGACGACATCAAGCGCGAACAGCTTGCAGCAGTTAATATAATCCAACTAATCCCAAATATGAAAGACACTGTGCAGTTTGCTACGAGAACCTACGGATAATTCGTAGGCGAGGACCGAAAAAAAGTAGCTTGGTAAAAAAAAATTAAAACAGCGAAACAGTTTCATGAACTTGTACGTAAAGCTTGCAGCTAAGAGAAAATTTCCTAATTTTAACTGTGAAAGTAGCGTAAAACCAGTTCATATGATCGGATTTTTTTCCGACTAGGATTTTGGGGGGGGTCATGACCCCCTTGACCCCCCCCCTGGATCCGCGCCTGGCCAGACGTAATACTTATTATGTGAACCTAATATACCTACTGATACTGCGGGTTATTCCGGACAAAATCGCCTCTCGTTTTGCTAACGTCCACTGTCAAATTTTAACAAAATTTTGAAAAAATCTTGACAATTCTTACGATAGGTACCAGTACAAAATTAAATGCAACTTATTTTTTTTAATATAGCATCTTTTGGTCGCCTCAAAGTGGCGTTTTTAAAAATAAAAATGTGTTTTATAGGTTATTTTTTGGTTACGTTTTGCTGCGCCGTCGTCTCTTTTTTGTCCAGAATCTAGGTTCTGATCTATGCCGCAAAGGAAATCTGCATCTGGTATCGCCTTCGCATTTTTTCTTTGGCCACTAGTATCTACTCTCGAATAGGTACCTACTCTTGACTTGAAGCTCGTTATAGGTTTAGGTACTATTTAATGCAACAATAATCACCAAGCTCACACGCATATGGCAAAAGGTCGAAAGGTCTCCAACGTTACGTTAACGAGACTAGTGCGAACTCTGGTTTTCTTAATCTCTACGCGGCAGAGTCGTGGACAATTAGGGCATCGAAGCGCAAGAAAATCGATGCATTTGAAATGTGGTATTGGAGACGAATGCTCCGCATTCCGTATACCATGGACGGCCAAAAGAACAAATAAATCTATTCTGGACCAGCTTCGCATACGAGTCAGGCTTTCAACAATCTGTTACCAGAAAATCCTTAGTTACTTTGGTCACATTGCCCGCCGACAGCCGGATAACTTGGATAAGTTGATCGTGACGGGCAAGGTGGAAGGAAAGAGACTCCGCGGCCGATCACCATGGAACAAAATACTCTACCGATCACGAAGTCGCTGGTGTGATAAAGTAACCGCCCTCACTGACTGTTGACGGTTAAACTAGATTTCAGATTTTTCAGCATCTGGCATCTGCCCTCACATAACTTTAAAAGCAAACCAACGCGAGCCCTTTTCTTTTATGCCCTTTCTCATTTCCTTTACACACAGATTTCACATCTACACAGGCCCCGATCTAGAGTATTTTATTTCATGCCCCGGTCTCGGTAAAGAGGCCCCAAGATATCTTTAATCAAGGCTGGCCCTGTAATAGCCGGTCCTTATGTGTGCTGCTAGCGCCATCTATATCGATTACCACAACTCGAATACTAAATTCAGTGGCACCATCTGTTAGTGAGTAGCAAAGCTTTTTCAGGAATTGTCAATACCGACCACAGATAAATGAGAATGTTTGGAATGGCAACACTGCCTTTTAGGGATTGGTGATTTAAAATCGAAATGGTAATAAATAATCGGTATGTAAGGAATACCTTCGAATTTTAAATAACGAATGGCGTCATAAATTCTATGAACCTACATGGATCATGGTTGTCTGTAAGAAATTGCCTAGTGCGATAAGACCGCCGATTGTTTACCTAGCATTAAGATATCTAACTCATTAAGCTTCTTTGTAATTGTTTGGTTTGCAATAAAGTATAATTCTATTCTATTCTACACTTAAATTAACAAATGACTGCTGTAGGATTAAAACGAGTATATAATAACAATTTAAATACATACTAAAAGGTAAATTTATGTTTAAGGATACAGCGATTAACGATTCCTTCATCTGTATTGATATCGATTTTCTCATTTTCTCATCTCTATTTTCATAAATTTACCAGTTTACGAATGTGTTTGTAGGAATGCAACATTGTTCATGAAAAACATCGATATCAAAATATCGATGTTTTTAAAAGTCAAACATCGATGTCGAAAATATCGATGTTTATGAACGATATATCGATGTATATGAACGATATATCGGTGTTTTTTAAAATACTTACAGGATTGACAAAATGGCCTTGAAATACAGAGAAAAAGCGTTTTCCTATCTGATTCACTTAACTTCACTCTCCGACCGGACCGAACAAACAAAACACATACACACAAACAAACCAAGTGACACTGACACATCACATCACACAGCACATTTCCGGAAAGGACTCGCGCTTATACTGCCTATACCGGTTTTTAATTAGGTACGCAAATTAAAAAAAAAAAATTAAAAAAGTATTGTTTTTGTATGGCAAGGTTTTGAGCAAGCAAGGTTGCACGAGTTCTTGGCAGTATACGCACGAATCAATAGATGGCGCTAGTAAACATCGTTCATAAAAACATCGCTCATAAAGAACGATATATCGTCGATGTTTTGAGTTTCAACATCGATGTAAAAACATCGATGTTTATGAACGATACATCGATTTTTTTAAACATCGATGTCCGATGTATCGTTTGCATCCCTATGTGTTTGTGACTATTGTGTTTTTTTTACATTTTTAAACGTTTTTTAACTAAAAAAGTTGTCATAGGCCTTTAATATTCTTAGGAAACAATTATTAGTGCATTATATGTCATGCGGTATAATTAAATTACAGGCCAGTCTTTGAGTGAAGCGGGCAACCTATTAACACAATAAATTAAGGTGGAAGGAATGTGATACCGTGCCCGCTATAGCTATAAACAAACAGCTGTCTGTAGATCTTCCTACACTTGTTGCATACTTACTTTCAAAAGTTAAAGATTTACCAGTTTGTGAGAAAGTGAACGTGCCCACTTATTCAATAGAAATGTAATTCATCGGTTCGTTTACCGTTACAAGAGTACGTGGGAAATGCACACCGATTAATTTAACGAAGAAGTTCGTTACGATGCACCTGCGATGCATATCATTGTGAACGCTGTGACGATGAAATAATAAAAAAAATCTAGCTAGCGGTTACGTAGAAACCGCAAGCTTTGTAAAAGTACAAGATACGACAAGTCAGTCTCAAAATGACTCATACTTGGTTGGGATTGTTTTGTTTTTACGGAATACCATGCCGATGAGTGGACTAAATTAGAGGATGGTCAAAAAAAGTGATTTAAAATTAAATGTGTTCTAAAAAAATAAATAGTTGTTTATTGGTTAATGGCGGGAATTAGAGCAGTGTTTTTGTGATGTGTGTTAAAAATAGTTGATAATAACATGGCTCAAAGCTCAGTGGACTCAGATAGGTTATCATCAGCTGGAATATCAACACACAGTTCAGGGACAGCTGGGACTGTTGGTGGTTCTGTTGTTGGTGTAAGAGATCCCGAAAGGAAACGGGATGATGAAGATGAGTACAAATTGGGACCTTTGCCTCCTATGTGGGAAAAGGCCTATACTCCATCGGGAGAGGTCTATTTTATCGAGTAAGTAATATTCTAGGTATATAGTTTTGTAAAAACATGGCTCATACTTTTGTTAATTTGCCCTGAAGTAATACTATTCTTACCAAACCTTTTACAATCATGTCTAATTATCTACTTTCTGTAATCTGTAGGCTTATAATCTCCATAATATTTCCCTTTTTAAAATGAGCTAGCCAATTATGACACCCCTGAGCCCCTAAACATTTATATATTTTAATTATTGCTGATGGCACAACAGTAAAAATTACTCTTCCAAATTCTTTCAAATTGGCAGGATTACCCAATCGGACAGTACAGAATACCAAAACAGAAGCTAAAGTGTAAATCATAGTAAAAAAACATCCAAGTAACAGTTCCACTTGAAAGAATGTTGCTTACAATCTAGTTTGTAATAAAGATGAGTTATTTATAGATGTAATGCACCTGTTTTCATGTTTAATGAGACTGATGCGGGTGTAGCAAATGATTACTTTGATCTATGAACATTTTATACAGAGTTACAGATGTTGTATTGCTTAAAGCAGATTATACTATAATTAATGTATGGATTTTTCTTATTAGTTCATTGTGAGTTAATACATTTCTGTATGTAAATTCTGCACTTTGAAAAACATATTACTGGGCATTACGAAATTGAGAAATGAATATCTCAGGGTGACATGTGCAATGAATTGAATTTAAGAACTTGTTCTGAATTAGCCACCTGATTAGCTTATTGTCAATTGTCTTAAAAAAAACTTACTCATTGAGCATTGAGTTTGTCTTATTCATCTACTTATCAAAATATTATGTTGTAATCATAGAGATAAAAACATGGACCTATATTAAAGAACTACCTCTGTTACCTGCCCTTTTATTGTTCTTATGGTCTAATTGGACCGGCTGTCCGGGGGAATCTTTGTAAAATACTCCCTGTATTATAGACAGATTCCTAAAATTAAGTTTTCTGCTATTACGCCCTACTCTTAAAGTTACAACTCTCCGTACAAAGTTGGTTGGCTGGAAGAGATCGTTCTTAGCGATAAGGCCGCCCATTGTGGACATTAATATTAGTACTTAAATTTAGTTTTAAGAGAGTATATATTGAGTGACGCTCTCTCGCTCGCTATTTATATTTAAAAATTTGTCAAATAGTGCGAGCGAAGAGTGTCACTCGATATATACGCTCTTAAGTATATTTTGTTAATTTTTGTCATAATAAGGGGCTGCGCAGACGACAGACTTTCCATGACGCACTTTTTAGTCTGTGAAAATAGAACCTATGCAATTATATGCAGTAACGCACACGATGACGGATTATTTGTGCGTTACTGCATATAATTGCATAGGTTCTATTTTCACAGACTAAAAGTGCGTCATGGATAGTCTGTCGTCTGCGCAGCCCCTTAAGAGTATTGTATTAACAATTAACCTTTTTAACTTTCAGTAACAACACAGGCACCTCCCACTGGCTCGATCCACGGTTAGCTAGAGTCCGGAAACACTCCCTCGGAGAATGTGGAGAGGATGAACTACCGTACGGCTGGGAACGGGTGACGGATGAGCGATATGGATCCTATTACGTTGACCATATTAACAGGAGAACTCAGTATGAAAACCCTGTGCTGCAAGCTAGGAGGATGAGAGGTAAATTTAAACTTCTTTTTACAATTCAAATGAACATAATATTATGATGGATGATAGAGTGGAATGGAGGAGGAAGACGTGTTGTGCAAACCCTACTTAGTGTGCTAAGGGTAAGAAGAATAAGTCTCCTTATTAAGATCAAAAAAAGGACTTTTTTTTGTTTTTTTTTTATACTTAATAAACCTACGTTTGACCACATCCCACACCTGATGGAAAGTAGAAATGTGGTTGATGATAGGTCACGTAAGATACCTATAAATGTACCTATTCACTCGTGCCTTGAAGATACCCAAGTGTGCTAAGGGTAAGAAGAATAAGTCTCCTTATTGAGATCAAAAAAAGGACTTTTTTTTGTTTTTTTTTATACTTAATAAACCTACGTTTGACCACATCCCACACCTGATGGAAAGTAGAAATGTGGTTGATGATAGGTCACGTAAGATACCTATAAATGTACCTATTCACTTGTGCCTTGAAGTTGTACCGCTCGGAAAACACGGATTACGGCAAAGTGTAATTTAAACTATAGTCTGTAAAGAACTATTATATAGAGACAACAATTTGCAGTGCACTTCGTTATGGAACCAAAGACATTAACCAATAATTTCCTTGCCCCCCAATGATTTGAAATTCAATATTGTGGACAGTACTGCGCCTGTCCTGAAATATTACATGTAAAATCTCATCATGAAGAGTAATTTCTGTGGTAACACGGTAATCTTCAGTCCAGCACACAGTAATGTATGCACTTTGCTGCCGGCAGATGAATAACTGTCAAAGGTACCTACCCAGACGGCATCTGCAATAGAGGCACTACAAAAACTTCTAAGATTTTCTCTTTATATAAACAGTAATTATTACAAACCAGACTTATGCATCAAGAATTACATAAAACTACCATGAACCATGCATTATCCATTACACCACAGTTATTATGCCATATTCTTCATGTCTGTAGTCCGTAAGGAAATATACTATTTAACAAATGTTCCTTACACTTCCTAACATATTCCAAGACAATTGTAAAAGCGTTGATAAATAGGATCGGTCATTATGAATTCACAGTTAAATCGTTTTTCAATGCAAATTTAACATGCTTGAATAATTTCACACACAGTTTCGTGAATGATAATTTTACTGTTTATGATAGATATTACACAATATCTATTGAACTATGCATTGATTAGTTAAACAAAAATATTGTAAAAGAAGTTTTTTTAATTTGATTAATATGTACCTACTTCTATTGATACGAAAAAAACATAAAAAAATAACAATATTTTAAATCTACAACTCGTCTTAAATATTAATTTGGTAGTCTGGATGATATCGCTATTAGCGATAATTCTATGTTCTTGTATAAAATTGTGATGTTTCAAAAAACAGTTATCAAATCTAAATAGTATGAAACTATCAGTTTTAGTCTTAAGTTAAACAAACACAGTAGTGGTCAGTTCATATAGATATAGGGGGTTATAGTTTAGAGTAAACACACATATCCTGGACTACAACCCAGGTTTTAAGTTGTATTTTTCATTGGTTGTAATCAGTTTGTGTGATTAAATAAATATTAAAAATCTAAAAAATACTGACTGAAATAGAGTTTCTAAGATAAGACGAACTTCGCGTCCCAAAATCTGATTCTTTGTTTTAATTTTATATCAAAACCAAGTCTAACAATGGATTCAAGTGAACATTATGGCCATCCTTGACCCGATTCAATGTTTTTGTGTACCCATCTGTGGACCACATTAAACAAACTTCAAGCTTGGTTACTACACAATATTTGGATAGTATTTAAATGGGTCCTGGGAAGTATACGATTCAAAACAAAAAAGCATTTTCCAAATCGGTTTTGGCACCTACGATTTTTCGATGCACTCATAAAACAAGTGTAAGAAAGTAACAAATTTAAAAAAAACTTTTAAAAACAAGCTTTTATTATTAATACTATCCAGTACCAAAGTACTCGTCAAGACGAATCAAATGAGCCCAAACTCGACGGGCTTGCGTTGTTTAATTACGAAGTTCCTATGGCCACCTTCCAGCTCCATCATCAGATCAGCTCGATGTCATAATAATATTGCATTGTCATCCGATTTATACATGTATGCAAAATCATGATTCAGCTCAATCGGAAACCGGACAGTGGGCTAAATTAAACTTGCAAGATTTGATTACATACAAACAACGGGCAGGTGTCAAGCTGGCAAATTTTGCCAGCAGTTGTGAACCTTTTTGAAGCAATTAAAATCAACAAAAGTTTTACACATTGATCAATAACTACACCAGACAACACCAATACCATCCTTCGGGGTTATGCCGGTCCAAAATCGCTTCTCGTTTTGCTGGCGCCCACTGTCAAATTTTAACAAATTTTGAAAAAAATCTTTTTTTTTTTTTTTTTTTTTAATTTATTTATTTAAAGAGCTTAATCACTATTTACAAACGATTATTACGCTCTGATAAATCTTCCTTAAAAATAAATATGTAACACATAACGAAAAGTTACTAGCTTAACAAAACACAATGATACGTTTGTTGCACTAAGATAACTGTAGTAGCATGCAAATTACAAATAATGAGAAACATTACAATACCTACAGGCTACGTATTGAGGCTCCCTGAGGAGAACGCAATATTGTAAAGATTTACTAAATACCTAATTTTCTTTGAATGAGGGTCTGACAAGATTATATTACAATCAGCTGCTTGATTTAATATATTTTGGCACTTAGTTGCCCTGTAGGAGGAGTTCCGCACACAGTCCATCAAGACGTGCAAAAGGTCTTCTGGAACGCCGCATTGTTCGCAGTTCGGCGACATGACCTTCTTCATGAGGAACGCAAACTTCTTGGATGGAATGTGCCCGGTCCGAAGCCTCATGATAACTATTATATCTTTCCGAGTAAACTTGTGCTTATCTATCCAAGGTATCCTAAAAGGTTGAGGCTGCACAGTTTTATACCAGATACCTTTTTCTCTCGAACGGATGTCAAAGTATTCCTTCCATAACTCGTAGCATTGTTTTTTAATTAAACAATGAATGTAATCTGTATAATTAGGTACAATAGAATAATCAATGCCATCTGTAACTGCCTGTCTAGCTAACTGGTCTACACGTTCATTATGCTCAATACCGCAGTGAGAGGGAATCCATTGTAGTTTTATCGATAAGGACTTAGACATCAGTTTAAAAATACTATCTAGGACTGTATAGGCTATCGGTATGCCTCGTATGCCCGAGACGCACCGAGCCAGATGCTGGAGGGCGCTTTTTGAGTCGGTAAATATAACCACATTACTATATTGTAATGACTCCGCGTAAGATAGGGCCTCACAGATTGCGATAAGCTCCGCCTCCATAATGCATATTACGTCAGAATTTATTTTAAATTGCAAACTGATGTCGCACTGAGGATCAAAGACAGCTGAACCTGTACCCTGATTGTCTTTAGAGCCGTCCGTGAATAGTTTATAATAGCTCTCAAATTGTCGATTAATGTACTCAATGCATGTTGACTTTAAATTAAGTGGGTCATAATGTTTTTTAGCCTTTATAAGATTAGGTATGGTCACAAAAACTACGTTAGACAAGTCTATTCTACTCATCCAAGTTTCTAAACTGAACATCTCCAACAGCCGACTAGAGCGTATAGGTACCTCAAAAACGTACTCATACATAGATAATAATAACGGTGGCTTTTTATTACGCCAGTAGCTAACATGTTTATATTGATTTAGTTCATTTAATAAGTTAATGGTTATATTATTATATCTAGTTCTTGCTTTTAATACAAATTTACCCCCTAAATAAGATCTTCTAATGTGCAATGGAGGGAGACAAAGTTCACTTTCCATTGCATGAATTGGTGTAGTTTTGATAAAGCCTCCGATTACTCTTAGAGCCTGGTTCTGAATTTTGTCAAGTTTACCTACATTCTTCAAGCTACTATTATCAAATAAAAAACTTCCATAATCGAGTCTGCTTCTAATAGTGGCGATATATAATCTTCTGAGATGTTTAGGGTGAACACCCCATCCCGAGCCTGCTAGAATTTTAAACAAATTTAGAAATTTTGTCACTTTATTAATTAATTCTGCAATATGTCTGTTCCATTTTAATGACCTATCAAGCCACATTCCTAGATACTTGACAGCATCGACCACTTCTATTGTTCTATTATTAATTTCAAGGGATATTGGATTCCTGTTAATACCTTTCTTAAATATACATATCTTAGTTTTAGTAGGAGATATATCTAAGCCCAAGTCAATGAGCATATCGTACATAAAATTTAATGCTGTTTGTAAACTATCGGCGGCCTCATCAATATCTTTATATGTTATATACAATGCAAAATCATCTGCGTACTGGGAGACATTAACATCATCAATATGATTTTTTATTTGTCTACAGATGAAAATAGTCGCTACATTGAACAAAAGAGGTGAAATAGGGTCCCCTTGAGCTAAACCTCGTCCGGTTGATCGGGTCAAATTAATATCACTGTCTACCTGAATACATAGATATCGTTGTTTTAAATATGTCCAAAGATATTTACATACTTTTGCACCAACACCTAGTCCATCTAAAATCATAAGCATAGTGGTAATATCCACATTATTGTAAGCGTTCTCGATATCTATAAAACACCCTAAAGTAATGTGATCTTTTGAGAATCCCAACTGTATCCGAGTAACTAAATTGCTGAGATTTTCTAAACAACTTTTGGTTTTCCTGAACCCGGTAGTTTCTTCAAAAAAATAATTTTGCTTCTCAATCACCCATTCGAGTCTATTTGTCAACATTGAGTGAAAAATCTTACATAAACAAGACATTAGGGCAATCGGTCTTAGAGATGGATTAGCTGACGAGTGACCTGGCTTTGGAATAGGGACAATTCGCGTATCTCGCCACTGAGTCGGAACGAAACTTAAAGAATAGAATGTGTTGAACAAATCGAGTAAAAAGTTAAGAGCATTCTCAGGTAAATGTTTAATCATAGTGTAAGAAATATTATCAATACCTGGAGCGGTGTCTTTTGATTTTATACATCTTTGTAATTCACTGATTGAAAAAGAAGCTTCGATCTGATGGTTACTGGATACAAAAATTGGATTTTTAGGACAGACAAAATCTGGGGTCAAGCTATGTAAGAGTTTATTAGCCGAAAGCACATCAACATAATTATTGCTATTGTTCCTGTATCCCTTCATCCATTTCATTTTACGCCACATCTCATGTACTGAGGTGGATTCATCTATTGAGGAACAAAACATTTGGTAAGATTTATTTCTGTACTTTCTTGTTAATGTTTGAGCAATTTTGATTTTACCTTTTAACGTATCTAAATTAGTAGGAGTAGGATTTTTCCGAAATTCTGTTAGAGCTAAACGCCTTTCTGCCACTGCTTTAGACAATTTAGTATTCCAGTAAGTTTTTGGAATAAAGTTCTGATTAGGACTTTGGACAATTTTATAATACGGTATATGACAATCTGCTGCTTCATTAATAGTGCTAAGGAATACATCATAACTACTCTGCGGATCATCGTTAACTGTACGATCACAAGTAGATAATCGCATTTCAACCAACTTTGAATACTCGCCCCAGTCGGCCTTTTTAAAATTTCGTTTCTTTATAATGTGTTGATAATTACTACTATACGCTAAATTTAATTTAACAATCAAATGATCGCTTCCCAATGATTCATTAGTGACTTTCCAGTCCAAGTGTGAGGCCAGATCAGACGATGCCATAGAAATATCTGGGGATGATTCCTGTAAAATTCCGCCAACATATTTAACACGAGTAGGTCGACCATCATTCAAAGATACATAATTATTATCCATCAAAGAATCAAAAATATCGTTACCCCTCAGATCAGTCTTACATGACCAACTGTTATGATGACCATTAAAATCACCTAAAATTAATGTTTTATTACTTTTATATGAGAAAATTTGGTCCCAGTCACGCTGAGTAGTACGTATAGTAGGCGGACAATATATACTCATAACCAAATCAATAAATGGACAATTAAGCATTTTGATACATACTACCTCAATTCCGCGATTTGAAAAATGGACTGGCACTAATTGTGATTTAACAGACTTGTGTACTATAATCGCAACACCACCGTAAGAATCGTAACGGTCTTGACGATATATATTATAACCACTGAATCTAACACTTATATCAGGGTTCAACCAAGTCTCCGCAATAGCCGCGATATGAACTCTTTCACTACACAATAACTGGTCAAACTCAACACATTTAGGATTCAAACTTTGTGAATTCCACTGAAAAATATTTATTCTCCGGTCCAATACCATAACTATGGATTACCAAAAATATTAAAAGGCAAATCTCGAATTCTCTGCCCAACGAACGCTACGATCCATTCAAAAAATAGTGACGCTCCTTTACTTATTTTACTCTTCATGTCATCCTGAGATTCAAAAAATACTGAATAAAGTTTAGCGAGCAATTGCTTAAATTTAAAGCTAGAAAGCAACGTCTCCCTCTTTTCTTTTCTCTCTTCTTCTATTCTCTCTCTTTCAGGGTCGGGTTCACAGCTCATATCCTCTGATCCCGATGACACATTCCAGTCGACTTCTATTCCTGCCTTTGTCTTGATTTCCCTCTTTTTCTTTCTTTGTAATTTTTGAGATTCCGGTTGAGGAACATTCAGAGGAGGAACCTGTGGCGATTGCATATTTTGTATGTTGATTGTATCAGAAGTAGACGCTCCGTTAACAATATTTGCGTAGGATGGTCCGTTCACATCTTGAGACAGCGTTCCCGTGTTTAGTTGTTTCGGCTCAGCTCGTGACCTCGTAGGTAAAATTGGAGACTTCTCAATGTCCAATGGGGGAAAATCGGCGGCGGTGGGTACATATATCTGATGAGCTTTTCTATACGAACAATTAGATTGCGCCATCAATTCCCGCAGGCGTTTTTCTTTTCTAAAAGTGGGGCAAGATTTATCAAGTGCCATATGTTGTCCTGTACAGTTAATACACTTGAATGCAGTTGTCTCGCAGTTTTTGTGGTCCTTCGTGCATTTGGGACAAATCGTTTTCTTCGAAGGACAAGCACGTAAGGAATGCCCAAAACGCCAACACCTCGAACATTGCGTTACCGGAAAGACATATGGCACCACATTAATTTTCATCCCATAAATGTACACGTATGATGGTAAAGTGGAACCTTTGAAAGCAAGTCGTACTGACTCACTATTTTCCCAACGAGAGTCGTCCTCCTTATTAGTCTGGTCCTCTTGACTGGTTGGGTTTTTGGGCGCGACATCGCTTTGAGACTTTCTACGCTTTAATCGCTTAACTTCAATGACATCACACGTACTGGATATTACTGCTAACATATCTTGGTCGCTCAGTTCCAGTTCAACATCTCTAATGACTCCATAAGAAACCGTCACTTCCAACGGTTTATGGCATCTCCAACCCAAATCCTGAAGAGGTTTACAATTTACCAACACATCGGCACTTGTCGCATCCTCAAATTGTAAAAACACACGAAAGGGGCTCAAATATTTGACTCGGCATACGTTTTTGATGTCATTTGATTTTAGCAGTCTAGCGAATGCAAATTGTTTCGGCAGTTTTTCCACGCAACTTACATAAATGTCCACTTTTTGCGACTTACGTTTACCATTTCTGCCGACTTCGATCCACCTCTCTTCTTCGTCGTCTTCTCGCCCTCTTTTATTACCGCGTGAAGATTGCTCGGTATGCAGTACTTCAACCCCTATGTCATCGCTCGATATCATGAACTCGTTATCTACACTTATTCCCGATCTCTCTTCTATATAATTTTCCATCATGATATTGTCCACAATATTTTGGCACTCCATACTTAAAGTCGAATATTCATCGCTCATAATATTAGATAAGGAACACTGATAAGCGAACCCTAATTACTTGATGACACGCTCCATGCAACAATAGCACGGAGCGGTCGGTAGGTATCGACGCGTAGTTTAGACGTTCCGCAATAAAAATAACAGACGTGTGCTTCGGTCTATAGTAGGCACCGAACTGAAAATTCTTACGATGCCTGTACAAACTCAAATGCAACTTCATTTTTCTTTAATTTAGCATCTTTTTGGCGCCTCAAAATGGCGTTTTTGAAAATAAAAATGTGTTTATAGATTATTTTTTTGCTTACGTTTTACTGCGCCGCCGTCTCATTTTTGTGCAGAATTTAGACCCTTGTTTTGTTTCAGCGGAGAAGATAGCATCAGAAAATGGCAACACAAGCCAAGCAAACAGTGCTACACCAACTGGAGAACTCAGAGGGGAACGATTCACTCTCAATCTCACTAAAGGCACTCAGGTTTGTATGAGTATGATCAGCTGATATCCCAAGCTGAAAATGCCCTTGTTACTTTACCTAAGAAAATTAAATTTTTGTCAGTAAATACGCATAATATCAATATAGTCAATGAGGAGATTGTAGCAACACATGCAACATATGAGCAGCGACTGAGAAATCACCCAAATACCCGCCACCCAGCTTACCAGAATGAGCTATACACCTCTTGAGACGCAAACATGTACTATCCCAAGATTAGGGAATGCTGAAATAGACGAGATGTTCCCAATGGGGACTCACTCTATTGAAAACAATTCACACAACACATCTACTAAAAGTTGTACTGATTGTAGATAAAGGATATAACAACAAAAAAAAACACGCATAGTCACTAGTGTGCGAGGCAATAGTCCCTTTGTTCTATGCTTAATTAAGTTATAACTTTAAATAATTTTTGGTTTTACCCTCTGAAAAACGTAAATTTTATTGCAGAGTCCGAGCTATCAATGCGCAATTCACATACCAATAAATTTCATTACTCAATACTCAATACTTTAATTGCTCCCTTAGAATTAGGTACATAATAAGGTCTTAGTGTAGTTTGCACATAAGTATTTCTAAGGACCCTGGTGGGCACATGCAATTTAGAAGGTACAATAATTGTTATTAAAATTAAGAAATGAAATAATAGTATTTTAATAATTTTAATAGGACGTGTTAGAGAGGATGATATACATATGTACATATTTTTATAATTTATTTATTTTAGTGTAAAATCTTGCAGATATTCTTCTATACTGTAATATGATTTGTTTAAAAGTATCGATTTTAGGTTTTTTATAAATTTGTTGTAGTTAGGTTCGTTTTTTAGGTTATAAGGTAGTTTGTTGTAAATTTTTATGGTCATTACGTATGGACTATTAGAGTGGATGGACAGTGAGGAGTTTGGAAGAGCAAGTTTATTTCTAAGTCTTAAATTGTACTGGTTTTGGTTATCGTCGCGGTTTGTGTATGAATGGGGGTGATCGCGGACGAATTTACAAAGTTCTGAAATGTATATGCAGGGCAAGGTAAGGAGTTTATATTTCTTGAAATATGGTCTGCAACTATCGGTCTGTTCTATGTTGGCTAGGATTCGAATGAGTTTCTTTTGTAATATGAAAAGAGAAGGTGCGTCAGTACTGTTTCCCCAGAGGGTTATCCCGTAACTGAGCCAAGAGTGAACGTAGGCATAATAAGTGGCTAAAGCTGTTTCAAAATTTGTTGTAGATTTTATCTCTCGAAACGCGTATGTAAAACTTGAGATTTTTGTTCGTAGATGTTGTATGTGCTGTTTCCAAGTTACATTTTTATCTATATTCAATCCTAGTAAATTAAAGGTGTTTACTGTCTCTAATTTGATGTTGTTAAATGAGAAGTCGATGTGAAGGGGCGTTTTTTGATGTGGGTGAAAGGTGATGATTTTAGTTTTATTGTAGTTAATTTCTAATTTGTGTGAGCTTATCCAGTTTGATGTTTTTGTTAATAAATTGTTTAGCTTAGTTTCTATGGTTGAATTGTTATGGCAAGATGTTAGTACCTATAGATATATCGTCTGCAAAGCAAATACAGGGTTCTTCTATTATTTTAGGTAAATCGTTGATGTAAATGAGAAAGAGCAAACAACCTAATACGCTGCCCTGCGGAATTGATGAATTTGTTATTTTGATATCGGATTTTACATGTAATATAGTTTTAGAGTTATTATTAAAGTATTCAATTTCTACAGCTTGTGTTCGGTTTTTAAGGTATGATTTAAACCAGGTATGAGCTGTACCACGAACCCCTATATTGTATAGTTTGTCTAATAAGATGTTATAGTTTACTCTGTCGTATGCTTTTTTCATATCCAGTAGTATACCTACTGCGTACTTTTTTGTATTTATTAAGTCTATAACTTGTTGCATGAATTTAAATACCGCCAAAGTTGTGGATTTTTTCTTACGAAAGCCGTGTTGTGAGTCATGAAATAGGTTATATTTTTCGCAGAAACTATAGACCCGGTTGCAAATGGCTTTTTCAAAAATTTTTGATGCAGTCGGGAGAAGAGCTATTGGACGATAGTTATTTGGGTCTGTCTTTGAATTTTTTTTGTGAATTGGTCTTATGATTGCATTTTTGAGAAAATTGGGGAAGATGCCTTGGTCGAAGGACTGGTTAACTAGAAAACAAAATGGGGAAGTTAATTCGTCGGCACAATTTTTCATTAAGGATGGTGGAATTTCGTCCATCCCATGAGAGTTTTTGTTTTTTAATGATTTAAGAAGTTTATTTATTTCGTGGTTATCAACTGGGCTGAGGTATATGGAATTTTCTGTTGGAGATAGGTTGGGTAGGATGGTTGAGCTAATGTTGTCGATTTCGGTATTATTTTCTACAGTAAAGTTATTTATAAAGTGGTTTGCAATTTGTTTTGGGTCAGTTATAAGTGAGTCGTCTACTGTTAATTTAATGTTGTTTTTTTCGTGTTTAATTTTTTTGTTTGTTCGTTCATTGACTATATTCCACATTGTTTTGATTTTATTAGAAGATTTTTTCATTTTATTTATATAATGAATACGTTTAGATGTTTTTACCGTTAGTTTTAAAGTTTTTTCATATTTTTTATATAGATTTTTTTAGAATATAATTGTTGGAGGTTGTTGCATGAATTTTCAGTAATCTTTTATTTTGACATGATTTTTTAATACCTACAGTTAGCCAATATTTTTTGTACTTAGATGTGAGTTTCATTTTCTTTTTTTTTTCTTTTCTTTTCTTCAGCGGATTTTGGTTTTTATACTATGCATGTATAAAATAATATTATAAACGTAAAAGTTTGTAAGAATGGATGTCTGGATGTTTGTTACTCTTTCACGCCTAAGCGGGTGGACCGATTGAGCTGAAATTTTGTACATAGATAGCTTAGACCCTGGAATAACACAAAGGCTACATAAGTACTGCGGGTAAAACCGCTGGGCACAGCTAGTTGTACATATAAACATTCCCCTTGAACCACTCTCTCTATTCAAATTCTCTTTAAGTTAGAGTTAGGCGCTACGAAGTGCGCGCGGATCCACTTGTTTATAATATTTATTGTATGATTTACTGCCTCAGTCCACTCATTATTGTCGCTTTGGCTATATTGACCTATAATTTTAGCGTCAGTGGCCCAGTGGTCATACGTCCGGCTTTTAATCCGGAGACACACTGAGATTTGAACCCAGGGTGGGTTCAAATCTCAGTGTGTGGCAAAAAGTTTGCCTGAACGATACCGTGTTTCGGAAGGCACGCAAAACTGGGTCCCGGCTGTTTCTTATAAGATATGTAGGAGGCAGTCGTTAGGCCATGTTGCAGGCACAGTAGTAATCTCGGCGACCTGAAACTGCAACATATAGGTTCGCCCCACAACCTATAAATTGTGATTTGACTCTGACAGTGTAAGTAGGGTAACCTGTTCTGTTGGAGTATAAACCCCAATTATTATAATTCTATAATTTTATTTTCAGGGTTTAGGTTTTACACTGATTGGGGCTGAAGGCATACCAGAGACGGAAGGCTATCTACAAATACGCAGTATTGTTCCAAACAGTCCAGCTTGGATAGATGGTAATTAAGAGTTTAGCACAGAAGTAATACAACTAGAAGTAGCCATATTATGTGTGAGTGTGATGGCAATAGGGAAAATTCTGTGTGAAGAAAAAGGAGAACCTATTTTCCTTCCGTCACTTTCAGCGTGGCCGGCGGCCGGTATAGATTTTTGTCAAACTGTCAAACTGCTTCACTTTGATATATAATGATATCTATGTGCTTCATTTTTTTTCCAAAATTTTAAAGCAATTGGAGAAAATACAATGATATTCAACTAGTTTATGACCTAAAATATCAATATATCGCGTATTTTCATGAAATAATGAAAATCCGTAAACTGATTTTTTGTCTCATCGGTGGCCACGTTGATGTGAATCCCCTGGAGTTTAGATTACAAAATCTTATTAAATATACTTAGATGAACATAACGAAGTCAATATACGACAATATATAACGAAACAAATACGACACGGAATATAAATTCATATAATTAATTTATTGAAAATTCCTTCTTTTATTGCACATATTATAAAAATCGTTTCATATTTAAAAAAATGGCAAGTGCATATATAATTTTTTTTTGCAAAAATTCTTTTCATGCCATTTTTTAATATATCAAACTGAAAACACTATTAAATGTGTGCAATAATGTAATGGAGGGCTGTTCTTAAGGAATTTTCAAAAAACATATTCTATGAATTTTTATTTCAAAATTTGTGAAATAGTGCGAGGGAGAGAGCGTCACTAGATATCATCATCATCTCAGCCGTAGGACGTCCACTGCTGAACATAGGCCTCCCCTTTGGACTTCCATATGTACCGGTTGGAAGCGACCTGATATAACTAGATATATGGGTCAAAATCAGAGAGGTGAGCATTTTAGGTTTTGAAATATCTGAGATATTAAACGTTATTTAGAGGAATATTAACGAGTGGAATATGTTGTGTCATTTGTCATGAACCTTTCCTGTGAAGAGGCACGCACAGAAATAAATATTTTAGAAATTATACCTATTCATTAGAAAAATGCCAGGATATTAAATCATTTCGGGAACACTTTTTAATATTTTTTTAATAATAATATAACCAACGCTCTTAACAGTCACCATCAATAAATTATAATTAACCTGTTCCTCTATCGGTAAACGCTGTTATTTTGTATATTTTTAAAATAAAAAGACTTATTTTTCAAATAACTCTGTAAATTTTCAATAAGTGTTAATTTCGTTTCAAATTTTTAATTTCTTGTATACATTTGTGCAGTACTTTATGACTTAATAATTTAAATACAAATGTTGAAAGATCGTTTCAAATTGTGTATGCAAGATTTAACTATAGCATTACTCATTAGTGATATATTTGCCGTTTTTGTTCTGTTCCCGAAAATGATGGGAGTGTTCCCAAAATGACAATGAAGTGGATAAAATGTTAATAACTCGTTCAAAGGGGACATAATATTATGCAACATCATTTTGTTTAAGTTTAAATAACTTTGCTAAGTTCTGCTGAGGACGAACTGAGGTGTAAGCGACTGCTTTTACTAACAAAAAAAAATCATGTTTGAGTGAAAGTTCTCCTTAACATTTTCGTACGATGTACCTTACGATGTTTTTTGATACGGTTGCCACTGACGCATTTTTGAAAAACCTCTCGCTGTTGATAATTTTTAAGTTATTTATCAACGGTGAACTTCACCAAATAATTGACGTTTACGAAGTAACAGAACATTCTCTTGAACTTCATCTTTTTTTGTCTATACGTTTGAGATTTTTTCTCACAGCTTTCTTTGTATACTCTTCTGCCTTTCAGTCATATCACTAACAAGTCTTTACTTTATTTACAGCCTTCTTTCACGGTGTTTTTTTAATAAACTACACTGTCCTGTTTTGATCGTTTTCTTAACTTCTTTTTCACTTAATTTTTATTACTTTCCATGTTACCCTTTCTAAATAGTTTGCTAAAACCAAAATTTTCCATGGTTATATGTTTTTAAAGCATTAAAGCCTCATATTGCCTGAAAATTATCATTTCGAGAACGCGTCATATACAAGAACATTCCCAAAATGACCGTTCCCAAAATGACTATCTGATGAATATTTTCATATCACGCATGACGCCGTCATGTTAGATATTGGTTCAAGAGCTTAGGAACACGTGAGCTGTAATATTTATAATAATTTAGCAAAAAGTATACAAATTGTTGAAAAACTAATCACCAAACAGCGTTCCCGTAGTGACAGGGAATTGAAGTACGCTTCCCAAATACGAAATTAAAATGCACTTATCAACAAAAACAATTACTTTTTTCCATAAACACGATATTCGTTTTTTCCATTGGCAATTGAACTTCACACTATTGCTCGCTAATGCTACATAGCGCGTTTTGTTTTAATTACATCGACTGGTATCCACCGCGTTCACTGAATGATTTAGTAAACGCCAGACAGCATTTGAATAGTCAAAATATGAAGGAATTAGACTGGTGTGACAATACTTATGACCTGACTAGGTAATTTAATGAATTTCAAAACTAGTATTATAAAATAATAATTTTAAGTCTTACTTTTGAACATTTTTAACTTGTCTTAACTATGAAACATGGTATAAGGACGCGTTCCCAGAATGACTATTTAGACCTTTTTCGTTTAAATCAAGCACTATATTATCGTAGACAAATAAATATGATAAGTGCCTTGTAATTATGTGCAAAACCTTTATTTCGAAATAGGTATTTTAGTAATATCACGTTATTTTATTATGAAAATCTATGTCAGAAGCATGATTCTTACCTCTTTGATTTTGACCCATATACGCTCTTAATATTTTTTTTTAAATTTTTGTTACCGTATCATAACACGTAACACTAACGGTAGTTTCCAAAATTGGACACTCTACAACGACATAATGACGTCTTTTTTTTTTTCCAGGCGGTCTCCGTCCGGGCGACGTGGTGGTAGGCGTTGGTTCACGGAGCGTACGCGGACTATCCCACGCCGCCGTGGCCAACATCTTCCAACGCATCACGCCCGGGACGCCCGTCACGCTGCATCTGCTCCGAGGTATTTTTTTTTTATTGCGAGGGTAAATGCTTTTATGCATACCCGAACCTCCCGGGGGAGAGGCACAGGTTATGTGGGACTCATTCGCCGGCGGGAGTGCACGGCCGACAATAATACCCACTAAAACCCCTCGGTAGGCCGTCTTTCCCGCCTTCATGGGGCAGGATGGGGTCGCAGTTGCATTCACCATCCCATGCTCCGAGGTATCTAACACAAGGGGAAGCTCTTTCGGAGAGTTGAGGGATTTATCCCGCCTTCTTGGTTTAGTCTGCTGCCATCTACGGCTGCATCGTCGCTTAACATCACGGGAGATCTGGTTTTAAGGCTAACAATAATGAATTTTAAAAAATCTTTTAGTGCAACAATAATAATTGTACTCGCTGGAAAGTGGCCTGTGTTATTTATTCCAGTATCTAAACTCTCTATTACCTAGCTCATATACATAGGTAGTACATAGGTACTGGAATATAGATTCCAAATTTTGAGCACAATCGGTTGCTGTTAAAGTGTAAAGCCGCGTCTCCAGCTCCTTTTTTGGTCTACACTCTCAACAAAAACACGTCAACACACAGCAAAATTCCCCTACACAAAAAAAATAATAATGTCTATGCTTCAAGCTTCAACAAATGTTTTTTCTTTGTTTATTCATTTATTTATTTACTAGCTGAGCACGGCGGTAAGCTTCAACAAATGTTTTTGCTTTCCATAGCCGATGGAAAGCAAAAACATTTGTTGACGCTTGAAGCATAGACATTATTTTTTTGTGTAGGGGAATTTTGCTGTGTTGACGTGTTTTTGTTGAGAGTGTAGACCAAAATAAGAGCTGGAGACGCGGCTTAACATTACACAATGATGTGAAATTCAAGGTGCACTGCACCAACGCTTCTTACTCAAGAGTCATAAGATGTTGACATACGTACACAAATGCATGTAGACATACTCGTACTTTTTCTGTGTTTGCCAGGTATAGCATCGAATATCTGTATGCATTTTATCATATTATTTCCAGGTTATCCGTTAACATTTGAAGAGGACAGTAATACTCGAGTATTGAGTACGTTAGCCGTGGACGCGACGGCGCCTTCCTCTGATGCCGTAGCGATGCAACAACTTACCAGGGCTTTACGAACCAGGTATTACTGTGATTTAACATTTACCAATGAAACCAACATGGCTTTTGGAAAGCTACAAATAAGGTAAATATACGGCCTGGCCTTCCTGTGAGCGTCGATGGTGTGAGCGATCAGAAAGAGATTACCAATTTATTTACCATACCAAGATCTTTTCACGATGAAAGCGCCTCTGGGTGCGTCGGTGCCGGTGCTCAATGCTGACACGAACAACATCTTCCTGGCTAAAGAAGTCTCGAAAGCCATTATAAATATTTGAAGAGGCAAGTACCCAGGTGATGACGGAGTCAGCATTGAGCACTTGCAGCATGCCGGACCCCACATAGCCAGGGTGTTGGCCATCATCATTCTACTCGCTGTGCGTGAGTCACTCCTACTTGCCACCCGACTTCATGACAACACTACTAGTGCCAATCGTGAAGAACAAGACAGGTGATCTCTCTGATAAGACTAATTATAGGCCTATTTCTCTTGCGACTGTTGCTGCGAAAGTGTTTGATGGTCTGCTTAACGCACAGTTAAATGAACACATTGTTTTGCACGATAATCAATTCGGGTTTCGTCCTCGATTGACAACTGAAAGTGCTATACTGTGTCTTAAGCATACCGTCAAATACTATACGGACCGCAAAACTCCGGTGTATGCGTGTTTCCTTGACTTGTCCAAAGCATTTGATCGTGTTAGTTACAATCTGCTGTGGGACAAGTTGGGGAACGCGAATGTGCCGCGAGAGATGACTGACATGCTCCAGTACTGGTACATGAACCAGACTAACATTGTCAGATGGGCGGGGGCACTGTCGGAGCCATACAAAATGGAGTGCGGGGTGCGACAGGGCGGAATAACTTCTACAACCCTGTTTAACCTATATGTAAACGGGCTGGTCGAGGCGCTCAGTCTGCGACGTGTCGGCTGCCATATAGACGGAGTATGCGTCAATAACCTAAGCTATGCAGACGACATGGTGCTGTCGGTGTGCGGCTTAAGGAAGCTTTTGACGGTTTGTGAGGAGTATGCGGGTGACCACGGGCTTCTTTACAATGTAAAGAAAAGTCAATGTATGGTTTTTGAGGGAAGCGGTGCAAGGTGCCCGGTCAATATACCACCAATAAAGTTATATGGTACGCCTCTTGAAAGAGTGACCGAATTTAAGTACCTAGGGCATGAAGCGGGAGCGGAGGGCGCTGTCAGTCAGAGCGAACATGATAGCCCGCAGATTTTCTCGTTGCTCAAAGGCAGTCAAAACTACGCTCTTCAGGGCATACTGTACGTCGCTCTACACGTGCAGCTTGTGGGCGTAATACAGTCACAGACAGTACAGCACCATCCGCGTCCAATACAACAATGCGTTCAGGGCTGTGATGGGGCTGCCCCGTTACTGCAGCGCCTCAGGGATGTTTGCAGAGGCACGTATGGGCTGTTTCCATGCGACCATGCGCAAGCGTGCTACTTCCCTGTTGCGTAGAGTGCGGAGCAGCTCTAACACAGTCTTGGCGATGATAGCGGATAGATTCGATTGCTCCATTATGCAGCATTGTGCAAATAGGCATGTCGCAGTGTTAATGCCAAAAAGAAATTTTTAACTCCTACTATTATGATTTATTGTATTATTATTATTATGATTTTTGAATTTCCCACTAAGATTATATTATTATTATTTTCTGAAAAAAAAATGACATAATTTGTATAGACATATATCTGACATAATTTTAATTTTTATTTATATATATAGATTTGAATTATTTTGACATTTTTAAATCTATTTAAGTACATTAATTATATAAAAGTGGTATGTTTAAATAGTTAAATAATGTGTAATGTGTGTGGGTCTTTAGCAGGGATGTTGCGGATATTCGCATCCGCATCCGTAATTGCGGAGCTTCCGCATCATTTTGGAAATCCGCATCCGCATTCGCATCCGCATCAAATCAATGCGGATTTTAATGCGGATGCGGATTAGGCACATGTCGCAACAAGAAAAAAAAGTCGTGGCCCGTGATTAGCGCTCGCCATTATACACGTGCGCATTGACCAGCGCAGATTTAGTTCGGTGTTCCGATGCGTTTGTTATTGTTTTGATTAGTTGCAATTTTCGTGAAAACTCGTGAACATCTCAGTTTTTAATATTATTTTTATATCTTTAATAGTTAAATAACACATTATATCATAATATAAAATGATCTATGTTTATTTTATTACATTGTTTATTTTGTGTTATGTAATATTTCTGTAAATTATTAGAAGTGAAGTGAATTTACCTACAATGGCACCACCAACGCAGAGCAATATTTGGCAATACTTTACACCGAATAAGGTCTTTATTCGGCTGATTGCAAATTATGTAAAAAGACATATTCTCGTAAGAGTCGCACGACGACTTCCCTAAAAAAATCATTTAGAATCGGCGCATTGAGAAGAATTCAACATCTTAGAAAATTGAACCAAAGAAACACAATCACAAAAGCAAATAACTGACACAGGTATGTTTTATTATAAAATATCATAATTATTATCAAGACTTGTGTCGGATCGCGCAACCCTCTCGTTTGCACGATATAACAATATTTGAAATATGGAATATAAATTCATAGAATTTATTTTTGAAGATTTTTTTATCTGGTGGGAAATTAGTGTAATAAATGTGTGTGTTTAAAGTAACATATATTTATTTAATTAATTATTCATTAAATAAATATATGTTAAAATATATTTAATTATTTTATTTCTCCATCCAATAGCTGTTTAGTCATCACATATTTACTTGTCAAAACAAATATTTACTTGTTTGTCTGAAAGTACATCACTCACGCTACTTCGATCGTTGAGTTAAAACCTTAAGATACAATTGTTACCCTAGAAAATCAGTTTTTTTAATTAAATTTCTTGAGATCCGCATCCGCGGATGTGAGCCCTAAAATATCCGCATCCGCATCCGCGGATGTGAAAAAATACACATCCGCAACATCCCTGGTCTTTAGTTACCTTAATAAAGAAAATTTTAATTTAATTTAATGAACTTTTTTTTTTGTTAGTCTATGCTGTCCCACTGCTGGGCAAAGACCTCCCCCAAGTCCTTCCATTTTTCTCTACCAATGAACTTATCTTACTAATAATATAAACGTAAAAGTTTGTAAGAATGGATGTCTGGATGTTTGTTACTCTTTCACGCCTAAACGGTTGGACCGATTGAGCTGAAATTTTGTATAGAGATAGCTTAATAACACATAGGCTACATAAGTACTGCGGGTAAAACCGCTGGGCTCAGCTAGTGTATTATAATAGGGGCTCTATACATCACAATATATTAATTCTTTTTTTTAGTGGCCAATGCCTTTATATAGAAAAGCAAGCTAACAATACTACAATAATATAATATTAATTCTTAATTTATGTTCACATTTTTTGGGTTGAATAAAAAAATGGGTTATAACGGCTGTGACGTCATGAACACCAAGCCCCTGTCATGTCGTGTCTTTCGTTTCGTCACAGGCTGTTATTATTTATTTATTATTAAATCTTCAAATTAAAAAATATTTGTCCAACATTTTATAACAATAATGTACCTACTTTGACGAACAAACTTATTTTTTATACTATTTTACTTAATTTTAGTACAAATCAAAATACATTTATTCCAATTGGCTAAAACGGAGCACTTTTGCAACTAAATTTTACAATTATTTACTTCTATTTTAAGACTACCGTTCCGACACCACTTTGATTAACAATAACACAATCTTACAGATTCAACCTAGAAGGCGGTCACATGGACGGCACAGACGTGGACGCACCAGACGGGCGTCTCTCCCGCTCGTTCGAACTGCCCGCACGCTCTCCCTCCGCCGACCAACTGCTACCTACTGACGCTAATAATGAGAGTATCGTCTCTAATGGCTCAGGGAGAGAGTTTGTACTCACCTTGAGGCGAGGGGCTACTGGCTTCGGGTTCACTATTGCTGATAGTGTGCATGGGCAGAAGGTTAAAAAGGTAAAAAAAGGGCTACACGGTCATTTTATACTCGTGAAGTGTTGTATGTTGGTGTAGCTTGCAGGAGCGCAGGGCGATGGAGACGGAGAATAATAAACAAGTTCACTCCATGACTGTCGTTTATTGATCATCATATCTTACAACTAATTTAACTAAGGAAGACATGATCTCTTCCGTGTTGACGCTGGACAACGTGATGTTTATCTCTGTACGTGGTTTGAGATGACAACTTAGCTATACGTGATTTCTACTCAAGATTAAAGTAGGAAGCGAATTGTGCATGTCATGCTCTATAGACATAGGAACATATGTAGGTTCAACCAACAAGCTAGTCGCATGGACATCACAGATTTGGACGCTCTAGAAGGGAATTAGTCTCCCTCGTTCACCTTCCGCCGACCAACTGCTACCTACTGACAGTATCGTCTCTAATGGCTCAGGGAGTATTCATACTCACCTTGAGGAGAGGAGCTACCGGCTTCGGGTTCACTATCGCTGATAGTGTGCATGGACAGAAGGTTAAAAAGGTAATTCAACCCTTACAACGACATTATACAGTATAGCCTATAAAGAAGAAAGCACGTAAAACAGTGGCCCGGCTGTTCCCTATAAGATATGTAGGAGGCAGTCGTTAGGTCATGTTGCAGGCACAGAATCTCGGCGACATGCAACTGCAACATCTAGGTTGACCACACAACCTATAATTGTGTTTTGACTCTGACGGTGTAAGTATGTTGCCTAACCTGTTCTATTATAGTATAAACCCCCAATTAATCAAAAAGGTAATTAATACTAACTGTTACCCTGCTGTTACCCGTTTTAGTTAACTGTTACCCTATTACATACTGACCCTAATGGCCATTGCTAGTTATCGCTCACTGGACAAAACCGTGTCGCCAAGCGGTCATTCAAGCCAAGGAGGGATATATCCCGTCTTTTAGGTTTAGTCTGCTGCCATCTATAGCCGCATCGTCGTTTATAACATCACGCGAGATCGTGGTCTAAGGGTAACCAGTATACTACCACCAGTATATCGAGTGGAAAAAAACTGCACATAACTAATATTGGTTATAGCCATTGGTATGGGACCAGGATTCGAACTCTATTGTCCAGAGTTACATCCACATCAGATAACTCCTTTTAGCCACCACTGTAAAAGAAAAGATTCGATTGCGACAGTAACAGTGTCAGGAGAGCGAGGGTGAGAGGAGAGGTCAGTGTCGACAGTGTCAGGAGAGCGTCTTGCTCGTCTTCTACTTCATCACATAAAAAAAAAAAAAAAAACTTTTTTACAAGCTTTTATTTACTTTCACCTGTCTGTTGTCTGTAATCAAATCTTGCTAATTTAATTTGATCTACTGCCCACTTTCTGATTGAACTGAAATTTTGCATGCTGGTACAAATCGAATGACAATGCAATATTCTTATGACATGGAGCTGATTTGATGATGGAGCTGGAAGTTGGCCATAGGAACTCCGTAATTAAATGATGCAACCCCATCGAGTTTGGGCTCGTTGGTTCGTCTTGACGAGTACTTCGGTGCCTAGATGGTAATAATAAGCTTGTTTTTAAAAAAGTTTGTAAAAATTTCACTTTAATTCCAGGTATTAGACCGCAGCAGATGCGCAGGTCTACGAGAAGGCGACGTGCTCCTCCAAATAGGCTCAGTGGACGTAAGACGAGCGCCCCACCAACGTGTAGTGGCAGCCTTGAAGGAATGTCCGGCTGCAAGGGACACCGCTGTCAGAGTGTGGAGGCCTGTCAGACCCGTGCGAGCTAGGTCTGCCACTAGACATGCTGGTATGTACTCATTTTATTTATACAAAGATGTAAGAAAGTTACTTGACAAGGTACTACAACTTAGACTGCATCATCACTCACCAACAGGTGAGATTGTGGTCAAACGCTTGATTGGTCTGATAAAAAAAAGAATATGAGCAAGACGCTCTCCTGATGGCAAGAGATAATGCTGCCCATAATTAGTATAGTGCTCTTATAATGATGGTAAATTCTAGGTGCACTACGCCTACGTTTCATACTTAAGAGTCATAAGATGCTAAGACTTTAGCCCAGTAATTTCACTAGCTACAGTGCCCTATTGAAGCACAGTAATGTTTGCACATCACTGCTCAGGCGATAGAATAACTGGCATTGTTGGGGTACCCACCTAATCGACCTGCAAAGGAAGTCTACCCCCGGTATATTTATCCCGACTTCTAGATTTAGTCTGCTACAATTTACGGCAGCATCGACGCTTAACGTCGCGGTCAAAGACTGACCTATATAATTTGTAAAGAAAAATGTATCAAGTAAACCCTATCTAGGTCTGTTGACGTGAGACGAACTCCCCAACAGTGGGTAGTTTCAGCTTTAAAGGAGTGTCCCGATCCAAATTCTCGCAAGTTGTAAATAACTTTAGATTGACCACTAAACTAGATTATTTTTTCAGCGGTGGCACCAAACGTGCAAATGGGCCGAAGTAAAACGCCGACCGCTGAGCAACTGCGGTCACCATCATTACACACGCAAGACTCCTTAATAGATAGACTCAATATGAATGGAATGAATTCAGGTATTTATTCATATTTCCTGCGTCATCAATTAAAAACAATTTTACTTCTTATTTTTTGTAGTCTATACTGCCCCGCTGCTGGGCAAAGACCTCCCTCAAATTCCTCCATACTGAGCTTGAATTATGGGAAATGTTCACAATTCGTAATTTTTATGATATTATGTACACGGAGTTGCGCGAGTTAGCTAGTAATTACATAGTAAGTTTAGATAGGTCGGAAGAGTTCAAAATTTCATTGCTGCATCGTGTTTTGGTGTCTTTATAAATTTTATGAATAAATTTATAGGTTTCGGGTACACATACAGATCAAAGATCTTAATTTAAAGCACACACACACACATAATGTGGTGTTTCATAGAGTTATCTAATCCACCTTCATCTTCTATCTTTTGTAGAAGCAACATACGCAGTACCAGAACACAAACGCGAACGGGAAAGCTTAATAGACCGCAGAAGAAGAAGTAGCACTCCAGGAGGCCGACTGACCTTACCCGTAGTCACCCAATGGGAACCGAACCAATGGCAACAAGAAACATGGGTCGACAACAGCAACATACGAAACTGGGCCGAAAACGCGCAGAAATGGGACGAAAATGGGCAAAAATGGAACGAAAACGGACAAAAATGGGACGAAAATCATGAGAAATGGGATGAAAATGGACAGGAGAAGTGGGCTCCTTCTGGGAACGGTTGGGAAGCGAATGGGGAAAGGTGGGATGGGAATAGCAATTGGGGTGAAGTTCCAACCCCAACAGTGCATGTTGATATGAATGCGGCTTATTGGAGGGGTAACGCAAGTGTAGCGGATAGCAGTGATAATGGAGGTATGTTCATAGTTTAAATATACCTATCCGCAGAGCTAAGTTACGTCTGAAAATCGCTATTGAGGAGAAGATTATCGACTCCTAGGGCGGTACAGCACTAGTGCAACACTAGCGACACATGTGCCCCTCCCTAGCTTCGAGGAGAACACAAAAGACAGTCATGCCGAAGGATACTTTCATACTTGTATTTTGTGTTGAAATATATGTATTTCTTCCAAACTTCCTTCCAAGTCCATGTCCTAATACTACTTTACATGATAGCGATTCGAAGCTTGACTTGGCACAAATATTGCACGTTTTTGACCCTAGAATACACATAAAGTTTAATTTTATACAACGAAGTAAGAAGACGAGCAAGACTCTCCTGATGGTAAGAGTTAACACTGCCCATAATAAGTACAGTGATATTATTTTAAAAAGGTAAAATTCTAGGTGCACAGTTTCAACGCTTCTTACTTGAGAGTCATAAGATGTTAAGTCTCTTCAGCCCAGTAATTTCACTAGCTACAGTGCCCTCCTACAGAAACACAGTAATGTTGTAACTAACTCCAATATGTTACTAAAACCTAATAGTGATTTTTGTGTTGCTAGTGTTCTTATTGTATTTAATTGTGTTATATAGGTTTCCCAGAAGACGGCATGTTACACTCACCAACAACAGCAGCTATAGGGCTGACCACACATCGACAGTCACCGTCCACCAGCAGAATGGGACCACATTCACCTGATAATTCTACTGGTATGCTTTCTATTATAACTACAACTTTTACATAACCCTCATAAAATGGAGGACATCAATTTCTGTCACTCAATTTTTTTTCAAAAAAATTAAATCAGGTACCTTTATATTTACAAATACATGACAAGATTTATTGGAATTTACTATTTTTTTTATCGTGGCAAATGCCTTTATTGAGAAAAACAAGCTAACAATACTACAGCTACTACAACAGTAAAGAACACTTTTATTAACCACAGATCGGCCACAAGCCGATCTACACAAAATCCAAGTGCTCCAAACCACTGTCAGTGACAAGATTAGCTTTGGTTAGAGAACAGAACAGCTAATTCACGAATTTAATAACTTACCTACTGAATGTCAATGGAATACGGTAAGCTAAATAAAAAAAAAGTACGCCAATATTTTTTTGTAATGCTGTGTTTTGTTAACTACAAATCTTAATATGAAACTTTAAAATAAACATTGTCATTGACTATCGTGTAGCTAAACATTTGGCAAACTTATTTCAAGTTCGCCTTTTTTTCGTGTGGTCTCAGTAGAATTTTTTAATGTTCAAAGTTCTTTATTGTAATAAATATTACAATATACAACACAGCGAAAATTCTGGGCTATATTAAACATAGGGTATTTTTGATTTATCAGGCTACAGTCGCCTTACAAAACATTTGGCACCAAACCTCAATAGAGTGTTCATTATCATTATTTCATTGTACAGGTCGTCTTCGAAGTCATTCTCCATCAAACACAAGCGCTAGTGAGCGGTTACTAGCTAACTCACCATCGAGGCTGCAGAGCCAATCACCTTCCACTAACTCTTCTATAAGACTGAAGGGAGCCAACATGAGGTAATATCAAAGCGCTATGAGCTATAATTATATATTATTATCATTACTAATTGGTGCATGTCAATCAGATAATAAATGCAACCGACAAAGTAATATAGAGGTATACTGGTGTATATGTTACGGTAAGAGTGAATAATTGAAGATTATTAATAATTATCTATTATTATTAATAATTACCG
The DNA here is from genome assembly GCA_947507615.1 of Hemithea aestivaria. Taxonomy (NCBI): domain Eukaryota; kingdom Metazoa; phylum Arthropoda; class Insecta; order Lepidoptera; family Geometridae; genus Hemithea; species Hemithea aestivaria. The sequence continues at coordinate 2,635,039 of OX382348.1, read as the reverse complement.
AAAGTCGAGGTTAAAGTGATAAATTAATCACATTTGTCGGTTATTATTAATAATTTAACCCTAGTAATGATAAATGTAATAAATGGTTACGTATCATAATACCTACGGTCGTTTCAACTACGGTCGATACTGCGAATCTACAGATAGAAATTATTCAGGTATCAAAAACAACTCGTATCTGGCGCTTCGCCGGCCGCTGCCGCGGCACGCTCGCTTCGCTCGCTCGGCTCGCGCATTGTGGTCACTGTTCAAACCTAACCTAACCAACTGATTTCGGTTTGCCTATAATTCTGTACTAAAAACAAGTAATTTTTAAATACCTGCTGGTCATAAAACATTAGGTTTTCATTTATTTTATAACTTTTACCAATATGTGTCGGGAATTATTAATAATTACAAGTAAAAGTAATAAATTTCGATCGTTTATTCACATTTACCAAAACATGTGGTTATTATTAATAATGTTGTAAAATTATTAATAATTTTCAATTAATCAGATTTACCGTGCCATATATACCCCATCATCTAGCCTTTAGCATCTATAAAAGATGATTTAAGCAGCGTCCATGTTAAAGGTTCGACATATTCGAGCATGGCTAGTAAGGCCTATACGGGAATGACAACGTCGACCGCAGTGTACAGACGAATTGTATCTTGGTGAAGCTGGAGGAATAAGCAGTTTATTATTGTGGTCAAATATGAAACAAATATGTATATGCTTGATATAATATCAGTACGATTATCTAGTACCCCAACAGTGCCAGTTATTCTACCGCCTGAGCAGTGATGTGCAAACATTACTGTGCTCCGGTAGGAGGGCACTGTAGCTAGTAAAATTACTGGGCTAAAGAGTCTTAACATCTTATGACTCTTGAGTAAGAAGCGTTGGTGCAGTGCTCCTAGAATTTCACATAATTGTGAAATCCTAGGTGACACTGTACTGATTATGGGCAGCCGTTATTTCTTAACATCAGGAGAGCGTCTTGCTCGTCTTCTACTTCATCACATAAAAAAAAAAAGTACTAGTTGCGCCCAGCGGTTATACCCGCAGTACTTATGTAGCCTATGTGTTATTCCAGAGTCTAAGCTATCTCTATACAAAATTCACCAACTCGGTCCACCCGTTTAGGCGTGAAAGAGTAACAAAAACACATACAGACATCCTGACATTCATTCTTACAAACTTTCACGTTTATTAAACTAGTAAGATAGTATTTTTCTCATAAGCATGCATAAAATAAAAAACTATAAATATAATTTTAATTAAGCAAAAAAATGTTGTAATAAAATAGAATAATACTTTATTGCAAACCATATTTACAAAGAAACTTAATGAGCTAGATATCTAAATTCTAGGTAAACAATCGGTGGTCTTCACACTAGGCAATTTCTTACAGAATAATAATCCAGGGGAGTACTGACTCTTGGGCCACAGCTCACGCTACTCCAGGAGTCAGGGCGCCAACTATATTTACGTGTTTTTTTTAATGTAAAATTACTGGGCTAAAGAGTCTTAACATCTTATGACTCTTGAGTAAGAAGCGTTGGTGCAGTGCTCCTAGAATTTCACATAATTGTGAAATCCTAGGTAACACTGTACTGATTATGGGCAGCCGTTATCTCTTAACATCAGGAGAGCGTCTTGCTCGTCTTCTACTTCATCACATAAAAAAAAAAAAAAAAAAAAAAAAATGCTTAAATAAATAATTTTTGATTTTTTAAATGTGTTAAAACCCTTGCATGTACAATTTGGACAGGTTACGTGAGGCATCCCCACCACGTCACGCGCCCTCCCCCCGGTACGAGGCTGATCCACACCTCGCTGCAACTTACCCGGGGAATTATCCACATGTACGTATTAGCTATAAGACCGCCAATTGAAACACTTAAAAAAATTGGTATAAAAATAAATGTGAATATCCGATCTGTGGTTGATAGAATGGAATACAGAGTGTATACTATAGATTTAAGACGTTTTCGCCCTAAATCTTAATTCTGTAAATCCTAGTTTTGAGTTGGATGGTTCTCTGTCCAATTTACTGAATCTATCTCGCACCAGTCTGTCACTTTTACCGATAAAAATAAAATCTTAATCATAGACCTCCAAAATCAAAAGAGTTTTTTTTTTTTTTTCAATTTGTGTAGGGACTACGACTTTTTGTGTACGAATAGTGGATTATGCGACCAAGTTGAAAAATGTTTTTTAAGGCTCTAAGAATTTTCTTTTTGGCGGTTAATAGTGATCATTAATTTTTCGTACCCTTTGAAACATTAATTTCTCGTGCCAGGTGGAAGCGGGTGGAGCGACGGATCCGGAAGCGGATGTGTTAGTGAAACTGGCTCGCGGTTCCGCCGGATTCGGATTCCGGATTGTGGGCGGCACTGAAGACGGGAGCAGAGTTGCCGTTGGTTACGTTGTGCCGGGTAATTACTATAAATCTTTAAATTTCTGATTTTTTTTATACACCGAAGTAAGAAGACGAACAAGACGCTCACCTGATGGTAAGAGATAACGCTGCCCATTATAATCATTACAGTGCTACCCAGTGCACTGCGCCAACGCTTCTTACTTGAGAGATATAAGATGTTAAGACTCTTCAGCCCAGTAATTTCACTAGCTACAGTGCCCTCCTACCGAAGCTCAGAATGTTTGCACATCACTGCTCAGGCGGTAGAATAACTGGCACTGTTGGGGTACCCACCTAGACGACCTCCTGCAAAGGAAATCTACCCCCGGTGATATATTGACGGGTCTAATTTTCTGAACGTAAAGTTGAAATTCTAGTAAAACATTCGTTATAGAGTCGTGTTGAAAGGATAGATGAAAGGAGATTGCCGAAAGAGATGTAATATAATACACAAGGCAAAGTTGAATAAACAAGCCGGTATTGGTCGACCAAGGCGTACTTTCTTTGACCAAATAAACGATGTTCTAAGGAAAGGCCAGGTCAAGAGTACCAAGAACTGGCGAGCGTGTATGATGAATGTTATGAAATTTGAAGAGGCGAAAGATATGTGTCAGGATCGTGCCAAGTGGGAGATAGCCCTTCCTATCCCAAAACAAAACTGCATAGATACTATGCTCATTGTTTCGCTATTGCAGACGGTAGCAAATATCGCCTAGGTTTGATAGGCCTTTTGAGTCTACTAACATGATCTTATCTATCTATCATTAACGGGGGCTGGCAAATGAACCAGCAACACGTCGACCCATTGGGATCTATTGTGTTTTCCCCTACCTTATTGTTCCCTACTCATGGAAGAAGTGGGAACATGATCTTAAGCTGTTTCATCGCTTAAGATCAGGCATATTCAAAGTTCAATCCACTATAATAGGCATGTGGACAGAATTTTTTTTTTTTTGTCCATAATGTAGATTTAAAAAAAATATTGGACACGTATTTTTATTCTTGTAAATTTAATGAAAAATGAGTAAGTTACAACGCCTTAAAGTTGCGGAGAAGGGGGTAATGACGTCACGCCTCAGTACGATTTGTACTGAGGTGTGACGTAGTGTTTCTCCCCCCATAATTTTAGATTCCTTATATCTCAGTCAAATTGAATGATATTGACAAACAAAAAAATACGTATCGAATATTTTTTTATTATTTTAATTACGGACTAATAACATTTAAAAAATGTTAGCCTTGTCATCACGCCTATTATAATAAAAGTAACACATATATAATATATTATATTGTTATAATATAACAGGGGGTCCAGCGGACGGTATCCTGCGGCCGGGCGACTTGCTGACGTCAGTGGACGGCATCCCACTCGCCTCCGCCACGCACTCCCGCGCCGTCTCTTATGTCTGTCACGCCGCTACTAGAGGACATGTACGTTATATTATATTATATTACAATAAATAAATAAAAATAAATATAAAGCCATTTATTGCCAGGAAAACAAATACAAAAATCTTAAATCTACTTTTTGCGTAGGCAATTGGGGTACATTCAGCATGTGCTGTGCTTACAAGTCTTATTTACTTTCACCCATAGAGCTTTCACCTGTCTGCGATGGTCTTAGCTATAAACTTTTCTAACCCCCGACGCAAAAACGACGGGATGTCATTAGTTTGACGTGTGTGTGCTTATCTGTGGCATCGTAGCTCCCGAACGGATGAACGAATTTTGAATTAGTTTTTTGTTTCAAAGTAGAGTCGAGAGTGTTCTTAGCCATGTTTGGTGGAAATCGGTCCAAAATGGCCGCCGCTACAAAATGACGGATTATTTTTTTTTCTACAACCCCCTCAATATGGGTATAAAATGAAAGCGCTTCACTTGTAGAATACAACGCACTATAATAAATTCTAAATCCAACATGGCTACCACCACAACGCGGATTAACACACAGACTACTAGTTGTCTACTAGCGACAAGACCGCCAATTGTAACATTGCTTAACTGAAATGTACTTATTTAGTGTTAATTGTTTCACTGTTGCAATAAAGAGTTATCTATCTACTACTTTGATCGGGTAATAAAAATAAAAAATGAGGGCGTTGCTGGTTGATATAATAAATGTACGTTTTCCAGGTAACTCTGGGCATCAGACACAATCGCGCAGACATCCAATCTCTCGGCGTGCCCACTATGATGGTGCCACATCAACACCCACCCATGCACACGTGAGTTTTGTTTACAAGCGGTTATTAAAGCCGTGTTCCGGCACGATGTTCAGTGAAGACAGGCGTTACCTTACTTGACTGACATCGCATCGCACTGATACCACGTTGGCAATACTGATGTTGCAGACGATGATATACGAACCGTTTACCTTTTTTTTTATAACAGACTAAACAAGCGTTTGACCGCAATCTCACCTGCTGGTAAGTGACGATGCAGTCGAAGTTGTACCAATAGGCGGGTCGTCTTGTATATCTTTAAAAATCTAAATTTTAACATATTTAGTCTGCTATATTTTACGACCGCATAGTCGCTTTACATCACCCGAGATCGTGGTCAAAGGCTAGTAATCTTTAATGATAAAAAAAAAACTAAAATTGTAAACTATTTTACGTTTCATTCATCACAAAATAATATTGTTCAAAGTGTGTACAAAGTTTATGTAAAGATATTATTCCAGAGGTTTTGGTTTTCAATCATTAAATACAATAACTTTCGTCCATTATCATAATTTATCTAACATGCATGATGTCCTGAGTGCGCGGCGTTTAATAATTATGTGAGGTTTGAGTTTTTTTTTATTTAATCAGCCCATATTCATCTTCTCATATTTCACACCACACCTCAAGTCGTCGAGTCGAGTTCAGAGGTCCTATTTACTATCGCCCAACGACATATAAAATAATAGAAACCATGGACAAAATTGCGTACATTTCTCGCTTAAACCTCCTCATTAATATCAGTAAAATAACAAACGCAGTAATGTACATCGAAGTTGTCATCAATCGTAGTGGGTGTGAATTAGCCCAGAGGCCCTCTGTGCTAGCTCGTACTAATTCTTTCAGACATATGTATATCACGATGCCTATGGCAATGACCTACCGTAGTTTATTCGGGATTCTTCTGATCTAATTCTGATTTAGGGTATCGTTAGAGCGTAAACGCACATGCGATTATTTCTCGCAATTCGATTTGACAGCGCTATTATTAATTAATATCTCAATATACCTATAAACTCATCTACTCATATTTTAGTTATTAAATTGTTTATTGTTACCATGCTTGCAAGAATATCACATAAATTTTATTTTTGGAGTTTGATAAGCATTAATGGATCGGATAGTATAAATAATAATATTTCGAGACCTGTAATTGGCGGTATTACTAAACAATGTATACTTTTTGATATTTTTGTAAAGCTGTTGGTCTATAAATAAATAAAAATAAATATACGCGACAAAAAAATGCATTTACACTTATTCGAGATTCCGAGCAAAATCTTGTCCTACCAAGGCGAAAGTCAATTATTGCCGAATTCTGGACAAATTAACCTGGCGCCTATGACGCTGGGTCATATTGACCCGAGACGATTTTAAAACAACATATTTCTTTAATTCATGCGTATTGAAATATGAATGTCTGTGTAGCTGGAGCTACATCATCCCTCTACCTATACTGATTGTAATACTTGCTTTAAGTCATCCACGGAGCCAGAAATACGAGCTCAAAGTTGAAACGGGTCAATATGACCCGTCGTCATAGTCCGCGTAACTTTTTTCACGTCATCGGCGCCGGATTAAAGCTCATGTCCCTTGCCCATCTCATCCATTCATGTATCTCATGTAAATAATGAACGCCCACCTACAACCCACCTGCTGTTCGATATAAACATTGTTCCACCATACTGTACCATGTTTGTAACAAATAAATGAATTGAATAAAAAATTGAATTGAATTGAATACAATCCATATAACATAATAAGCATGTACTGTACACACCAGGATGGAGGGCGGCATGCACGCCCCTTCGTACAACATATTGCACCCCGCGCCTATGTACCCGCCGCCGGGACATGTGCCCATGTAAGTAACAACCATGTGTAAATAATCACTGTAACACACTTTTTCATAAAGGTTTTGGTACATAAGGTACACTTTACAATACATTTTTCCTGTTTTACATTTTGTCTTAACACTTTGACTGTGGAAAGCGCACGTTTGTGTTTTTTCGGCTGTAACGCCGCAGCTCAAGTTAACAATAAAAAAAAAAGTGTGTGCGTGTAACCTTTACGCGCGATTGAAGTAAAACTTCTTTGGCGTTGACGACATATATCACTGAAATGATTAAATATTAACTTAAATAAATAAATATTATATTATAATTTAATTATATTTATTATTCATGTGCTTTACAAAGATTATTTAAATGTTATATTAATATTATTCATTCGAAACAGGTAATTGAATGTCATCATAATTTCTTACGTACGAAATTATAGGTTTGTGGTAACTATAATGTGAAACATAAATTTTACTCTCTAAATTTGCTACTTTTCTTGAAAATACAGCATCTATCGTTGTACCGAAACGCGTTGTTGAATGAAGTCGAGAAGTCAAGAAGCGTGTAGTATATGACATATACTTACAACCAATCAGAATTATTATTTTTAAATGGCGGAAACTACACAGACTATAGTAAGCGTTACTTCCGTCAGAAAAAAAAATCTGAGTTACTCCCTAGTCGCGCCTAAAGAAGTTTTCAACCAATCAGAATTATTATTTTTAAATGGCGGAAGCGTTACTTCCGTCAGAAAAAAAAAATCTGAGTTACTCCCTAGTCGCGCCTAAAGAAGTTTTACTTCAAAAAGTGTTAAACTAATAATAAAATATTATATTTTTTCAATGGAGCTGAGCTAAACTCGAGGCAGTCATATAGCAGCGTATCTACGTAAGGTTGCCCCATTACGTAGATGCGCAGTTACAAATTAAGAGCGCTTAGTCCGCGGAAAGCTCTCTCGCTCGCATTATTTGACACATTTTGAAATATATTAACTCACTGCAAATTTGGAACATGTGTTCAAAATGAATTCTTAATATTTTAATTATTCAAAATTGTTTTTTACCTACCCTCATATTTTGTTAACTTAATTTAGCATTTGTGTTTTTCTATCCATTGTTAAAATTAACTTAAGACTAAGGCGATTTTCACACTGCCCCGCATGATGCAGCGTAGCGCGTGGATGCGTGTTCTTCCGTTGCTTGTAAGTATCTCCGTTTGTATGGAAAACACGCACAGTCTAACACACTGAAAATGCATCGACGCGCGTTCATGCGGATCACGCGCATACACGCGGAGAAACATGCACCCCCGCGCGTAGGTGCGGGGCGAGACGCAAGGTATGGCACACTGAATCCCACAGTGCCGTGCGTGATTTTGAATGGGCGTTAGCCGCCGTGCGTGAATCTACAAAACGCACCTACGCGCGTGAGTGCGCAAAAACCCGCACGATGATGCAGATCTGCACTCCCGCAGGAACGCGCGTAGGTGCGTCGACACGCAATATGCAGCATGATGCGGGGCAGTGTGAAAATCGCCTAAGAACGACGAATCAATAATGTTATTTCATACTTTTACTTTAAATGTTTCTCATGTAAGTGACTACCAATGTATGTCTTAATGAGGAATAAATGTCTTTAAACTGAATTCGTAGAATTCACTTTTTGAAAATTCCTCAAGAGGGTTGCTGCACAATATTATTGCACACATCAGTACTACTTAGGATTTCACAATGATGTGAAATTCTAGGAACACTGCACCAACACATCTTACTTAAGATAAATCTAATAATTAATCTAGTCATAAGATGATCTAAAATATAATGATGATGGTTTTGATTTCAAAATGTGTGAAATAGTGCGAGCTAGAATGCGTCCCGCGGACTAAGCGCTGACTCTCATTATAAACTATGATTCCGTAGGTACGGTGTACAATATGAAGGCAACCAGCAATGGGCGCCGGTGCCCTATGACGTCACAGTGACCAGAAACGAAGGCGAGGGGTTCGGGTTCGTCGTCATATCATCCACGAACAAGGCTACTAGCACTATCGGTAAGGAAATAACTAATTTACCTAGTTTTTCCTTTTAGTGAAGCCAAGAGAATATTTATCGCTCATTCTAGGTTAAGCCTGCTATCATCATCGGCCGCATTGTCGCTTAAAATCACGCAAGGTCGTGGTTAAAGGATTCAAAAATTCAAAATTCATTTATTGATTGCGAAAATGGGTACAATAAGGTGGATTACTTATAAAAAAAATATAAGTTCATTTTTGGTAGTACAGTCAACTACAAAGAGATGTAACCATGTTAGTCTGACAAAACGAAGGAACTTTTACGAGTAGTATGCAAAAATTATTTACCCTTACTTCGTGACATTTTCAGTATCCACCAAATCTTATACTATATTCGATGCATTTTAAATGCTATTATTATGTATCATCTAAGGAAAAGTAGTGGGATACTTCATTGTTGCATATTAAACGTGTCGATGATAATATAAAGTTTGATTGCTACTAGAAATGTCACGAACCAAGAGTAGTTCATTGTGGCAAATGAAAATTTACTTCATTTTGTAAGCCTAACATGGATACATCTCTTTGTAGTTGACTGTACATAGATTACGCTGGTGAACCCAGGCTATTTCATTCAAATGTATTGCTCGAATCCGTTTATTGCATTTCATGTATCTTAAAATTAGGGATTTGGCTACAACCATCCATCGAAAACGGATTATTTGATCACACTGACTAATGTTTTATAAATTACAGTACAGTAGTGCTTATGGCGTGATTTTGTGTTGTAGTTTTAAGTTTTCTGTATATTTGTAATGTTCAGTTCAATAAAGAGTTTTCTATTCAATTCTACAGTACGCTAATGAAGCGTAATGTTCCAGTTTTCTTAGCTCTCTACTACTTTATTTCTACCTTTATTTGTTAAATAATGCTTTATTTAAATAATTCTACCTTTCCAGGTTAGGAAAGGTAGAATTATTTTATTATTTGAAGGTTCTTTATAAATGAGATTCTAATACAAACATTTTTTTTCCAGGTCAACTAATCCCAAACTCGCCAGCCGCCCGTTGCGGTTTACTCCATGTTGGTGACACAATAGTAGCAATCAACAGGCAGCACATAAGGAACCTCCCGCACCCAGAGGTCGTCGCACTCATCAAGCACTCGGGGCCCTCCGTCACTCTCACTGTCCTGGAGGCATCGCATCATATATAATGTTGTGCACAAGGGTAGCAATCAACAGGCAGCACATAAGGAACCTCCCGCACCCAGAGGTCGTCGCACTCATCAAGCACTCGGGGCCCTCCGTCACTCTCACTGTCCTGGAGGCATCGCATCATATATAATGTTGTGCACAAGGGTAGCAATCAACAGGCAGCACATAAGGAACCTCCCGCACCCAGAGGTCGTCGCACTCATCAAGCACTCGGGGCCCTCCGTCACTCTCACTGTCCTGGAGGCATCGCATCATATATAATGTTGTGCACAAGGGTAGCAATCAACAGGCAGCACATAAGGAACCTCCCGCACCCAGAGGTCGTCGCACTCATCAAGCACTCGGGGCCCTCCGTCACTCTCACTGTCCTGGAGGCATCGCATCATATATAATGTTGTGCACAAGGGTAGCAATCAACAGGCAGCACATAAGGAACCTCCCGCACCCAGAGGTCGTCGCACTCATCAAGCACTCGGGGCCCTCCGTCACTCTCACTGTCCTGGAGGCATCGCATCATATATAATGTTGTGCACAAGGGTAGCAATCAACAGGCAGCACATAAGGAACCTCCCGCACCCAGAGGTCGTCGCACTCATCAAGCACTCGGGGCCCTCCGTCACTCTCACTGTCCTGGAGGCATCGCATCATATATAATGTTGTGCACAAGGGTAGCAATCAACAGGCAGCACATAAGGAACCTCCCGCACCCAGAGGTCGTCGCACTCATCAAGCACTCGGGGCCCTCCGTCACTCTCACTGTCCTGGAGGCATCGCATCATATATAATGTTGTGCACAAGGGTAGCAATCAACAGGCAGCACATAAGGAACCTCCCGCACCCAGAGGTCGTCGCACTCATCAAGCACTCGGGGCCCTCCGTCACTCTCACTGTCCTGGAGGCATCGCATCATATATAATGTTGTGCACAAGGGTAGCAATCAACAGGCAGCACATAAGGAACCTCCCGCACCCAGAGGTCGTCGCACTCATCAAGCACTCGGGGCCCTCCGTCACTCTCACTGTCCTGGAGGCATCGCATCATATATAATGTTGTGCACAAGGGTAGCAATCAACAGGCAGCACATAAGGAACCTGGATTTATCCCGCCTTTTTAGTCTACGGCTGCATCGTCGTTTAATATCACACGAGATATGGTCAAAGGTTAACCTATAATGAATAAAAAAATAGGTTTATACAACTAATGTCCAATTATGAAAAATGACAAATAGACTAAAAATGTCCAATTATAAAAATGTCCATTCGCAAAATAGTCCTATCATAAAAATGTCCATTCGCAAAATAGTCCAATCATAAAAATGTCCATTGGCAAAATGGTCAAATTATAAAATTGTAAAATAGATGAACCTCTCCTTGTCCTGTCATAATTAAATCACACTAATACAGTGAACTGGAATTACTCTTATATTATGAATACGAAAGTTTCTGAGTGTGTATGTTTGTCACTTCTTCACGCCTAAACGGGTGGACCGATTGAGCTGGAATTTAGCATAGATATAGCTTAGACCCTGGAATAAAACATAGCAGTTACAACCGCTGGGTAAAACCGCTGGGCGCAAGTAGTATCCAATAAATGTAAAAAAAAACAATTTTGTTTGCAAAATGTTCGTCGAAATTTAGTATTACCAGAAGTTAGTGACAAAAAACCATTCCATGGAAAAAAATATGATATTTTAACTCGATAATTCTATTTATAAATTTAATTTAGTAACATACGAGTAAGAGAAATATAGCTTTAATTCAATTAATTATTAACATAAGATTTTGTCATTAAAATAGTATTTTATAATGGATATTGGTAGTATTTAAAATGTATAAGGCAGCTAATAATCATTAATTTTTATTTTTAATTAGTAGATTTATTATGTATTTAATATTAAATGTTTAAGTTAATAAATGTAGACCCTTATCGTAGAGAATAATTATTTTATGATTTAAATTATAAAACATAAGAAATTAATTGTAACTAGATATAAAATACCTATTTAATATTTTTATTTAAATAGGTAACATTTATCTAGATTTAGCCTAGTTTTTAAATAGTTTTGCCGTCCCATAGCTCTCCCAATAGTGCCTTAATTATAAAGTATAAATTTATTATAAATTCCAAATCTTATAATAGTATTAGATATATTTTATATGTAAGAGAATTCGAGTTGTAAAACGCAAAAGTATTAATCACCTATATATTATGTGACTCAGGAATTGTGTGAAAAAGATATACTTATGATTAAAAGCTTACTAATATTATAAACGTGAAAGTTTGTAAGAATGGATGTCTGGATGTGTGTTTGTTACTCTTTCACGCCTAAACTGGTGGACCGATTGAGCTGAAATTTTGTATAGGGATAGCTTAGACCCTGGAATAACACATAGGTTACATAAGTACTGCGGGTAAAACCGTTGGGCGCAGCTAGTTATATATAAAATCTCTTCTTCTCTTAGGCAGTTGTCCCATCGGCAACGATTCCCAAGTAGAGCTAGAATGTAAAACGAGTTGGCGAGGAGCGAGTGCTTAGTTCAAAATGTTGTGTCGTTCAAGTGCGAGTGAGACGGGCGATTACTCGCACTGAAGAGAAATGACAGCTGGTTGCTCGCTCGGCGTGAGTTCTGATTAACCGCGAGTATCGCTGAGCGAGTGTTATCTTTCATAGCTTTTGTCGCTCAGCGACAAGCTAGTGACGCGAGTCCTCGCCGGCAGTGTGAACAGTCAACGATCAACTATTTGTATATGCATCTCTTTTGACACTTTTGCCGGCAGTGTGAACAGTTAACGATCAACTTTTTTTACACAGAATAATATCTTTTGTACGTTTCTTGAGCGAAAAAATTGCCGATAGTTACTCGTTTTCTCGCCTTCGGTGGGACCTTAAGCTCTAAGAGTATCTTGTAATATTAAGAAAAAAAATTTCATAGGGCATTGTGTATGATAGAAGTCGACAAAAATATATAGCTTTGCAGGGTTAATAAAGATCACTTTAAGTGCTTGTTCACGTTGAACGCGCGGGCGCGGGCGCGACAGACTGCTTACACCGCACGTGCGTTTGTACGTGAACACTTTCATAGCACGTCGTATGTTTGATATTTCGCGCCCGCGCCAGCGCCCGCGCGTCAACGTGGGCCAACGCTAAGACGACAAAAATAAAATAAAACATATTTTGTAAATATACGAGAATGTTAAGAAATGCTTGAAACTTTTCAATAACTCCAACATTTATATTTGTCGGTTTATAGCGATATTATTTTGACTTAGAAAACACGACTCCTTTTTTTCAGTTTCAGTTTTTTGCAGTAAAGTTATAACTTTTTCTGTCATTTCTACATATTTCATTATATTAGTTTCTACAGCATGCAATTAAAATACAGGTTAAATTAAATTTAATATAGTTAATTATTAGTATTAAGAATCTCTTCCATTTAGATCATGAAAACATCCCTTTTATAATTATATTATTTTATGTAATTATAGTAGATATTTTATGTAATAATCGTTTAATTTGTATTTGGGTTTTATGTTAACTTTGTGAGTGTTCATATCTGCCTAGAGTTAACGGCACAAAAACGAAAACAATATAGGTAGGTACCAGTACACACGTTCAGACAGCTATTTTAATATAATAGATGCTATATTACAAGTGGGTATACTTGCTTCATATAGGTAAATTATTCTTTATTGATATCGCGACAGAACAAAACCGAAAAATATTAAGATGAGCAAAAGTGTTAATGATAATAACAATGTCTTTCAGACAGTTTTTCAGGAAGAGGAGAACTTTGAACATACCATTCATATAATAAATTCACCATTTCTATATAAATAATAAATATAGCTCAAACTTAGTATATCATCAATGTAATATCATTCTTGACCGTTTGGGTAAAAAGGTGGTAAAATATAAATCATCATCATAGTGCTTACATCTATAAAAGATGATTTAATCAGCGTCAGTATTAATACTTCGACACTTCTGTAAACGGTTAGTAAAGCCGATACGGGAATGATATCGTCAACCGCAAAAATTATACAGATATACTTCGTCATATTATTTTGACGAAGCGTTTTAAATGCGTGACGCATTGGCAGATGTGAACACACCTTAGTTCTTTACCAATATATTAAGTTTTTCCTCTATTGAGGGACAGTATATTAAGCCTAAATTGAGTTTTACTTTTACAACAATGTTGTGTTGTATTCTAGACTGACAAAACATGAAAATGAGCTAATTATTATTATTATTTTTTCGGTATTGTATTATACGTGGGACCACCGACATTTTGATGAAATTATTGTTATTTAATATTTTTTACCCTAGAATTAGTTTTCGGATTTAATTTTATGTACTTTTTTAAGTAGTTAATGATATTATTAAGTGCCTTACATACAATTTCTTGCCCAGAATTTTGATGCAATATATTATATATTTTTTAATATAAAATGTAGACCCAAAGATGTACTGAATTTAATAATGATGAGAATTTAAATGCCTCCTTGAATTTTATGTAAAGAATAATAAATTTGAAATATTATGTACATTGTTATATGCATTCAGGCATTGTTCCACTATCAACATGAATTTGCAAAATGTATGTATACTAAATACAATATTATACAATAAAACAACGTTTATTTAATACAAATGTATTTTATTAATTTATAAATTATTTACATTCATAGGAACCAACAATAATTTGAGGGCCTAATACCAAAGTTCACCATAATTTTGAGATCCATTTAATTGACAAAATATTCTTTTAAAAATATTATCTAAGACCCTTTGCTTAAAAATTGTCTTGTTTTCTTTGGTCAATTCTCCCTTAACTTTAATTTACATACCCATATAATATTGTCTTAATTGAATTGATATTTCAGGTAGGTACTAAAAATAGTCACTCTTTCATTCCAGAGAACATTATAATGTATCTTTTTTTTTCATTCAACATTGACTCTTACTTTCAACGTGCATGTATCGAGGACGAGCTACCCAGTGGCAACTGGAAATTTTATTCCCGATCACCTACTAGGGCAATTGGGAATAATATATAACTTTTGGTAAGTCAATGGCATATTGACCATTGTAGTGTATCTAATTGCTGTCGAATTTTGCTAGAAGTGTGTTTTTAAAAACTGATTTTTCATTAGGTAAAAACACTGCGCTACGTCACTGCACTATCAACCATTTGTGCTATAATTTCGATTTCTTTTTGCCAGTCGTGAGTCGTGTCATATGTGCAGATAATTTAGTCTTAATTCAAAAATATATCACATTTAGTATTTTACAATCTAACAGGTGCGCTCCTAATACCAGGGCCGCCATTACTGGGTGCTACAGCAACGGAAAGGATCCAATCGGTGTACCTATCAACCCTGGTAAACACATCGGGGAGGCTCTCAGAGTTACACCCTTCATAGTAAGAAGCTACACCGACGACGACTTGATCGATGACCATCGGTGCGCCCGAGTCGCCTTGGCACATGCCGCGGTCTACTGCGCTTGCGCATACCACTTCTGAAATAATATAAAAATAACTATTAAAACCACACAGAAAAATAAAGCTTAAGCTTTATTTTGCTGCTGTGTGCTGTGTTAAAATATAGCTTAAGCTTTTTGGTGTAATAATATTGGTGGAGTGTAGATTCTGTCGAGAAGCAGAGGAGACTAATGAACATCTATAGTATATTATGTAGTTTATACCATTTTCAGCTCAATCATTTTAGCCGTTTAAACGTGAAGATGTTGACAGTAAACGCATACATACTTTCGCTTTTATATATTAGTAGAAAGATGTATGGATGGTAGGTACACAAAGCATATGGGGATATTATGGAGACTCCCATTCGCCCCCATATTGATTGCCCAGAATGGGTCTCAAATCACTTTAAACTGTTGTAGATCGCTAATTCCCTATTCCCTTCCTCACCCGGCAGCAACTAGGAATATTTGTTAATTTTATTAACCTGGAATTATCGCATAATAAAATTAACATGTAACATGGGAACAATAACTTCCGAGTCGCCATTCAGTGGATTACCACTAGCAATTATGCTACCTGGACGCAATTGATGTGAGGACGACCGTGAATATGCCCACCTAGGTGCAAATGGAAATATACCAGAATAGGACTTACTATCAGTAATAGCAGCAGCTTCATTGTCTATGTACTTATCTGCGCACTCGTCAAGTCCCACCTTGTACAGGTTAATCGTCTTCAACAGCTCCAGTTGAGGACCTCCTTCCTGACAAATCAAACAAATTTACACGATTTTGAATACGAACGTAAGCGTTATATCCATTTTAACTTCTTTATTTGAAGAAGTAAGAAGACGCTCTTGTGATATCGATATCGTTTTCGATCTCAACTCTCGACATGCACTGTCGATCGATCGGTCGTTGACGACGGATCGTTACGATCGATCTCAACATATTATGTGACAGGCTTTGGTGAAAAACTGTCTACACTTACTAACCCCGAACAGGGGGTTAGACAAGCGTCAATAATAATCGTTTGTCGCTATCGCTAAAATAATGTACCGAGATGAAAGTCGCTATAGAAACGAAAACGACTGCCATTTCGGTACATTTTTTTATCGATAGCGACAGACGATTTGCGCTTGTCTAGGGCCCTTGAATTTACACGTGTTTATAAGTAGAAAAAACCGAACTTACATATTCAAATCCCCAGCTGACAACCTTAGTTTGTTGTCCATCGGGGATAAAAGTCTCTTGTGGGGGGAGGAATAGGACATTGATGACGTTGCTCATGCTAAGTGGGGTTTCAAGGAAAGTGACAGCGATGTCGTCAGCACGGGGGGTTTCTACGTAGCCTTCGTGTTTGATGACGTCAGCGATGCCGACTAGGGTGCCTCCGGCGAGGCTGGTGGTGGAGCCTGCGCGGACCTTCATGTTTTCGTTGATAGCGCCTCTGGAAAAAGGAAAAAAACTTTAAAATTACATCGAGAATACTAGGTTACATTGTCAATCTATATGAAGCGTATGCTCGCTGATTAACCCGCGTGGCGACATCCTCTTTTGCCGGTATACTACGCTTCATGCAATGGTGATCAATTACTATGAATAACTCCAAAACCTGATACTTTACGAGGGTGGTTGTCGGAATATTTTTAGTTGGTATTGATCAAGACAGGTTTCGTCGCTACAATTTTTAAGGGGCACCTTAACACTTAGGTATACCTACTTATCAAATTGACCCCTAAATTAATGTCAAAGATGTAGGGGTCGAAATGGGTACAGTGGTTGAATTTTAAGGGGACCAGTGGGCACCTTCCCAAAAATACTAACGTGTAACAGAATCCTGAAGTGAGGACATGCCACGAAGACAGCAGAGAGCCAACGCAACGCTGCACGGTGATGCCGGGCCCGGGGTAGGTATAGACCAGGGCTACGATGTAAGGGAACTCTTCGATGGTGGTGGGTGTGCCGCCTACTATGCGGGAGGACTGCGGCGCTGCTGACGCTGTGGACAAACAAAATAAGGTAAGTATAGGTCAGACGACGCAGCAGGCCTAAACGGAGATGGCGTGATGAACTGAATACGTTTGGCAATAACTGGACAACCATAGCCCTAGACCGAGATGAATGGAGAGAGGGAAGGGAGGCCTTTGCCCAGCAGTGGGACAAACCAGGCTGAAAATAAATAGGTAGGTAATAGGTTCTTTATGGGCAACAATTCCTGCTAACCATACCATAATATACTCGGCTATGCGGGCCTTAAACAATAGCCAATTTGCACTTTTAACTAAACCTAAAAATGCCTACTAGGATTACAGGTGCTTAATGTTAGGCTGACCCCAAATTGCTATGTGGATGTGATCATCGTGATGACTCATGAGAGTCGCGCCGCGCATGCCTTATGGGGTCAACTTTACTGTTCTCAAAGGACTAAGAACATTATAACTTTTTCGACTTAGGTACAGTGTTTAAATGAAGTTAATTTTACAAGCCAAGCCATACGGCCTTAGTAGGTACTTAGTAGCGCGGCTGAGCGAAGTGAAAAATCCTATGGCTTTTACGTTCTATTCTAAGAATTCTACTCCCAATATAAATATCTTTTAAGTTTTCTGTATGTTTGTAGTGTTTCAATAAAGAGTTTTCTATTCTATTCTATAGCTAGACATTATGCTTCTATCAAATTACATTATAGTGCCGTTGCGACCACGTGCTAAGTGCTCAAGCTATACGATCTCTACTTCGGTAGGTAATAGAATTAAATTTGGACTGCACCTATTATTCACCTCTAAGTGAAATAGAGACTTGTGGAGCTACATACTCGTAACTGAAGTTGAATTCTCGGCCTACCCTCACATTGTATGAACGAGTCTCTCACTCGTATACGATATTTTTACACTAAACGATTCGTGAATATATTGATTTATCATTGTTTTGCCGAAGTAAATACAAATGAGTTTATGCCGTTTATTTACAAAGAAGAGTCACGATATTTTTTTTTGGTATAGGAAAAATGCGTTGCTCTACAATTGGGGGGCGCAAGCCGCAAGAGTGGTATGTGGGCTATGTGTGTCCCTCTGCCGATGAATTAACACACGTTGGCGTCTACCCACTAAGAACTTGGGGCAGTTCCTGCAGAACACCGTTATGAGTGACAAGACGTGCAAATGAAATGCGTGACAGTACATTATGATTGCACATACTAGACTTGGACATCCATCAACCAGAGATTTAAAATTCTTCGGCACTTTACTACACCTTTACTCATACAAGTAGATATTAATGAATCTCATGCCCAGTAATTTTACTGGTATATCTAAACTCACCAGCAGCCAAGATCGTCAGCACCAAGAACACTAAGGAGGCCATGTCGGAGTATCAATACCTACATTCGTTATTCCACCAGCTTATTTATTGACTTGCTACTGTTAACGATAATCAACGGATATCGCGAGCTTTGTATACAGGCTGCTCCTAATTTTACAATAAGAGTAGTTCGTTAATTTAAAATTAATGTGGGTTGAAAAATATGAACTCATCATAGCTAGATAAATACGAGTAATAATAAAAAAGCTAAATAATACTTTCGTGGATTTAACATCGATGAAAAGTAGGTAAAGAAATGAAAAAAAAAACAGCTGAACAATTTATTTTACTTTGTAAATAGGTAGATATTATATTAGATACTTAGGTACCTACGTATTTTAAAATCTTGATTTACTCCTAATTCTTAAAATTCGAAGTAGAGTGCCTTTGTAGTCGCAGAAGATCCGTATACCATACCTTTGGTTAAGTCATCAGCGCCCTCTTTCACATCCTTTCTCAGTTTACATAAAAATACCTATCTAATATTGAAAATAGAACTTTAACCACCCTGTATATTTACACACTAAATCGAAGGATATGAATTAATTTAGCTTGAGATAATGTGCAACTACTATCGAGCACGTAGCGATTATCTAATACCACAAAGATAGCTCATTACACTTTAATGTAAGTAGGTACAAGTAGGTATATAGTGCAGAGTTATTTATAGCCATTCAATGTATTAATCATAGCATTACATATTTTTATTAAAATATCAGTAATCTTTAGATTAATATTGCGTAGGACTTCGAAATTCTTGATTTTTTATTCATTATTATTAGTAGGTTAGCCTTTAACCACGATCTCGAATCTGACCAGACTAAACCTAGAAGGTGGGATAAGTCCTTCCCTGGCTTCACTGAACGGCCGGAACACGATCATAATGACCGCGTGGCGACACGGTTTTGTCCACTGTGTGGTGACTGGTGACTATAACTAGGGTCACGGGTCACGGGCCACAGGACATGGCCGAAGCCTACCCCCAGACTCCAGACCACCAGTAGGTAAACGGTAAAGAACAGGTAATATTATGGGAAAAAATAGTAAATAAAACATAATAATATAGACTACTTTTCAGAAGGCAAACCATTGGAATAACACAAGTAGAGTCCTTTTCACGAAAGAGGTCCCGCGGCAATTAAGCGGAACTAATTAATTTTATCGATTATTACTGGACTTCATATCCTTAATAATTTTTATTTGTTAGATTAAAAAGACCTATTTAATTAAGAAATTTAATATGAGAATTTATGAAGCGTTTAAAAGTTATAGATATTTTAACTTTGAAAATGTGCGATAGTGGCGCCCCGCAAAAAGGACTCCTTTCGTGAAAAGCACTCTACCTATATAAGCACGGTAAAGAGATATACAGTAGTTTGACTGAGCGTGATTTTTGAACATAAATACCTACAGTCTCGCGGTACATGCGCAAGTCATAGGGCTGCCGGGCAGCCGCTGCCCGCATACAGTAGGTACCTACCTATTTCATATCATCTACTTACTTGAGCTACTATTTAGATGAGTTATTGTAAATTAATTATATTATTTTTGTACATTTATTGATATTTTTATTACAAGCTTTTATTTCATTTTTAAATTACCTACCTATATTTACCTACCTACTTATGTCCGCTTAGGAACCACTGAATGTCCGTTACAAAAATGCAACAGTCGAATGAGATTTGAAAATGTATTGTATCAAACTTAGTACACCCTTCATCCCGCGTTTTTTGCGGCTAGGACTAAAAATACCTAAGAACACTTCCGCCTAACTTACTTCTCAAACAAAATCTAAATCGAATCTATGAGACAGACACGTCAAACTTATCACACCCCTTCGTCTTTGCGTCGGGAGTTAAAAATAAATACTATTGATCACTCTTCAATTCAATAAAAAGTAGGTACATAATAACAGGTAGATTAAAACTTACGAGTAAGTTGGTTCATTATTAAGAAGCCTAATCTGGGAACTACAATAGGTTTTATTTCAGCATAGTAGGGATACCTACCTACTTACCTATCATGTCGTGGCGGCGTATATTGAAACCCAAGACAAGAGACAAGACAAGACAAAAGACAAGACAAGAGACAAGACAAGAGACAAGACAAGAGACAAGACAAGAGACAAGACAAGAGACAAGACAAGAGACAAGACAAGAGACAAGACAAGAGACAAGACAAGAGACAAGACAAGAGACAAGACAAGAGACAAGACAAGAGACAAGACAAGAGACAAGACAAGAGACAAGACAAGAGACAAGACAAGAGACAAGACAAGAGACAAGACAAAAGACAAGACAAGAGACAAGACAAGAGACAAGACAAGAGACAAGACAAGAGACAAGACAAGACAAGAGACAAGACTTGGACTCTTACTCACACTCTTACTCGGACTCTTACTCGCACTCTTACTCGGACTCTTACTCGAACTCTTACTCGGACTTTTACTCTTATTCGCACTCTTACTCGGTCTCTTACTCGCACTCTTACTCGGAATCTTAATCGCACTCTTACTCGAATTCTTACTCAGTTTCTTACTTGCACTCTTACTCGGACTCCTATCGGACTCTTACTTGGACTCTTACTCGCACTCTTACTCGGTCTCTTACTCACACTCTTACTTCAGCAGAATATTTTTAAAAATAAAAATAAAATAACTTCTTACTAACTTACCTCAAAAACAGCATAATATCGCATGCTATTTTTTGCCATTTTATATAATTTATTATATTATGTATACATACGTCAAAAGTAAATAACGTAAATTACACTAAATACTTGCAAAAAACTATCGCGACGTCCGCCCGTCGCGGCGTGGCACCCGCTTCTTGATTAACTACCCACTTCTACCCACATCTGCCCACATCTACTCACTCCCACATTCCGACCGTTTCTATGGAGTCAAACTACTGTATATCTCTTTACCGTGCTATAAGTAACAGACTACAGACACAAGAGTTTGTAATGTAATTAATTTTTTTGGCAAATAAATATTCGTGTTAAAATTTATAGGCGACAAAATTTGACAGTTTTTTAAAGCCACTCTTAGTTGTCAATGTCAAAAAGTTATAAAAATAGTTCGACCTTGATCCCTTGATACTTTCATCAGCTTTGAATTTTATATTACTCCATGTAATAAGTTGCTTGGTAATCGTGTAGTCTCAATATTTAGTTTTAATAATATTATCGCAATATATTAATAATATATGTTTTGTTCAACTAAAATAAAAATGAGTAGGTTCCTACCTACTTAAATTTATAAGTAGCATACCTATTCTTTTTACAATTTATTAAATAGGTAGGTACTACACTTAAGCACCAATTTTAACACGACATAGGTAGTTATTGTTAAGATACATTTTATTTAAGCAGCTAGCTTTACGCCCAGTAGTTTGATATAATCCTATGTGTTATTCTAAAGTCTAGGCTAAGTTATTAAATCTCAGCATGAGGTAAAGACGTAATGAACATACACAAACTTTCAACTTGTAGGTACCTATATTTATCAGTGTAAAAATGTGTTTATTAAAATTATACATCTACTATATAAAATCCAATAGGATCAAAACCCGTTCCCGTTGTCCTAGCCGGCAGCACTCGTCTCACTCTCACCTCGCCACGGCTTGCGGCTTTTTTTTTTTTTTTTTTTTTTAATTTATTTCTGACCATGGATACAAGTCCTTCAGCCGAAGTCATAACGGCTTGCGGCTCTATTCCCAGTGTTGCATGCTACTATTAAAAAAGGTTTATTTATGTCAATAAATAGGTTACTTGTGAATAATCCTGTTTTCAACTCTATATTTCTTTATGCCAAAAAATTACATTTTAGACATAAAATATCAAACAACAAAGAAAAATCATTATTTGAAGAAATCACACGTTTATCAGAAATCTAAATTTTTCGTTGGTAAGTCTATAAAAATATGAATGAAACCGATACGGCCAAATAATATTAATTGTAAAATAACATGGGAAATAATTTTGGTGCATTAGATTTTTTGCAAGCAAAGAGTGCTGGAGATGCTGGATTTGATAATATAACATCAAAACGAAAGCCCAGAGCACTTAGATCTAATAATATTCCCAGAACACGAATGATAAGAAGAAAACCTCAAAATAAATCATCTAGATTTCCGACGATCCCGTTTGCGGAATTTAAAGCTCTTCAATCACAATTTGGAGGAAGAACTCCTGTCATAGCGTTTTTGGAAAATTCATTTTTTGACGTGGATAAAAACATGTTAAAGAAAAGACCTGTGAAACTCTGCATATCTGAAGAAAGCAATAGAAAAAGATGTGATATCCTATTTCACCGTTCAAAATCATCATCTCCCTGTGCCTCATATTGCCATGAATGTCAGAAAGAGCAATCTAAACAGCTTTTGTGATAACTATGACCCGAAAAGTAGCCCTTTGGTAATTCATATTAATTAGATATTTTCTTACTAAGTCTTCAATCTACAAGTCTTGTGTACCTATTGGCTGTTAAAATAATTAATCGTGTTTGTTGTCAGTAAGATTAAATTGGTACTTTAATAATTTTCGTTTATTAAAATTGTCTTGTTTTCTTACATGCAGTTTTGAATTTGGTGCAAATAAGGTATTTTAAACGTCGACCTGGCAACACTGGTTAGTGGCGCGCCTTCATCGGAGCGAGGTGATCTTCGTTTTCTCGTGTGTCACTGGAAATCAAAGTTTACATGTTTTTTCTCGAATTATCGAACTAAATCGTGTGATAATCCTAAATTGGCATATTAGTGATTATGTGCTGTTATCTTATGAGTGGCGGAGGTGTACGATAAGGGTAAGTCAGTGTAAATATTTGTTAGTGTACGTATCTGGCGGTCGGACGAAAATGTGTGAATTCATACATTTCCTTGAAATAAAATAACTTGTAATAGATTAAATAGTTATCTTATTAAATATATACTATATTTTAACTGTAGCGATATCTCAGATAAGTTTAATTTTGTTTAATTAACCGTATTTGCACACATGATTTTAATATAAAATGTACCTACATTGCACTTTCATGTTTTTGGCTTGGTTAATAAATCTTTGACATTGGGACAATCTCACGCTAAGTTAAACTGAGAGTCGTAGAGATAAACAGATTTTTAATGAGCAAATCTTACTGGAATCTTATTAGAATTACTTTAAAATGACCTTGCTCATAGTAAATATTGTTTATTATGGAAAATGTTAATTCAAATTCATTTATTCTATGAAACTTTAAAGAGTTTTGCAAGTCAGGTTTTAAGTTAAATATCAGAAATAAAACTACCTTTTAAAAGGGTACTTAATGCAAAGAAATAACCAAAAATGGTCTTAATTTATCTGCTTTGGTTGAAGGTATAAATTAATTTGACCTACATTATTGTTAAGTACTTATAATTATTATGAGATAGGTTATAAATAATATGGCACAAAAGTTTTGCCATTTGACTATGTAACTTTAAGCTGTGTACTCACTTACACAATATCTACTTACCAACTTTTTATCGAGACCAAACATTAACAGAATAGATTTAAAACTAAATTAAACTATATTAAAGGCCCACATTAGGCCTTATTGCTAAGAGAGACAAGTCAGGTGCTCTCTCTCTCTATACTAGAGATTGTGGTGGTTCATAAATTTGCAGCAGGTTTCCGTACCACATACACAGAAGTTTTTTTCAAAACCGTGCATGCACACTTGTTGTTGCTTGTTGTTTGTGGCTCACTAGTTAATATTCGGCTTTAGATAGCTTTGCCCGCCTAGCTACTTAAGTGCAAAACATTTCATTAAAACAGTTACTTAGACCTTTAGGGCCATACCTCACCGGGATGCCATGGCGACGTGGCCAGCGACGTCGCCAACTAATTCTTATTGAGATGTATGACGCCTAACTCACTTGGCGACTGACTGGCGACACAGGAACGCAAGGCGTAGCCATGGCGACGTCGCTGGCCACATCGCCATGGCATGGCGGTGAGGTATGGCCCTTAGGCAAGCAGCAAACATTTTGGCTGATGCTAAGAAATGCACCGGGACAGTTGTCATTTGTTTTTCAGTGACAACTGTCAACCCAGTGTTATGGGACAAGACATAAGTTTTAGGCACTTGATTTGAAGGGCTTTTCTCTCTGACATACTCAACTATAAAAAAAAAAGCCATTTATTGCCAGGAAACCAAATACAAAAAATCTTAAACCTACTTAAATCTACTTTTTGCTTAGGCAATAGGGGTACATTCAGCATGTGCTGAATGAATAACTATAATTTAGATATTCATCCAGCGCTGGTTTTCAATGTACCCCTTGCTCGGGCTAAGATGTGATGACTATATCATCTGATGATCATGCTGGTGGTCTACCTTTTAAATTTGTCCTTGTTTAGGGTACCATTTACCATATTAATGTATAAATAACAAGCTGTGCCCGGCGGTTTTACCCGTTGTTATAGACTATGTGTCTAATCTATCTCTATACCAAATTTCAGCTGAATCAGTCCACCCGTTTAGATGTGAAAGAGTAACAAACATACATCCAGACATCCATACATTCTTACAAACTTTTACATTTATATAATGTTAAAAATTTAATTATACTTAAGACAAAATGTATGTAATACAAATGACTTGCCTTTTATAACGCTCATGTTATATTTATGGTTAAATAAATAAATTGAAAATAATATTAAGTAGTAGAATTTCATAACCTTGGCCCACCTCTTTTCATCTCGTCAAGTGACCCACAGTTTTATGTGCAAAACAATTCGTTATTAAGTTCTCAAATTAAATGCAGTTAACAAGCTAATTATAATGCTAGTTAATTAACAGTATGCAAACAAGCAATTGGCGAAAACAAACTTCTAACAATCCTATACTGTGCTCTAATTGCTCCTAAATGGTTGGATTCTGTACCACAGAAATAGACTTCATAGAATAGCCAGTCTTTTTAGGAGTAGAGTAATATAGTAGCATATTTAAGTAATTATGAAATGCATCTCTGATTTTAAGATCTTTTCTATTCCAAACACTTTAATTTTAAAACACTTAACACACAAACAATCTTTTTATTTTCAGAGAGGAAACTGTGGTCCAAATAAGTTTTTATAACCCTGGATAATTACCTAGTCAGGTCATAAGTATTGTCACACAGTAAAAACTTTTCTTTTAGAATGCTGGCCACAAAAAAGTTTATTGAATTCGAATTTCGAATTGTTCATGAAAATAAAAATGTATACTTTTTAGAATTTTACTCATTTTTAAATATGGAGTGGACGCTTAAAGAAGACCGTGTTGCAGTTATTGCGTTGCATCGTTGCGGTTACGCGCCAATTCAAATTTTTGACATACTGAAAAATTTGAATATAACCAAAAGATTCGTTTATCGTACCATCAAACGATACAATGAAGACTCTAGTGTAGATGACAGGTCAAGAAGTGGTCGCCCTCGGTCTGTTAGGACTCCAGCAGTGATAAAAGCTGTGAAGGCGCGAATTCAAAGAAATCCCAAACGTAAGCAGAAACTGTTGGCCCTTCAGATGGGGTTAAGCAGAACCACGGTGAAAAGGGTGTTAAATGAAGACTTAGGGCTTCGGGCATATCGAAGAAAAACAGGACATCGTTTAAATGCTCGTCTAATGGACCTGAGACTGAAGAGATGCCGCGCTTTGTTGAAGCGGTACGCGAGAAAATATATCGAGAAATTCTTTTTTCGGATGAAAAAATTTTTACCGTAGAAGAGAGCTACAACAAACAAAATGATAAGGTGTACGCAC
The DNA here is from genome assembly GCA_947507615.1 of Hemithea aestivaria. Taxonomy (NCBI): domain Eukaryota; kingdom Metazoa; phylum Arthropoda; class Insecta; order Lepidoptera; family Geometridae; genus Hemithea; species Hemithea aestivaria. Next base: position 2,608,730 of record OX382348.1, on the reverse strand, counting down.
ACAGTAGTGAAGAAGCGAGCAACCGTATTCCGCGTGTCCAACGAGGTCATTTTCCATCCTCGCTCATGGTATGGTTGGGAGTTTCTTATTGGGGCTTAACAGAGGTACATTTTTGTGAGAAAGGTGTAAAAACGAATGCAGTTGTGTATCAAAATACAGTCCTGAAGGACCTTGTGGAACCTGTTTCTCATACCATGTTCAATAACAGGCACTGGGTATTCCAACAAGATTCGGCGCCAGCTCATAGAGCGAAGAGCACACAAGACTGGCTGGCGGCGCGTGAAATCGACTTCATCCGGCACGAAGACTGGCCCTCCTCCAGTCCAGATTTGAGTCCGTTAGATTACAAGATATGGCAACACTTGGAGGAAAAGGCGTGCTCAAAGCCTCATCCCAATTTGGAGTCACTCAAGACATCCTTGATTAAGGCAGCAGCCGATATTGACATGGACCTCGTTCGTGCTGCGATAGACGACTGGCCGCGCAGATTGAAGGCCTGTATTCAAAATCACGGAGGTCATTTTGAATAAACTTTATTGTCATAAGAATCTATGTTTTGTTAAGTTCATTTTGGTATATAAATGGTTACATAATAAATAAACTTGTTCCAATAATTTTATATTAAACATGTGACAGAATTTATGACCTGACTAGGTATATAATCTAGGTGTTATGCTTACCGTCCATTTCGGAGAGGCACAGGTTTATGTGGGATTGTGGGACTCCCACCTGCTTAAGCACTGGCAGTGTTAATCCTCTAAAAGCCCAAAATTAGGAATTGGGTTTCTGCGGGATACCAAAATATGTCAAGGCTGCAGGCAAGCACTCATCAGTGGCAGTCCTACCAATACTTGACTTACTTTAAATTAGCTATAATTAGTACATTTCCCTCCTTGAGTCGTATTCCCCATTACTGGGGGTCGTGACCCACATCTTTCAGTATGCGATCATAAATGATGGAGCGCCATCTGGAACGGTTGGAAGCGATTCTTATAGCTTCGTGCACTGGAGTGTCGAGAGTGGTGCGGATCTTTTCAGACCAACGCATCGGACAACGACCTCGAGGTCTCCTTCAATTTTGCCTCTCTTCTTTTCTTTTTCCTTCTTTTTTTTTGTACATTTAACCAATGGAAAAACATAACCATTCTCTCTAAATACAGTTCTGTGGCACACACTAATTGATTGATAAGTGTAACTAGGCTACATTGCATGCATGCTAATAGCTATTCTTCGAAAACTATTGAACTGTGATGGATCTATATTAAAGTTACTGCCTTAGTAAATCCTATCTTATTATTGTTATACTAGCTTTTTTTTTTATGTGAAGAAGTAGAAGACGAGCAAGACGCTCTCCTGTTGTTAAGAGATAACGGCTGCCCATAATCAGTACAGTGTTACTTAGGATTTTACAATTATGTGAAATTCTAGGAGCACTGCACCAACGCTTCTTACTCAAGAGTCATAAGAGCTGTGCGTTGTTCCAGTACCCTATGAGTTATTCCAGGATCTAAGCTATTTCTATACCGCTATACCAAATTTCAGCTCAAATTCAAGCGACAACAGACATATTTAGGGGGGGACTTGAGGGCCTATTGGCTATCGCCAAACGACATGTAAAACACAAAGAATCCATAGACAAAATTGTGTACATTACTTGCTTAAACCTCCTCATTTAATATGAGTAAAATAACAAACGCAGCAATGTACATTGAAGTTGTCATCAATCGTAGTGGGTGAGAATTAGCCAATAGGCCCTCTGTTCTATTGCAATCTAAACCTCAGTTATTAATAATCTATAGTAAACTCAGCAGAAATGTGTTATTAGAAAATAACTCATGTTTTTGGTAACGTCTCAGCTAAACAATTGAAACTCATTGTACTAGTATTATAAATAGAAGACCTTGCTGGTTTTCATATTTCGCAGGCCACTGGAGTAAATTTACATTAAAACCTTAAAAGATATCCTCTACCCTAAACATCAGATGTTAATTGAGCCATTGTGTTAATCTAATATATATAATGTTCTGTAGTTTCGTAGAGTTCACATCAAGTTGAAATGTTAATTCAACACACTTGTTTTTATTCCTGTAATTTATTTAATGTACTTTATAAGTTTTTACTGTTTTAAATTTACCTATACATATAACAATAATATATATTGTTAACTCATAATATTTAACATACTCGAGACTTGTTTCGCTTAGATAAGCTTGAGTCCATGTATGTATCTCTATTGTGCACATGCTTTGAGTTGCAATCCATGTCGGATCCCTATTATTTAGTGATCCTGTTGGATCACTTATTATGTATTTCTCTTTGGTTGTAATTTGTTTTGTGTACCTACTTAATAATAAATAAAAAAAAAAAATAAAAAAAAAATGCTGCATAATTTAATAATTCCTACTGATAAACTAGCTAAGGCACAATACCTATTTGTGTACCAAATTTCAACAGAATCTTTAATTTGGTTTGAATACTTTTTACTTTTTACTATAGGTAATTTAAAAGGCAACTTGATATTATGTATTAAAAAAAAATTATACACAGTAGGTAAGTATACAGATATAAATCTTGTGTATAAAAAGTGCTTTGCTAGTGCTATTGCTTAGTGCTAGGTTGTGAATTAAACAATCACTTTTTCTATAGGTACACCTACCTACCTACTTTTATTAACATTGGTAAATATTAAAGAAAAGTTAAATAGTTGATATTTAACATTTCTTTATTTTGTTTTACACTTTTAGAAAAACTTACATTATACCTAGGTCTTATGATTAGGGTACCTAAATACTTTCCACCATTCCAAGTTCCACTTTTGTCTAAGTCAGACTAGAAATAAGAAGAGTAATGTAACACTGATGATTTTTTTTAATCTGTTTATTTAAACAACTCTAGCCAAGTTTTAATTGGCCACAAACTATTTAACCTTGAAAATTATCGCCAGGGTCACAGGATTTCAAATAACTGAGATAAGCCCTCGTTTGTTTTGAATATGGTTGTCCTTGCATAGTACCTAGTAGATTTTCCCTGCCATTTTATTACAGCTTTTATTTACTTTCACCTGTCCGTTGTCTGTCTTTCTGTGATCATATCATGCAAGTTTAATTTGATCTACTTCCCATTGATCTGAAATTTTGCATGCATGTATAAATCGGATGACAATGCAGTATTATTATGACATGGATCTGATGATGGAGTTGGAAGGTGGCCATGGGTACTGCGTAATTAAACGACGCAGCCCCATCGAGTTTGGGGGCATTTGATTCGTCTTGACCAGTACTTGGATGCTAGATGCCAATAAAATAATTAAAGCTTATTTTTAAAAAGTTTCTTTTTAATTTCACTTGTATAGAAATTAGGTAATTTGTACCAGCGCTAATCCTGATTATCTCGTCTTGTCACTGATATTTATTTATTTAGTCTATGATGTCCCACTGCTGTGCAGAGACATCCCCAAATCTTTCCACGTATCTATCCTGCGCTACCTCAGGCCAGCCGGCCTTGTAAGAGTCGAGGTCGTCCCTCCATCTCTTTCTGGGCCGGCCGCGGCGACCGCGACGTCGTCATTGTTTTGGGGCCCATTCCGTGGCGATCTTTGCCCAGCGGTCGGGGTGCAAGCGGCAAACGTGACCCGCCCACTCCCACTTCAGTTTGACTCATTGTTATCATAAAAAAATCCTCGGCAATGACCAATTACTGACACTGCGCTCAGCAATACTACTGGTGTTCCAGACGTCAATATACGATGGTAACCGCTCACCATGAGACGTGCTTGCGTCCTTCTCTAAATATATAAAAAACTTGACTAAGTGGGTAGGTGCCCATTATACAATAGCTTCTGGAATGCTCTCCATTCGAAAGCTATAAATTATTCGTTATCAATTTGAGCTGTAATTATTTTATTGATTTCTAGGCTTCGAACTCGAACATTACAAGCGTTATCATAATGTACCAGTATTTTACTCAAATTGTTATGGTTTTTGGTGCTTAATTATGTACGAGCACTTACATAAAACTAAGTAGTTGAACGGAGGTAGTTTATTATCTACCTAATGCTTTCTATTGATTTGTTCCTAGATCTAAGCTGGTGTTTCCTATAATTTTTCAGCCCAGAGGGCCTTTTGGCTATCGCAAAACGACATGTATGTATTCTAGTGTTGAATCCTTAGACAAAATTGCGTACATTACGTGCTTAAACCTTCTTATTAATATGAGTAAAGTAACAAAACCAGCAATGTACGTTGAAGTTGCCATCGATCGTAGTGGGTGAGAATTAGCCAATAGCCTCTCTGGTCGGGACAGTAGTGTTATATTGAAGTTAAACACACTACCCACACATTACATCTTTTACCATTAGCCATTATTGGGAGGATATAGTTTCAGAATCATTACAAAAGAAAGGGTAGATCTCTATTGTAGAGGCCGTCTGGAGAAGTACCACACCTTTGCCAGATATTCATTCGCCAATCAGTAATGTTCAGGCATTAAGTACTGTGTTCCGGAAATGCAATGAAATTACTGGGCACGACGAACTTCAACAACTCATAATATCAATTCAAAACACTTGGTGGCACTGTCGTGTCATGATGCTTATCATCAGGCACCTCTGATTTATTCGTCAGAACAAACGTAGTTTATCTTTCCTAAATGTTCTAATAGTAAGAAACGCTAAGAACCCTGCGGTACACCAGTGTCAGTTGCACATGTATCTATTATTCGTATTAACAATAGGTAAATAGGAAGTAATAATCAGCAAGTGCTAGATAAATCTCAAGCATGCATCTCATCCCAATGTGTTGTTTGCTATTACAATCGATATAGCTACTGGTACTGATAACTCGACATCTGCGTGCGTTGACTCATTCATGTTTAGATTTATTCTTACGTATTGTTGGGGCTATGAAATACGCTTCTAAAACTTAAGTCCCGTTGAAATGTTAGCGATAATTTGAACGCCGGCTGGACTGAAACAGAATTCTAGAAAGATAGGTTACCCTTGTTTAGCTACCGCAGGTTACGCTCAGGTTTGTCCTTTGGACCGCTTAAGACATTGTGGCGTTATCGCTTAGCAGCAGTTGAACATTGCTGAGACCAAATCTTACTCGGCTTTGCCACATAATTTATCATGGATGACTCTTGAGACCGGCAATACTTCTGATGTTGCAGGTAGGCATCCAAATTAGTGGTAACCGCTCCATTAAAAAGGAAAGAGAGAAAGGACAAGAGGAAAGCTTGAAATAACGTTGTCCAGTAGCCATGTGGGTGTCCGAAATCGCCGATGTAATGGCCTCATTTCCATTCGGTTTATTTCATCTTTTTATGAAGAGATAAACGCCGGCCCGGATATAAAGCGAGCCAATTATAAAGAAAAACTCTACCCAAACGTTTACCGTTTTTAGGGTCCCTTGAGCAATGCCTAGGAATTTAGAGAACCTATATTTACTTCTACCTTGAACCTCTATTGTATAGTACGTACTCGTATAGGTACTTGAGGTAAGCATTTGACTACGATCTCTCCTGATATATCCTGATATTCTATCTGGAAGGTGGGATAATAAATCACTCTGACTCTCATTGGCTCATTCTTGTAATCACCTGTAACAGACCACTTTTGAATCAACTTGTGTGTCATCTTCATTTTTATTTAACGGTGGAATATTGCAAGGGTTGGCTAAATTTCTACCGCGACTTGCTCTGTTAGAAAAGCAGTGTCCCGTGAAACGATTCATACTTACCCGAAATGTAGAACTCATGTTTCGTGGGGATGATTACATTGTGATTTTGCGTAAGACGTAACATATTCTTCGGCTTCAACCATTTTAAAATTGCACATGTTAGCCAATGTAATTATTCCTGCCTAACATGTGAATGACCTGCAATTCTAGACTGGTACTCTAACAATGTACATATTTGTCATGTGCCTATTCGCCTTGTTAATCTAAATAATATCTACGGAACCAACAACGTTAAGAATGAGAGTAAATCTGTGCCGTTCTGTTTATTTTATGACTTACGTTTGTGTCTAATAGAATGTCTGTTTGCAAGTCACGTAGAGACTGAGATTGTGACGCCGGCGGATAATTGGAATCATTTATTTTTATAAAACTAACTGCTCTCACGGTTTCCTTATGAAATGATGCTTGTGAGTACCTAAATGATGTTAAGGTTTTGAGTTACGATTAGCTCTATACAAAATTTCAGTCCAATCGCATTTAGCATAAAGGTGAGTTTACAAACACCTACGTGGACACTTTTACATCCTATTACTCCTACATAATACTACCTACCTCCTACATAATATTATTATGTTTGTCGCAGACGAATTGAATTATTTCGCATTTTTCCGGAGCGAAGTATGTGCGGGTCCGTAGTGACTATGAACTGAATGTCAAGCGAATAGAGCATTGTATAATACACATAGAAATAGTAAAGATTATAATAGTGACGAAGATTTCTCCGTGAATCGTGAGCTTGTTATGTCCAACGAAGCCCATTTCACAATTTAATATGTCCAAACTTAGTATTTCCGCAATAAGCTCTAAAGTTTTGGATGATAGGTCGATGTAAATTCAAGTCACGTCATCGCGAAGGCAGGGCCGGAACATTTAAATAATTTAATGCCAAAAGGAAGGCCAAGGGCTTATCCTTTCAGTGTTGTTCATCTTAATTACTTCGCTTGGTTCTCCGTTCGGATAGGGCTTTGAGATGTTTATACGATCCGAAATGGAGCTTTTAAGTATTAATTATTTTTCCCCCCCTGAAAAATTGCCTATGTTATTTTAGAGTCTAATCTCCATGTTATAGTCAAAGGCCGATGAACAGTCTCTTCGCGGATTGATCCTAGGTTTGAACAAGACTTTTGGTCACGCCCCGAAATTAATGTATGGATCTCTAATATACTCGTGGACCATGGTTGTGTATCTGTACAATGTCCAGCCAGTGCCAAACATTTTTTTCCTAGAACTGTTTAAATATGCTAAGTAGGTTCCTATATTATATAATATAATATAACTGCCTATATTATATTATTGCATAGGACACCTGCCAGCATTGTTCTTCCTACTTCCTTGCTCACATAAGTGTTCCTATTTAGTGTAAATCTTTGGACTGAATTTCATAAGTGCCAGGTCTACTAGTATAGTGGTGTTCAGTGGTTGTAAGTAGCCTCCACTTTTCAGTACGAAACCATAAAGCGATATTAAAGTCTCCAAATTTAAAGGAAAATAACCCTTACCCCACCGGCATAAAAGCTACCAGAGGCTGCCAACTTCAGTTACATTTTTGAAAGCATACTTTAGTTAAGATCTAAGAACAAAGGCGGGAGTTTTCAAAGGAACGAGTGGGTAACGTGCAAACAAACGGCAGAGACAAGGTCCCTTCGACCATCACTCATCCAGAACAGACAAATAAACCTGTAGCCAACAATATCCCGGATTTTCAGTTCATAGTTGCAGTTCAAGTCAGTAGTTGTGTGTAATTAGTGCTAATAATTTGGATTAAGGTGGTGGATTTAGTGAAATATAGTTCAGAAGTTAGGAAAGGTCGTGTCCAAAAATCAAACTGTGACAATCTACTAGTACCTCTACTTCTAATGTTAATCATCTGAAGAAATTATATTGTACCCATCACGTGAATGGCATATGTGGCTGTGGTTTCAGTCCAAAGCCTCCACTCGAGGATCTTTCTTCCCCAATGGTTACCGGTTCTGAGGGCCTATTGGCTAATTCACGCCCACTACGATTGTTGACAACTTCAATGTACTTAACTGTGTTTGTTATTTTACTCATATTAATGAGGAGGTTTAAGCAAGTAATGTAAGCAATTTTGTCTATGGATTATAGTGTTTTAAATGTCGTTGGGCGAAAGCCGCAATAGGCCTTCTGCTACGCGATGTGGCTATCCAGTTGTCACTTAAATTTATCGATTTTTCCAGTTATCTTCAGGTCTATTATTCTTCATCGGGTTTCCTTGACCTGCTACTCTGCTACTGCTGTCTCAAAAAAAAGCAAGTCTGGTCCAAATCCATCCGCTCTCGCTAACCCCTCACCCTTAAAGCCTATCCTACCAATATAGGTCACTAGACAAAAAATTACGCTTGACGGCATTTTTCCTACGTGCCCTATAGATCTATATATAAACGTCCCCCGTTAATGGTTGATTACGTACCTACCTCCCCATATCGATTGGTTTTATCTCCCGCATTCGTGGCTAGTTTAAGATAATATTTGTCACCTAATGGCCGCGTTAACCTGAGGGATATAACAGTGGAAATAGAGTGGTTAATCCAGCTTTGATAATATTTGGAGATGGGTTTTAACAACTCCCATATTTTCGTGTTGGAAATTGGTGATCAGGTTTTCTTCACTACTGTTTGAGTGGATTGTGCTTTAAACTGTTGCGTGCTCTTAAACTTTAATTAAGAGCTCCAGATTTCGAGAAAACTCAACTCCAATGAAGACCTACAGCCAAAGTACCTAAGATCCAAAATCCTTTGGACACGTTCCACTTTTCAGATGGTTATAAGTGATCGAAGGAAGCTATGTTACTGTGCGGTTTCCCTCGTAGTCCTAGTGGTCATTTATTATTTTATAGACTTGAGGAGAGTGTGGTATAAAATATTGTTGAACACGTTTTATTTCGCGTGCGATATGATGAAGCTGCTCATGAAACTGGTTGAACTGTACTGAAGATGATTTGATTGTGAACAAGGTAAGTCACCATGCCTTGATGCATGTCTGATATAGAACGTTTGCGACCACGTCATCACTAATCAACAGGTGAGACTGTGGTCAAACGCACCTCTATCAACCATGTAAGTCGTGTCTAGTTTCTGCTATCCATGGGGCAGTTAATAATTGAGAATAGAGAACTTTTATAAGTTGTAATATTATATTTTAAGAGCTTCACTTACAAAAGCCTGATATGTTTTAAGATTTCATTTAATAGATTTTTTAGATACGTATAGGTACAATATTAGTCTGTTTTTTGAGAGCAGCTTTTTCAATAAAAATAAGTCTGTAATTCAGAATTCAGACACGTTTATATTGTTAACTGAAAAAAAAATCCTAAAGAAATATTAGGGTTGGCACTGTCGTTTTTCACTTCTCCGTCTTAGTTAAATAGCTAGGTCTAAGTCCTATCTCTAACGTAAATACTCTTTGTGAAATATAAGTGGAAATAACTTTCACAATCCAGCCTTTCAATAGATAGACAGAGACCATAAGAGCTTAGGTATTCACTCGAGTTCCCATGTAGGTAACTTCGTTTCAGAGGATTGAATGAGGATTCTATCGAAAGCATTTCAGAGCCCACGGGATTACATTGGCCTACACGTACATGATTTAATATCGTTCTCTCAACTTTGTTACAGAAGTCTACATGTCTTTATTGATTGAAATACCTTCAAGACTTTCATCAATTTTATTACGTAGAGATTTGTAAAAGAACCTAGAATTGCATAGCTATTGGGAGGTCTACTCATGGACCACTGTTCTCAAATGTTAGAACGGATTTTTAAAACTATTCTTAAAAGTACTTTTGTGTAAGAATTTGTCAATTCGCCAGTACATTCGTTACGAAGTGGGGCGTCAGCTTTATGTGTAGTGTGTAGTAAATATAGCCAATGTTACATAGATATTCTTACTTACATCCTGTAATTTCTATTTGGTCAGTAATTTTTCCGACTTTTTTCTTCCACTCTGAGCAAATAGTGGCAGAATATGAAACAAGTGAAATTTAAAAAATACTTTTTAAAAACAAGCTTTAATTATTGTTATCATCTTGCATCATAAAGTACTCGTCAAGACGAATCAAATGAGCCCAAACTCGATGGGGTTGCGTTGTTTTATGACAGAGTTCCTTTGGCCACCTTCCAGCTCCATCATCAGATCAGCTCGATGTCATAAAAATATTGCATTGTCATTCGATTTACACACGCATGCAAATTTTCAGCTTAATTGGAAACCGGGAAGTGGGTCAAATTAAACTTGCAAGATTTGATTACAGACAGACAGACAGACAGACAGACAGACAACAGACAGGTGAAAGTAATATAAAGCTTGTAAAAAATCGTGGCACGTGACTCATTGAACAAATTCTTTATTGAGAAACCGTCTCATCTAATATGTTAGTTCAATACAAAGGGTGCCGATGGGACCCTATTACTAAGGTTCCGCAACGTCCTTCCACATGAATAAAGTTTCCGTTTTTCTCATGTGGACCTTCCGTTCGTCTTTTGAACTTAATAGGGTTCTTGAAATTTTCTCTTTTGTGAAGGAATATTGTCAGTTATTTACCTGGAACGGTGTTGAAAGCACCTCAGTAGAAATCCCGTTCGGAAGATATTATCTGGAATCTTTGTGACGAATTTTATGACTACGCTTTTATAAAACGGTAAGTTAGTGTATTCGTGTGTATGGTTGTTACTTCTTTACTCCTTGACGATTAAAGCGACTGACCTGAAATTTTGCATTATGTATATGTAATACATATGTGGGTAGGTTAGACACTGGACTTCGCGCGAACGACTTACCTGTCTCCAGAAGAAATCTTAAGAATAGCCGAATTTCCTTCTATGGACATTAAATTGACTATCTGTGACTCTCTACTCTCTATGTTGTCTTTTTCTTAAGACATCATCATCATAGCCGTTTCATGTATTACAGATTACAATACGATAGATAAATCATAGTTGGCACTTTCTAAAAGCAACTGATAAGGAAAATAGAGGTGATTCGCGGAAATGTACTAGGCCTTACATAATAAATAGCTTTATCATAATAGCAAAGTTATCTGGTGATTCCAAATCACAAGTGCTGTAATCTTATTGTAATTTAGATTTGTTGAAGTGCCATCGATATGAATGAACTGTTGATAACTTGCGTGTTTGTTTTTGATGGACTGAACTTTTTGTAATGCAGCTGATGAGCTCAAGGTCCTATCAGCTGCTATATCTGATCAATGCTTAGCCAAAACAGCTGACGGATTGAGGTGTAATTTGGAACAAGATGGGTTTTATAATGTAAACGTCCACTATGAAAGGATTGCTCCTCCGAGTTTACTCGTGTAGTCTTCGTTTGTCATTGTGATTAAATTTTTCTTTTTTGGAATGTAAGACACCTGAGAGAGAGCACATGAAAGTGTAGGATACAGAACTTTTAGAATCAGAATCAGAATCAGAAAATCTTTATTTGCAACAAACATGGTTTATACAAAAAATATAGGTCTTAAATAATGTGATATTTAGTTCATGTTTCTGCCCAGAGGGCGTACAAATATTTAAATTAAAAAATATATTATATGCGTTAAATTATAACATTAAGACATGCATTCAATTTGTAAAATAAATACGATTAGATAGGTGAATATAATATTTATTTCGAGTTCCGCGCCCAACTCTCCATCTCACATCTTTTTTCAATGACAGAGACTTCCCGCCTTTTTGCACGTCAAACATTTGTCATGTGTCACCGATGGTATATTTGCCACTAATTATTATTTAACTGCTCGATTGCAATAAAACGCTAACATTCGGCCATTCTGACAAATGTCTGACCTCAGACAAAGGATCAGTTTTTTTTTGTCTTGATAGTTCAATGATGCAACTTTTAGCAGCATGCTCTTAGAAAGTTTGCTGTCCATCTTCTCCACTTTCAGATGCAGCTTTCGGGAGCTCGCTCGCCCCGAAGTCTCGCAATCCATCGTCTCCGCTTACTGATGCAGCTTTCGGCAGCTCGCTCGCCCCGAAGTCTCGCAATCCATCGTCTCCGCTTACTGATGCAGCTTTCGGCAGCTCGCTCGCCCCGAAGTCTCGCAATCCATCGTCTCCGCTTACTGTTGCAGCTTTCGGCAGCACGCTCGCCCCGAAGTCTCGCAATCCATCTTCTCCGCTTAGATATGCAACTATCGGCAGCACGCTCACCCCGATAGTTTGCAATCTATCGTCTGCGCTTACAGGTGCAACCTTCGGCAGCACGCTCACTCCGAAGGTTTGCAATCCTTAAGCGGTATCTGCGCTTACAGATGCGGCTTCGGCAGCACGCTCACCCCGAAGTCTCGCAATCCGTAAGCGGTATCAAATGCATCCATCGGCAGCACGCTCGCCCCGACGGTTTGCAGTCTTTATTATCTGCGCTTATGGATGCAACTATCGGCAGCACGCTCACCCCGAAGGTTTGCAATCCATAAGCGGTATCAAATGCATCCATCGGCAGCACGCTCACCCCGACGGTATGCAATCTATCATCTGCGCTTACAGATGCGGCTTCGGCAGCACGCTCGCCCCGAAGTCTCGCAATCCGTAAGCGGTATCAAATGCAGCTTTCGGCAGCACGCTCGCCCCGAAGTCTGCACCTAAAACAACGAGAAAATTCGGAAGAAAATCTGTTCTCTTTTTTTAACTTAATAAGGTTTAGATCATTTATTGATTTAATTTGTGCTACTCTACAGCATTTGATAAAATAAGTATGGCAAGGTAAGGATTTGCACAAGCAAACAAAATTCTATCAATTAGGGTTTAATGTTATTCATTAACAATACATTGTTTTTATAACCACATGACTAAGATTTATTATAAAAATACATAAATATTAACGGACAGAATACAACAGATAGAATAATCCGCATGTTGTGGTGAGTGTGTTTGCGTGCGCACGCGTTTGTGTGTTTTATACCCTATTCTGAATGATAACATTAGCCATATCCTCATGATCGGAGCTGTGATCGGATTCCGTCAAAACATCCTAATTTTTATCTGAACCAGACAAACTTATCCAGGGTTTCATATTGTCCACTGTATAGACATTTTTATACCTTCTCTGGTTATGTCCTTCAATACTATGAAGGTATTTCCCAGATTGTTCATTAGGACCTAGGTGGTTTATATGTACATCAAATATCAGCCGCGATGTACTCCGCTTCTGCTGATAAAGCCTCCATATGTTGTTTTTTGTATGCCCAGGATATTGGAGAACCCCGATGATAGATCACCATTCCACTGATGCTCTTTTCTGTCAGATCTATCGTCGGCCCAGTCAGCATATTTTGCTGCGCCGTCGTATCTTTCTTTATATAATTTAGACCCAGGTCTGCTTATATTTGACAGGTAATTTTAACTTCCAATTAGTTCTCGGTAAGGTACATTATTAATAGTTTCTTCTTATTCAGGTACTTGAATGTTTTTTTTTTTTACCCATATCTTTGCTCTAAATTCTTGTTGTAATAGTTTTACCACATTATTCATTTCTTCTTTTTTTTTTTTTTCATTAAGAAAATATCATCCACAAATAGCATCATATCAACTATATTTCTATTCCAATGTATTAAAATATCATGCTCTGATCTTTTTATATTAATTTTCTCACAAACTTTCTTATTCCAACATTTAGGTGAATCTTTTAGTCCGTATGGTGATTTTTGTAGTTTTAACACAGTTAGTTTTTACTTTGTCTTTCTTTAACTAAAAACAAAAACGGCACAACTCACGTCTATTATTGTCGAGAATATCTCGACCACGGTTTCGAACTATTACGATGTCCTTCATCAGGAGTTCACGCTTGCAGTAACCGGCGCTCACCTTTCTTTACATGTACTCCCTCTGAATTTTAATGTATACATCTGTTTCTAATTTTCCATTTAAGAACGATATTACTATATCTATATCTACTATACTCGGATTGAACAAGGAGAATCCTTTTTGTAAACAAATGAGTTCCCACACCAAAAAAATTATCAACTAATAGAAGATTTCTCAAATTAAAAGGATTTTAAAAAATAAATTAGCTAGAGTAAATGTTTTTTCCATATTCAAAGAATAAATACTATTAGAATTATTATATTTTAAGCACACAGATTCAATTGTTTAATTAATTATAAAAATATATAGAAATATTTGGTAGTAAGAAAATATTGAGACTGGTATCATAGCAGGGGTCAATTCTGAACAAAGTAACTTGAGGGCCGGGCGTTAGCAATGCGACTTTTCACTTTAAGTTTTATAAATCACAGTTTTTATTATGAAAATTTACAGTGAAAATTACATAAAAATACGCGCTATTAAAAAAATAGGGTTGCATTTGATTAATGTAAAATTTTAGATGATTTTTTTTAACTCTCTGTTGTACTTTGGCAGTACGCGGCTCATTGGCGATCTCTCTCGTTTTGTTAAAGAATCGGACCGTAATTTTTGACACTGACTTATTGTGACATTACTGCGCTTACAAAAAAGATCTAAGTTTTTCAAATGAGGTATAGTTGTTTTATTTCCAGTCATTATTTAATGCTTCCGAGAGTCCCATTCGAATAGTGGAGAGATCGGATCTTCTGTTTTATGATGAAATCCTCTCACCACTTCATTTCATTTTTAAAATCCATTTCGCATCAATTGTCATTGAATTTTTTTTGGTTACTCTGCTTCTATCCAAGTTCCCATTTTTTTTTATGTTCTTCTAATTCGTTCTGTATGGCTTTTCCCCATTTTTTTTATATAACTTCTTTGTATATCGTCATAATTACTTGTTCTGGATTTTCATCTGAACACAACGCAGTAGTCTTGTTGGTATATTAATGTTACATAATCTTTAAAATTTGCTGATGTATTTATTTTCCTTCCACTTGTAGTTACTTCTTTTCAGAGGCATTTTCTTTATTTTTAATATAACTATTATCTTTCTCTTTTATTATAATTTTTGATTTGGTTTGGTACTTTCTACTTCTAACTCCACATTTTTTTGTTCTTCATAAGTTACAACAACAAAGTAAGGATACTTTGTTTTCCTTGATAGAATATGTCTGTCTCATCAAATCTCGCAACTCTGGAAATTATTATACTGTCCGTTGCGAGTCCCATAATTTGTAACCTACATTTGCATAGAAATTTTTACATAATAACCATTTTATGAGTTCCTTTTTGAAACGACTTAAATCTAATTGTTTAATGCAATTTGGTATAGCATTGTACGTTTTGATGCACATTGTAGTATAAGACTGGCTACTGCAGTGCTTTGTTCTAGGATATTTTTGTGTATCATGGACCAGTCTGTTGAGATTTTTAGTATTCCTAGAATATCTGTCGCACGCTACTTTAAAAAAATGTTGGTTCGTTTTACGAAAACCGACAGTTCGTAAATGTACATGCAAGGCAGGGGTAAGATTTTTAACGATTTAAATAAAGGTTTGCATGATTCAAAAGGGGGTACCCCGCACATCGCACGTATGCATTTTTTCCTGTGTTGCAAGGCTCTGTTATCTAAATTGTCACATCGAGGTAGGATTATTGCAGCCCATGATTGTGCTTCCCAAGATTCTCAACTTATCGTTCATTATATCTCTGCCAAACAGTTTAGGAGGATTTTATTATTAATACCTTTTGATGGACATCTATTTATTAATGTAGTTGCCGTTAGAGCAGCTTGCCCCATAGGTGTCTTGGTAAGTTTGATTAATTGAAAATTGTCCTTGCCTCGTCAGATATAGTTTGAAAATACCTATGACCTCCTTATAGTTGGAACTCTGACAGGACCTGCAACATCTGAATGAATAATAAGTCTCCGATCGAATATGACTGCGATTTATTTAAACTTTTGAATGGTAACCGCGTACTCTTATTTTCATGCATGGTTTACATACCTTGTCACTAAATGGTAACTTTAGAGTTACCAAACCTTTTCTATTATATAAAGGTGACCCATTCTCCTGTGCCATAGGCCCATTTCCTTCTCTTTATCTGCAGTAGATATACTAGCAGTATTGGTCTCTGCCTTGTAATGTTGTGACAAATATATAATTTTCCACGCTTTTCTCCATAAATTGTTCCAAATATGTTTTTTTTTTTTATACAACGAAGTAAGAAGACGAGCAAGTCGCTCTCCTGATGGTAAGGGATAACGCTGCCCATGTGTATGTATTTTCAATTGACCTTTACCAAACACTACTGTGAAATTTCTCTCCATTAATTACTGTGTACTAATAAAGTTATGTGTCAGTCCTGGTATTATTATTACTTCTATGGTTATTGGTTTGTTACTATGCATTACTTCAAGGTATTTTTTATTTTCTCACTGCAGTAAAAGTAATTCCATCTGCTATCTTTATGTTTATTTCATCTTCTTACATTTCAATTTAGTGCCATCACATCCATTATAATATAAACTACACTCTGCTGATGATAAATAAATAATCCGGGCCATTTTTGGTTGATGTGCGTTGATAGATTCAGTCAGTCAATCAGTCACTCTTTCCTTTTATATATTTAGATTTTACTTATTGCATACTATTAAGCTATACCTACCCGATTTTGACACACACACAAGAGAGAGAGAGCTAGTGACCACAAATAATAATTTAGTATTTACACATTTACACAGATCAAACATTTTTACACCTCCAACATTCACTTCATATTAAAACAAAACTTCACATAATAACACCTCCAAGATACACGTACTCAATAATTTAATTATAAGACTAATATTCAATATCATGGCAGATCGGTGGTTGATAAAAGTGTTCTTTACTGCTATAGTATTGTTAGTTTGTGTTTCTCAATAATGGCATTTGTCATATTCAATATCATATTATACAAAATCAAGACAAACGGCAATCAAAACAAGTTAAATGTCTTGGCAATAATAAGAGTATTAGTAAATAATTTATACACTAAAAATTATAAATCTCACATTATTTGCTAATGAATGAACTTATTATACCTATCCTTGTCATACTTATTGAGAACAACTCAATAATATAAGATTTTTTTTACTGTTTCCAAGACATCAATTGATCAGACCTCATAATACATCGCAATATCTACTTATTGTCCAGAAAAGTAAATAAGCTGGCACTATCATAATATTATCACGCATACATCGCACTTCGCTCTATCGAAGTCATGTTCTATGTCAGATTCCACGCAGGAATATTGTGCTAATATTATTTACTGTAATTTAAATCCACATAGAATCCACAATGCAAAAGAAAACCCATCTAGGTAAAATATCCAAACATAAATTCAAGTTACGTAACACAGTCTAGTGCATTTTAAGCATTTCACTACAGTATTTCTACTTCTCATCACTTCAAGAAGGACCATTAAATCATAGGTACGTATTCTTTTTTATATAATAATGTGCTAATATATCGAACTGACCAGATTTTTTCTCGGTAAAGGTACTGCGCGTCGCGTCGTCGTCGTATCACTTCAGATTTTTTCTCGGTGAGGCACCACGCACCGCAACACCTCAGAATTTCTTCAAAAAAAAACTGCACGTCGTCGTCATACCACTTCTGAAATGTAAAGTAAATACGATTAGATAGGTGAATATAATATTTATTTCGAGTTCCGCGCCCAACTCTCCATCTCACATCTTTTTTCAATGACAGAGACTTCCCGCCTTTTTGCACGTCAAACATTTGTCATGTGTCACCGATGGTATATTTGCCACTAATTATTATTTAACTGCTCGATTGCAATAAAACGCTAACAAATTTAAATTGATAATAATTATAAATTTGAGGTCGTGTGTAATAAATTGCATAGGTATTAAAATAATTCAACATGATATTTACAAAATAAAATTCATAATGTCATAATTTTTAAATGTCACAAATAGGTCATATTATTAATAATATCAAGAGTCCCTAGTAATTGTTGTCTTTCCATTTAAAAAAATCATAAGTAGTATAATCAGAGTAGAATCCTTTTTCCAGTAACCAGTTATGCAACTTAATTTTGAACAATTCACCCCCGACCGCTTTGATAGCTTCAGGAATATGATTATAAACCTTGACCGTCATATAGTGTGGATTCTTCTGTAGAGACAAGTTACAGATTGGTGGCCAGAGCAAATTATCTGTCCTAGGTCGGAGCTGTCTCTGCCTGAACTCTTTATGGGTCTTGTACAGTTCGGGATTGTGTCTGACAAACATAGCCAGTTGTTTTATGTAGAGTCCTGCAAGTGTCAGAAGTTTAAACTTTTTAAAGAGGGGATGACAAGAGTCCAGGTAATGCGCTCCACATAAAGCACGTACACACTTCTTTTGTGCCCTGAATACTCTGTCCGCGTCTGTAGCCCCACATAATCAATCCGTACTGCAAGACAGAGGCCACATATCCGTGATAGGCCTGCAGAGGGGCTTGAGTAGAAACTGTTTGTGCTATTCTCCTCAGGGCGAAAACGAATCTATTTATTCTGGCACAAACAGACGCCACGTGGTTCTTCCACTTCAGACTGTTATCTATTTCAATACCCAAAAATTTTGTTGTTTTTACTTCGTCGATTGGCTTATTAGATAGTTCATGCAAATATAACAGTCGCTGAGGCGAATAATGTTTGTACTGAAATTCTAGATAAGATAAGATAAAAATATATTTATTATCAGTTCCAAAAAGTACATACATGAAAAATTATACACATAAATATAGTGACATTTAGATACAAACAGAAGATAATAAAACAACATAAACAATAGGTACACTGATAAATGGAATAGGCTCAGCGTAATGCTGGGCAGGGAGGTCCTGCACAGCGCTGATTTTCAGCCTACCCCGAGCTCGACTAGATGATCAGCGAGTTCAAAAAACTATGCCAGTAGCGGGGTAATAATATTTGTACAAATACTAAAATCTAGTACAAAATCCGTTATTTCAGAATATCCCCGCTGGGGTTTATATGATTATAGATGTACTCACCTCTCTCCGCTCCGCAAATCTTTACACAGCACTTCGATCTGTGCTTTGGTGGCCTTAAATTTAATAGAAGATGCGACCACAGATTGCAACGTAGTTATTATGAACCGATAGAACTTCACCTTGAATGAGTACAGTGATGCTGCTCATTAATAACATAGCTGATGTATTGTTATGGTTACGTTTAGATATTGTCCAGACGCTGGACGTTTGTAGTAATACAATCACGTGATGGAAAAATAAATACTTGGATAGTTTGTGGATTATAATTAGCGAAAATGACTTTTCAATTCATAACTTGAAAACTACTCGGCGGATTTCGATTTTCGATAAATAAATGGGGCCATCTATCGTCAATAGGTACACCCTTTGAAACAAAAAAAAAATACTGCGAAGAATTTTAAACCCTTTCTTCCTTTTGTGTTGGTTAATGATAGGGAAACATGTTCTGTGGAAGAACCAACTGAATAATATCATGGATATTTTTCCTAACTCTGTTCGTTTTTGTTGCAGGTGTCGTTGCATGGTAGGGGTAAGGAGACTCCATCATGGGGGACAGTTTCTTACACCTGGGGGACATTGTCTCCCTCTTCGCGGAGGGCACTGTCTCAGGATTCCTCAGTACCTTAGGGTAAGTTCTAATAAAATAGCTTTTTTTTTTTTTTTTTTTTTTTTTTATGTGATGAAGTAGAAGACGAGCAAGACGCTCTCCTGATGTTAAGAGATAACGGCTGCCCATAATCAGTACAGTGTAACCTAGGATTTCACAATTATATGAAATTCTAGGAGCACTGCACCAACGCTTCTTACTCAAGAGTCATAAGATGTTAAAGACTCTTTAGCCCAGTAATTTCACTAGCTACAGTGCCCTCCTACCGGAGCACAGTAACACACACACACAGCTTTTCTAGCATTACTCCAGGCCAGGGTCCGATTTCCTGCTTCTTTCCTTCTTGTTGGACCTACCGCATCTATGTGAAGCCGCGCATGCGCGAATAGAACGGTCATGTTTACGCCGCTCTCGGTGTTTTATTTTTCAAAAAGTGGTAATTTGTGAAGAATTGGACATAAAATTGTGTTTTGATAGAACTTTATAATGTTACCCTTCGGGGTGATATGGTGAAATAATGGAAAATGCGATTTTACTATATTAAAACTCAAATTAATATTGTGCGTGAAAAAGTGCAGTGACCTTGAACTCTAACATCAATAAATTATAACATTCCGCGAGTCGCGAGTGACAAATCGTCGAATTACGCATCGCGCTCTTTTACTCGCACGGAACTTTACTCGCGCTGTCTCTGTTGCTCATAGCGCTTAATACCTACAAAATGAATAAAAATAATAAGTATTGTTTGGCTTGCAATAAGAAGATGGACTTGAACGAAATGATTGAATGCCAAGGATGCAAGGAAGGATTTCATTATAGATGTGAAAATATATCTTCGGCTATATTTAAGGAAGGGCATGTAAAGCGCAATTTTATGTGCAATTCGTGCTCTAATGTGACTCAGCGCATACGAGTAACAGATGATACACCGGCGCGCGAGGGGGAGGCTCCGGCCACGGATGAGGTGGCGGTGCTGAACCAAACCTTCGAGTTAAACAACGAACACACAAGATCATCGTCAGCTTGTGAAACAATAGTAAACGTCGTGGATATCATGGAAAAGGTTCACGGGATGATATCGGAAAAGATGAGCATAATGGAATCTAGAATTATTAATGAAATCAAAGCTAGTGTGGGCGTTCTCGCTATGGAAAATACTAAACTTAGACGAGAACTCAATGACTCCATGGAAAAATGCCGAGAATATGAACGGGAAATTAAGCATATTATGAAAAAAGGAAGCCAAATGAAACCGATCATAGACCAGAATTTCACCCCGACTTCGTCGTCACTGATAGCACCGACGCTGCGTGTTCCAGCACCTACACCTACAACCACAGCGCCACCGACCGCTACACCGGCACCGTGGGCGGCCGGCGCGCCGCGGTCGGCACCAGTTCCGCCAGCGTGGGGCCCGCCCGCTCCCGCTCCCGCTAAACCATCGTCGCAGGAGGCCGGCACGCACACAGCGCCGCCGCACCCACCGCGCATGCTCGGCCCGCACGCTTCCCGCGCAGTCGCCGCGCCATCTGTCTCGCGAACGCGTGCAACTCTCGCGACCGACTACGTTGGGGCCACTAACTCGGAGGGTAAACTTAGCGACGGACCGTGGATTGAAGTTAAAAGGAAGAAACCCAGTCAACCGATTAAAAGAGGTGGTAATACATCTGTCATATCGTTGAAGGCCGTAGAGCGAAAAAAGTTTTTACACGTGTGGAGACTGAGCAAAAATACGACAGAACGTAATCTCAAAGATTACATCGAAGAGATACTTGGAAACGATTTCGAAATCACAGTAGAAAAATTAAGTCCTAAGTCCGAACGAGATTACTCCTCTTTTAGAATAGGAGTTTCAGAGAGTAATTTTGAAAAGCTCTGCGATCCAAACGTGTGGCCGATCAATGTAGAGTTTAGTGAATGGATTTGGTTTCGTCGCTCCACAAGATCGGATCGATCGTAATGATAGAAAAATTAGTATTTTGTATCAAAATGTAAGAGGACTGAGGACGAAGAGCGTGCAATTTTTATCGTTTCTGGAATCATCCGAGGCAGATTTGTTCGCAATTACTGAAACCGGGTTGAACGATTCCATAAATGACTCTGAGTTTTTACTCCCGGAATACAAAATATTACGATGCGATCGGGCCGATGGGCGCAAAATGGGAGGAGTACTTTTAGTGGCCACACCTCGCTTCGACTTGCGTCGGGTGACGGTGCCGGACAATATAAATATTGACAATTATAAGTTTGAATTGATCTGTGCCGCAATATATATCCAAAATAATTTTTTATTTACATGTTGCGTTGTATATATACCGCCTCAAACCGATGAGAATGAATATTTATTAATGTTTAGTTTATTGGAAAAATTATGTATCAAGTATAAGAATAATATTGTAATATTAGGTGATTTTAATTTGTACTCGTGCAATGTTAATGTATGTAATTATTTTGAATATTTTACAGCATTCTGTGATCTCAGTCAATTTAACTCAGTGGCTAATTGTAACGACCGCCAGCTGGATCTGGTGTTGAGTGCGCGCAGCGGCGTGTGTGTGTGCGTCGCGGACGAGGGCATGCAGCCGATGGACGCGTACCACCCGCCGCTCGTGGTCTCGTGCCATCTAGGCGCGCGACCCTTCACTCCATCTGACACTACCTTCTCACCTCCAGGTTCGGCGCACATACACTGCTCTCAAAGTCAAGCTTATCATAATAATCAGTGGAATTTTAACAAAGCCGATTTTAATAGTTTATATAGCAGGATATCTACTATTGACTGGAGTGACATTTACAGTTTGAGCGACTTAGATATAACGTTAGATTTATTTTATAAAAAATTGTACACAGTTTTTGATGAATGCGTTCCTTTAAAAAATTACATTTCAATAAACGGTAGATACGTTTATCCGGTTTGGTATACGGCGAACATCATTAAAAATATTAAAATTAAACATTCATGGCACAAAAAATACAAATCGAGTAATTCAATAAGCGACTATCAAGAATTTGCACGGTACAGAACTATAGTTAAAGCTGAGACTGAAAAGGAACATGACAGATACCGAGACCGCGTACAACGACATCTGGCGGCCGAACCGAAAACTTTTTGGAATTACGTAAGATCGAGGAAAGGTAACAAAGTTAACACGAAAATTTTAAGAGATGGACGTGTACTATCGGATTACGAATGTGCAAACGAGTTTGCACAGTTTTTTCACTCGGTATATAATTTAGAACCACCCAAACTGGATGCAGAGGCGGCAAACGCGGACGCTCCGGCAGATTCGGGGAGTGCTTGGGCGCATCTCGCGCCTTTGTGCTCCAAAGACGTCCTGCAGGCGCTTACGCGTCTGTCGCCAAAGCGTTCTATGGGTCCGGATGGCATTCCAGCCTTCATATTTAGAGACATTAGAATGGTTTTAGTAAAACCTTTATTGCACATTTTCAATGTATGTATCGAAAATGCTACATTCCCAGATCGATGGAAGCTCACTCGAGTGGTACCCGTTCCAAAAGGAAGTGGAGGTTCCACTCCAAGTGACTATAGACCTGTGGCAGTATTGTGCACTCCAGCTAAAGTATTTGAGACAGCCATTCATCATTCTCTGTACCCACAGATAAGCTCTCTGTTGTCGGACGCGCAGCACGGTTTCCGTCCTGGGCGTGGGACGGTAGGAAACTTGTCTGATCTCATGACTCGCCTTGTACCAACGGTGGATGCTGGCCTACAGGTGGATGTAGGATATTTCGACTTTAGGAAAGCATTCGACACCGTTGATAATGATATCCTTCTACGTAAACTTGCGTGTGTTGGCTATACTCCTCACACTCTTACATTTTTTGCCAATTATTTACGCAACAGACGTCAGTACGTGGACTGCAACGGACAAGTCTCTGAACCCTACTACACAAGATCAGGTGTCAGTCAGGGCAGTAATCTAGGACCTTTTCTGTTTAACTTGATGATAAATGATTTGCCAAAAGTAGTCAATAGATCCATACCTTTACTCTTTGCAGATGATCTTAAATTAGTCCTTCAAATAAATGATGAACATGATTGTTATTCCCTTCAAGATGATATAAATAATATTCTAAAATGGAGCCTCGACAATAAACTTTATTTTAATCCAACAAAATGCACAGTACTATCATTTAGCCGATCACACAACCCAATTCACCATCCATACACAATTAATAACATATTTCTACAAAGAGTGAACGAGGTCAGAGACTTGGGCGTGCACTTCACTGCTGAATTACAATTTAGAATCCATATCACTAACATTTGTAAGAAAGCATATCGAAATTTAGGACTTTTGCTCAGATTAGCCAATAAATTTACCAACACTGTAGCTTTGAGAGCACTGTATGATGCGCTTGTCAGGAGTCACCTGGAGTGCAATGCTATAATTTGGTCACCTCACGAGATTAAATACAAATTAATGTTAGAGCGAATTCAAAACAAATTTTTACGATTTATGTATCAAAAACAATTTAATATATATCCCGGCTACCCGCTGTTGTATCCTACCTTGTTCGTCCTGGGCATGGTGGGATACTATAAACTGGAGGTGAGAAGGGAGGTAGCTCTAGCTACCTACATAGTTAAAGTGTTGAGGGGCAAGATTCACAATCCAAAACTGATGGAATCGCTATGTATCTGTGCACCAGATGAATACGTGGGCCGACGACGCCGTCCGCCTCTCTTGCATGTCCCGCGTGCACGGACCAACTTGCTGCATCTCGCACCACTTACACGTACGCTGCGTGCTCTCAACAAAATTTCTGAAAAGGTGGACTTATTTTGTTCCCCAATGGGAGAAGTCACGGAGGAGGCATATTATGTTTGCTCATATATTTTATAATAAATATAAGTATTATTACATGTAATGTAGTAGCCTAGTATAATATTAGATTGGTTATAATATGAATAGTTTTTTAAAAAAGTTAAGATTAATAGAATATTCTCAGCGCTATCGCATTGGGTGTATAACCTGTAAGGATAGTGTTAAGTTTTTAAATAAATAAATAAAAAATGTTAAGTTCTTAAATAAATACAATAACATACATTAAGTGTAGTACTGAACGACTTCACATTGTCAGAGGATCAATTCGTTGTAGAACAAAATTTCGGAAAATTTCGCTTAAGAAATAAAAATGGTACTTACTATAATAGAGGTATTATACCTATTGTTTTGTTTATTATGGTCTAAAAATCGTTACGGGTCCTTATTCTCTAAACTCTATCAACAGGTTTTGTATTAACAGACATCCTACCAAACTTTTCATATTAACGTAAAGCTGTAATTGAAGTAACCAACAAAAGAAAACATACTTTTTATAAACCCTTATGTACCTCTAGATTGTTCCATAATACGGCTCATCCATAAAAGCCGTAATGCTCTTAAGAAAAATATTTAAATGTCAGGAGTATACCGGATTCCCGCTATCCAGAGTAAAGTTTCAGGGACAATGTTTAGGGATAAATTGGGGGCTTTGTTCTGCGAATCCCTCGTCGTAATCTCGGGTTGGCGTTTGACATTTCCGATAAATGATGCTTTAGTTTTTCTTTGGCTGTTGCGGCATTGTTTTGTAGGTAATGAATTGTGGTTTTCCTGTTTTGTTTCTCTTGGTTTTTGTAAGTTTTGATATTTAATGAAGTGGAATTTGATTTTGACTAAGTCTGGTCGTGCGCGACTTTCACGAGCATAAGTAAATCGCTGATAAGTCGCGACGATGTCGTCACCATGTTGTGGCGACCTCCAGCTGTATGCTGGTGTACCACGAGGGTCGAGTCGCGTTGTCGCATCGGCCACATGACGATATCGTCGGTCATATGCTTAAGAATCCCGCACGCTTTATGAGGGATCAGTCTAAGATAGGTCTCGCAGATATACAAAACAACAACAAATTACAACTTGGAAATTCTTCAAGGCGCGAGTGAATCAGTAGCTTTCTGTAGGCATCTTACGTGATTCATCGACGACCGCATCTGCACTTGTCATCAGGTGGAATGTGGTCAAACTTAGGCCTATTTAGTTAAAACACATTCACACACTACTTGACACTACCATCGATTCAATTCCAAGCCTTCTCAAGTGACGCATTTACCAAGGTAACAAATGACGATCGGCCCAAATGACCTGGAAAGGTGCGGAGGGTGTGATGAATCGGCGACGTGACCTCTCTGGAAGTTTCCACCCCTTTTGCGTGCGAATCCTTCGATTATATTGCGGCTGATTTGTTTATTGGTTTGTTTAAATGGTTTTATTTTCGGAGTCCTTAAAATTGCCCGTTTTAGATATTTGATGTTATTCTTTCACAGCAAAACACTTCACTGATTTTCCGACTTTATAACTGAATTTTTACCTAAATCATTTGATTTCGTCCTTAAGTAAGGTTTAAACAGCCTTATATGTTTAGTTGACATGACGCAGAGGTAGCACACATTTTCGATTTAGCAAGTTAGTGACCTCGCGGTACCCCCGGCATTGCAGGTATCAATTGACGGCGGTACCAATCACCAAATTAAATGGGTCGTATGCTTGTTTAATATCTATGGCCTATGGTATAATCCCTATTTGTAGGGACACACAGACAATACAAATATTTCAAGCGCTCGGGAGCTTACGCACTATGAAATTCCCATATCTAATTGTTTAAAATCTATGTGTTTCAGTCTAATATATATAGTAGCTTAAACAGGAACATCTACGATACATACCCAGTATTTACCTTACAACTCAAAACGAAATTTTCACATTTATAACATCAGAGGAAAGTTCAGCGTAATTTTTCGTAAAGGCAATTTCCCTTCACACCGAAAAATATGTAAAGAAAATTCGCGTTGAAATTTAAATTGTCTCTTACAGTACAGGCAAGTGTGCCCTTAATTCAATGGCATCTGTCAGAGCTGGGAGGCTGGCTTGTCGGCCATAATCTTGGGTTTAATTAAATACAAGCTTGCGAGAGTAATTTATTTTAAACGAATTTAACTGGGGTTCTTGTTTAGGAAATTGGGTAATGGGTTTTGATGTTCTTGAGAGGAGAGGTGTTGCAAATATAACAGCTAAATAGCTTTAGTGTATGTTATTTTTATCAAAACGGCTGAAACGATTGGGCTGTTTTTCCAAATAGCAAGCTGTATGTCGTCTGTATTTAGAATGACTTGTAAATTTCAAGCTGTACAACGGCTGTAGAAGTGCTTCTAAAGCCACCTCTTGGCATAACTCCAAAAAAGGTTCCCAAATCATGTAGATTTTAGCGTTATTAGAGCTTAATAATAGCTGAAGGATAAAGAAGGAGACTACTTAGTACTTAGTATAGAGCACTACAAGCCATATCTTTTAAGAGTAAGTTAATGCAGAAGTTCTCGCAAGTAGAGATTGTCAACCGTTGCTTAAAGTTCAACATACAAATTGTCAGCGAGCCTAAACGATCTGCTGGCGACACAATTCATTCTTGGAACAGCTCTGAATGCAGATATACAATACCCTCCAATGAGTGGCGATTGATTGAACTCGACGGGGTCAAGTTGAGCTGTGTGTTTGTATTGGACATGCCGATGTTTGTAATTATTTGTGTACATAAATGATGGATGTTTTGGCGCGTGGACAAATTTTGAACTCGATTTCGTGAAATGTCTTTGTACTATTAGCTTCCGTTTGCGTCTTTAACCCCCGTGATAAAATACTTTTAAAAAAGGGTTTTTTACCTTTAGAGGTACGAAACCCTTGGAATTAACACCATGTTATGACTGACATAATATGGCCACAATAAGGGTTCTACGAATGCCAATGACTTGTGGCTAACGCATTAAACTAAGATGACAATCGACGAAGAGAGATGAAAAAAACCAATGTTTTTTTTCTATAGAATAGAATAGGTAATACTTTATTGCGTACCAAATAATTACAAAGAAACTTACTGAGCTAGATATCTAGGTAAACAATCGGCGGTCTTATCGCACTAGGCAATTTCTTACAGACTATACCTACTTGTAGTTTTTTAGCGTAGGTAAACCACAAGTGTAGGTAAACCACTACTGCATGGGTACATTTTGCGACGAAGTCCAACTAATGTATCTCCTTATATCCCGTTGCAAAGTATCTATTGACATAGACAAGAGAATATTTTCTTTTCATTCGATTCAATCGGAGCCAGCGAGGGAAAGGTCAAACGTCAAGAGTTATCGGGCGATTTGTATATACAGCGTGTTCAATTTGTTCGTCTGAAAATATGAAAAATGTGAATGGTGAATGTTTTAACGAGTTGGGATTTGGGATTATGTAGAGATGTTGTGAGGTTTAGTTATGACCTTAATATCCTGTCCTATTCGGCCCGATGGAGGAAGGTAGTCAGGAAATAGATCGGGTTAGGAATCGGGTTACGTTTGGAATAAAAATAATCGTTTTTTGACAATTCCTAATCTAACCCACGAACGGGTTAGGTTTTCGGGTCAGGTTAAGAATAAACCGAAAATAATTGGAGATCTTATGACTCTGTATGACTGTATGACCTAATGATCATACAGGGCTGTACACTGTACACCTACCAATGAACAGTGTACAGTCACCAACAGTTTTTTTTTTTTATGTGATGAAGTAGAAGACGAGCAAGACGCTCTCCTGATGTTAAGAGATAACGCTGCCCATAATTAGTACAGTGCTACTTATGAATTCACAATGATGTGAAATTCTAGGAGCACTGCACCAACGCTTCTCACTCAAGAGTCATAAGATCATCGTCAGTTTTTTTCTTAGGAGTCACACATCAATGCTCACAACGCGGCCGTGCTCTTCTTGCGTTTTCTTAGGAAACATTATTAAATCACATATTTATTATAGGTAAGCGAGAAGAGCGCATGGCGTATCCGGGTTGGCTCTGAGAAACGAATTTGGGATTTAATAATGTGTCATGCAACTCTAATAATATTCAATCAATTTCAATACGCGAGATGTATGCCGGCTTTGCGCGTATTTAGTATGCGCGGGTCGGGTCGTCTGAACTCTGAACACCCTTTACAATTGTTTATTTTAGTACGTTAATCCAAATACAGAGGAAAAAGCTCTGCATATATTATGCGACTGCAGCCCACTCATGTTCAACAGAAGTATCCACCTAAGGCCACCCATTATGCCCCCAGAAGAGATATACAACAAGTCATTCTCCGAAACATCTGGAAATTCCTAGAGGCCACGGGTTTAAGCAGTGAATTGTAACTCATCTGGGCTGCCACAAAAGATCAGAAATGGTCGAAGCAGCTTAAAGTCCTTTTCCCAATATCTAATCCCAAAAGTAACCTTCCACCTGTATTATATTAATTCTAATAAAATAATACCATGTTACATTTAACACACTGTATTTAAAAGCGGTTATCCATACATTTCGAAACACTCCCGCAGATTCCCTCAAGAATTTCCTCTGAAAAGTATCAACGTTCCAAAGAGTTTGGAAGTAATAAAGTATTTATACCAAGTTTTCGTTTAACAGGTTGGTAGATGACAGGTGTGTGGTGTGCCCGGAGGCGGGCGACCTGACTGATCCACCCAAAAAGTTCCGAGGTAAGGTTAACACACAAAACTTGGTATTAACTTAATGTTGTTAAAGGTAACTTGGGACTATTGCTTTGGGGTTTTGAGTTTGTTCTAATTATGCCGGATCTAAAAATTGAAGTTCCATTTGATTTCGTAACCTTTTCCAATGGTTTTTTTTCTTCATATTAGATAGTAAAGCTGGGAAAACTAGAGCGGCTGTGTTTATTGTGCGTTAGCTCGTATAAAATGTACGAAGGTGGATTTTTGTTATGTAATGCGGTGCGGTCCGCTCTAGTTTGTGCTGAATTGTGAACTTCTCCGTTAAGCTATAAGCTACGTTCTAAAAATCGCTGATATACATATTTCAATCTACAGTCAATATTTAATAGAAATGAAACGATTTGTAACAATGTTTCAGATTGCCTGTTCAAAATATGCCCTATGAACCGCTACTCCGCTCAAAAGCAGTTCTGGAATACTGCCAAGCAGTCCGCCAACTCCAACACCGATACAGGACTGCTTAAGAGGTTAAATGTAAGTATTTTCATTAATTAAGCCTATAACTAAAACAACAAAAACGGCACAACTCACGTCTAATATTGCCGAGAATATCTCGACCACGGTTTCGGAAAATTACGATGTCCTTCATCAGGAGTTCACGCCTGCATTAAATTAGACGTGAGTTGTGCCGTTTTTGTTGTTTTAGTTAAGGAGAACACTCGCGATAGTTTTAAAAATCGTATAATTAAGCCTAGTTTTGTCTATTTCTAGATTTTACACTGATGATCCGACTCTTCTTTTTTAAAATTCATTATAGGTAAGTCTTTGACCACGATCTCACGTGATGTTAAGCGACGATGCGGAGATGGCAGCAGACTATACCTAGAAGGCGGGATAAATCCTTCCCGGCTTCACTGAACATCATGCCGGAACACGGTCACAATGACCGCTTGGCGACATGGTTTTGTCCAGTGGGTGGTAACTAGCCACGGCCGAAGCCTACTAGTACAGCGAGTGGAAAAACCGCACATAACTAATTAAAATCATTGGTTTGGGGCCAGGATTCGAACTTGGTGGTCTAGATTTGCATCCGCAACACATAACCCCTTGGCCACCACCGCTTCAAACTTCGGAATATCTGCCAAATCAAAAAGGTACGGCAGTTTATAAAACTTCACTCGCAAATATTCTTCAAGCCATAATTTCTACACCTAAACATATTAGCCTAAATAGAGTGTTCATTAATCACTGAAAACCAAAATAGAATCTTTTAAATTATCAAAACTCTCAGTAAATAAATCGTTAGGTCATTCCAGTTGCGTCCACAGAAATCCTAATTATAAGAGAGAGATTGAGTGTAAGAACTCCGGATTTTCATCGTTGTTCCACTTTTCACCTTTAATGTATCTATACCTCTAGCACGGAACAGTGGCTCTTACGCGATCTCTAGTTGGAAACTGGTTCCAACTTCCAATAAAACATTTATTTCCGGCCATGTATTAGATCACAATTGATAACTTGACACCCCCGTAAGATTCCTCATGCCGTGCTATGAGAGCAGTGGCCTTAGCACAGCGTGCGAAGTCTTCCGTGAATATCAAGGAAATATTGACAACTGTCATCGAATACATGCTGTGTATGGGTTAACTTTTGTATTGTATTTTTGATTTGATGGATTGTATTTTTCACTAAAGACTATGGAATTATCAATGTATTTTTCGGCCACTGGATACACCTATCAAAAGCTCTATCTGTTGGTCTGTCATAGCGTTTGGAGCCCACAGTGAAATTAATAGATTTAAACACTAAACCTTCTTGCTGAAAAAGTAATAATCATTTAAATGCTGCATTATAAATATAATGCGTCGCCCGTAGTATAATAAATATAAATTTATAAGAAACGTTTTAGAAAATATCCATGAAGCGTCATTCTAAAGTTTTACCTTTAAGATTTCCACGGTCACATAATTTATTAATAGCAAGTATTTAGATCGGCATGGAAATGAAAATTAACGGCTTCTCAACGCTTTGGCAAATTTTTAATGAGCGGTTAATCCGATATGATTATAAAATTATGGAAACGCGTTAAAAGTTATGACAGAATTTGTTGATATTCAATTAATAGTTTCATATTTAGGGGTGTTCCAAAAACATGATTCAAAATGGCCACGATTTGTGTACAAATATGACTAATCGGTCCCTGTACATAGCCATGAAAAGTTTTTGAAAAATAATTTTCATAGGCAAATGCACTTCCCCAGCATGGTTGTCTGAATGGTCGCTTTTAGTGATAAGACTGCCAATGGACGTACGTTCGTTACTATTTAAAGCCTAAACGGGTGGACCGACTGAGCTGACATTTGGTATAGAGAATAGAGATAGCTTAGACCCTGGAATAATGCGACATAAGCTACAGTACAGCGGGTAAAACCGCTGAGCGCAGCTAGTATATTAGACCTTTGTCGTGTTACAATCTAAACTTTTATTTTACTTGTTGGTTTTATATTATGGGTATGGAATATGTCTGGAGTGTGTCACTGAAGAAAATTACATTGTATTGGACATGGATATGTATTGGACCGAATATATTCGTTTGCATCCTAGAAATATAAATAACTATAATATTTCTATCATAGTAATACATATACATATTGTTTTTTGTCTAGTCATGCCGGAACTATGTTTCCTACGATGGTGTATGAACTAGTATAAAGGCCTAAAGGCTGACCTAGTTGAAAACTTAAAAGCCACAGTGAAGGATCGATACGACAGACAGCTCTATGTAAACGACGGCGTGTCAGGATGATAGCGCTTTATGAATGTGTCCTGTGGGACCTGACTACGTGCTAGTTTGGCGTTACCTCGTTACCGTCTATTTCTAATTATACATATATTCGACTAGCAGAATATAAGGTTATCAGAACGAAATCATTATCACAACAGTAACTTTAAAACAAAGTTGCTTCCATGTCTGTCTGTAGGTTCCTATGTATGCTCAGATCTTTAAAAGTACGCAACGGATTTTGATGCGATTTTTTCAATCGATAGAGTGATTCAAGAGGATGGTTTAGTATAATACATGCATAATATAGTAGAGAAACACTGATAGTTTTTCGTTAGGTGACGAAGTGCTCACGAATCCACTAGTGTAAAATAATTTGAACTGAGAGTTACTAACGTGGAATAATATTTATAAACTTCTAAATAAACAACATGAATTATAAGGCATGAATTTTTAGGTATATTTTAAACTAGCTTAGGCTCGCAGCTTTGCTCGCACGGTGAAATCCTTTCTTAGCGGTGATCTTCGTCTATCTGTATTCCAAATGTCAACCCTATGGGCTTGTTCACATTTGAACGCGCGGGCACGGGCGCGGGCGCGGGCGCGACAGACTTTGCTTACACCGCACGTGCGTTTGTACGTGAACACTTTCATAGCACGTCGTATGTTTGATATTTCGCGCCCGCGCCCGCGCGTTCAACGTGAACAAGCCCTATCCGTTCATCAGCTTACGCGTCCATTGAGAGATCAGTCAGTCAATTAGTCACTCTTTCCTATTATAAATATTAAGATGATGATGAAATGTTCATGTTAATTTAAAAGAAACATAAAGCGTACCGCTCATTGCATGTAAAACGAGCTA
Source organism: Hemithea aestivaria (assembly GCA_947507615.1). NCBI lineage: Eukaryota > Metazoa > Arthropoda > Insecta > Lepidoptera > Geometridae > Hemithea > Hemithea aestivaria. The sequence continues at coordinate 2,576,255 of OX382348.1, read as the reverse complement.
AATGATATTGTTATCGCAAAATCAACCTTATTTCCTTTGCGGTAAATGCTAAATAGTTTCAGGCAGATCTTAATGAATTGATAGGGTTTGTGGGACGATGTAGACTGTAGTTTATTTCTAGGACATGATGTTATAGGAACTAAATCTTATAGTTACTAAATCTTATAGGCCAACCACACTTGGTGCTAATGTTCGCGCGTTGTCAAAAGTACTTTTTAACGAAGTACCTATATTGATAAAGTATATCTCATAAAGCCCGTATGAGATGTATGTTTTATCAATAGCCCTTCAAGTTTATTTTTTTAACAGCTGAAGTAAATTTGTTTTGGAGGTGGAGTTTTCGCATCATGATCTTTTAAATATACTACTTAATTTGTAGCGAAAGACTGATTAATTATAATCAACGCACAGCCCTACCCGCTAAACGGATTATGTTCAAATTTGAAATATATAGATAAGTTTTACTCCACTAAGAATGGATTTTGCTACGCAGAGGTAGAGCAGTGAGCTTATAAGCTATCATTAGTATAAATATGGATTAAACCACATTTTGGCTGAATTTCAAATCAATCATCCAGTCTGACCTTCCATCCATCAATTCGAACATAATGTTTTCATCTTTCACTGTTTAGATAATGCATGTTGATGTATGGATTAATCAAATATTGATGTAGCTGTGGCTACTTGCTCATTGATCGTGGAATTTGAACCATTTGGTCATGTATTTATAGTCTATATTGCTATGGATTATAGGTATAAATACATGAGTAGGTACTCCTTAAAAAGCTACATCTTCACCTGATAGCGTCTGTAAACAATGTAGATGGATTAGAGAGAATTTGGATAGAAGAAAAGATGTAACTGCCTAGTGTACTTCGAAAAGAACATTTAGAAAAGCACTAGGGCCACATTGGGTGACAGCGCGAGCGTCTCAAAATTTTTGACTGGTTGTTGGGTTCGGCGGCGGCTAGTTAACACCCACTTAACAAACGTGTGTCGCCAAGCGGTTATTACAACTGTGTTCCAACATGATGCGGCTTGTAGCGTCCGTAGCCCAGTGGTCGTTGGTTAGCTTTTAAGCCGGAGATCCTGGGTTCAAAACTCAGTGTGGCAAAGATTTTCACCAGGACGCTACCGTGTTTCGGAATGCACATTAAACTGTTTGTCCCGGCTGTTTCCTATAAGATATGTAAGAGGCAGTCATTAGGTCATGTTGCAGGCCTTGTAATAATCTCGGCGACCTGAAACTGCAACATATAGGTTAGCCACACAACCTATAAATTGTGATTTGACTCTGACAGTGTAAGTAGGGTAACCTGTTCTGTTGGAGTATAAACCCCAATTGTTATTATTATGATGTTCAGTGAAGCCAGGGAGGAATTTAACCTTCTTTTAAGTTCAATCTGCTACCATCTTCGAACGCATCTTTGTTTAAGATTAGATATCTAACCCATTGTAAACAAGTGAAATTAAAAAAAACTTTTTAAAAACAATCTTTTATTATTATTACCGTCTAGCACCAAAGTACTCGTCAAGACGAATCAAATGAGCCCAAACCCAAAATGGGGTTGCATAGTATTCTTCTGATCTGGGGGTTGCATCGTTTAATTACGGAGTTCCTATGGCCACCTTCCAGCTCCATCATCAAATCAGCTTTATGTCATAATAATATTGCATTGTCATCCGATTTAAACATGCATGCATAATTTCACCTCAGTCGGAACCTGGGAAGTGGATCAAATTAAACTTGCAAGATTAGATTACACACAGACTGACAGACACCGGACAGAAGAAAGTAAATTAAAAGCTTGTAAAAGTAAATGCAATTTATGTCACAGTGTGTATTTATTTGTTCTAGCACGCCGCTGAGATAGAAAAGAAACAGAATGAGTTGGAGAACAAGAAGTTGCTGGGGACGGTCGTGCAGTACGGCAGCGTCATACAACTGCTGCACGTCAAGTCTAATAAATACCTTACGGTCAGTAATAATAGAGTTCAAAATCAAATGAAACAATGAGTAACAAGAAGTTGCTAGGGACACAGTACGGCAGCATCATACAACTGCTGCACGTCAAGTCTAATAAATATCTTACGGTCAGTAATAATAGAGTTCAAAATCAAATGAAACAATGAGTAACAAGAAGTTGCTAGGGACACAGTACGGCAGCGTCATACAACTGCTGCACGTCAAGTCTAATAAATACCTTACGGTCAGTAATATTATTATTTATTATTATTATTATTATTTATTTATTAATTAGACGGCTATATAGCCAATTACACTAATTAATCAGGAATACTTATAAAACATAAAATCTTAATAATAATGATATCATAAAAAACAGTATACATTCGATTTAAAAACCCTAAATAAAAACAATACAATTATAGTTCGAAAAATTATTAAACATTTACAAAATAAACGTTAAATACATGCATGTGTTATTTTACTTATAATTAATAGTTGACAAAACCGTATCATTCATCTCGCAAAATTTTAAACAATCGGCCAAAAGAAGCCTCCACCCATCCGCAAAAACGTCAACGTCATGGTTCGCGTCGAGCAAAGCATTGAGTGCAGATAGAGTTCGCGGGATAGGAGAGCGCGCACGAGCAACTGTGCGACACTCAGGTATGGCAAATAGCCTGTGGCGTCTAGCGCGCCTGTAATTATTTGGTACGTACAACTGACACAGCTCCTGTAGATCCGGTGCATCGACATTTCCTCGAAGGATCTTGCACATTGTAGCGATCTGGTCATACGCTCTCCTCACTTCAAGTGAGTTATAGCCTAAGCAGCCAAGGAGAAACTTAGTAGGGTACATAAATGGATAGTACCCATACATCTTCTTGTACAGAAACCTCAGGAAGGCTTTTTGCACTTTTTCTAGCATAAGAGCATATGTGCTCTCGTGTGGGTGCCATATACAAGAACTTGCTTCAAGCTTGCTACGAACAAGAGCACTAAAAACTAACTTAATCGCCTTGACACTCTGAAAATCTCTGGCATTCCTAAGGACAAAACCAAGCCTTCTAAATGAATCCTTGGCCGTGGCCGCGATGTGATCATGGAACGTGAGCTTACGATCGAATGTTACACCTAGGTCTTTTATATTCGTGGATCTCTTTATAACGTCACAATCGAGCTTGTATTCAAATTCGACTGGGTGCAGCATTCGACCGAATGTCATAGCAAAGCATTTGGAAGGATTAAAGTGCATTCCATTGTTCACACCCCACCGATACACAGAGTCCACGTCACGCTGGAGCAGTAGGCAGTCATTTTCGGACCTTATTTCGCACATCAACTTCAGATCATCCGCGTACAATAGACATTTTGCGTGCCTCACCATCTCAGGAAGATCATTGATCATTATGATGAACAAAAGAGGTCCCTGAATAGAGCCCTGACTAACACCAGAGCGTGTGTGGTATGGCTGAGATTCATACACCCCCAGGCGGACAAATTGTTGTCGATCGCGAAGGTAATCAGCAATTAACCGCAGTAGTTTCGGAGTGAAACCCATATTGTAGAGCTTGGCAAGAAGCAAGTCATTATTTACTCTGTCGAAAGCCTTCCTGAAGTCAAAGTACAAGACATCTACTTGACTTTTACAATCTAACCGGGACGAGATAAACTCAACAGCAGCCAATAAGTTGGTGTTGACTGACCGTTTCCTCCGAAAACCATGTTGCTCATTACACAGCTGTTGTTCAACCTGTCTATATATTTCTCTTTGCAAGATAGTTTCAAATATTTTGGCTGGCGTAGAAAGAATTGCTATAGGCCTATACTCGTCAACCGACTGCTTGCTGGAGCTTTTGGGTATAGGTGTAACTCGCGAAACTTTCCATTGTGCAGGGTATGTGCCAGTCGCTAAAGCCATGTTAAAAATGTGACACAGGGGTTCAGCAATGTAGTCGCTAAACTGTTTCAGAAACCACGGCGGGATATTATCAGGGCCGGTCGAACTACCCGGTTTTAATTTTTTAATGGCAAAAACCACATCTTGCGGAGAAATTCCAAAAATGTTTACGTAGCCGCGTGCTCTATTTTCGTGTATTCCGTTAGGATTTTCCACATCTAGGTGAGGGACATTTGGCAGAAAAACACTCGCAAAGAACTCCGCAAATGCTTCAGCGGCTTTTACCCCGCTAACAGTCTCTCCATTGTGACATATAGTTGGCTCAAACCCACCCTTAGAGCGCAGAGTAGATATATGCCGCCAGAAACCCCGAGGATTACTAATGACGGAGTTTTCGACGCCACATAGGTAGTTGTCATAAGCGACCGCAACACGACTCTTTAGGGAAGCCCTTACTTGCGAAAAATCGCTATATGCAATCTCACAATTACTACTTCGCTTCCATATAGAGTGCAATTTTAATTTCCTTCTAACATCCCGAATAATATCTTTAGTAAACCACACAGGATACCGTTTAGTTCTAGAAAATTTACGAGCTTTCCTAGAAAAACTTTTGTCAAAAATGCCATAAATGATATTATAAAATTTATCGGTACAAACTTGCACGTCGTTATTAATAAGTATTTCCGACCATGAAACATTAGAAAAAAGCTCTTGGAGCATAATAAAATCACAACTTTTAAAATTCCAATCTCTACAGGGGTCAATATTGCTAGGTTCTAAACGATCATCATAAGGAACCGTGACAGTTGCTATACCAATATCTAGTGGAGGGTGGTACATATCTGGTGGGACAAATCCTTCAACAGCTTCTACCGATACTGCTAACTCATTATTGCTCTCGCGGACCAGGACAATATCAAGCATTCCGCCCTTAGAATTTATTACCTCATTCGTCTCTCTCAAAGAACAAAATGATAAAAAGTAACAATAATAGTTTTTGACACTTGATGAGGCACTATTAAGATTGATATCACCTAAAATAACAATAGTACCCTTCAGATTATTTATATAGTTCTCTATTTTACAAAACCAGCGCATGTATACCTCATCACAGGAACTTGGTTTGATGTATACTACGCACACGTAATAACATAGCCCGCACCATTTAAAAGATGCCCAAAGATCTTCTCCAAATTCGGTTTCTAACAATTTTTGACGACTGAGCGTAATTGGAGCAAGTGCGGCTAGTAAAACCCCTCCACACGGGGTGTTTCTATCGCGGCGAAGCACACTCCAGTCTCCCAGCATCTTCCACTGAAGTATCTAGGAAGGTTTCAGTAGCTGCCACTATCATGAATTCAGACAGAATCAGGCTATTCCGCCATGCCTTAAGTTTGGTTTTAAGGCCGCGAACATTTTGGTAAAAAACCTTAAGGGTTACGGTTTTCCCACCTCTAATCCGTTTGGATTTACGAAGATTTGTAGACTCCGCTATGTGTGGCATGGCCTCTTGTAGAACTGCGAAAGGAATGGGAGGCTGCAGAGGGGGCGGCTGCTTGAGACTGTCCCGAAGTTCTGACTCGAAGTTGCTGGGATCTTGCAGAAAATTCGTTTTGTTGATGTGGTGGTTCTAAAAATCTTCGATAGTTAATCCACTCCTTTATTCTGGCGTTTATAGGCCAAATTGAGGCTGAATATATCGTTTCAAAGCATGGCAACGGAACTCCAATTTTGAACGATTTATAGTTCCCCTTGGGGGTTAGCTCCTCCACAGTGCATACTTCCGTAGGGCAGATATGGCGTAGGTATTTATGGACCTCGTCCGCACCCGACTCCATGTTCCATACATGAATATACTTTTTCGGTTCTACAGCTTTCAATGCCGTGACAGTTGAATCGGCAGTACCACACATAGGTGATGCCCTTCTGCTTTTCTTATATCTCACTTCGGTCCATTGTCCATTATTAACTTCTAGGATGTCTTCGTTTGAGGCTTGTACAGTAGATGAAGACTGATCCCGTGGAGTGCTGTTCACAGGAATACTCGTACTATTGTTTACTGAGGTTACCTTTTTCGGCTCCCGAGAAACAACTTTATGTTTTTCTCGCTCTTCTAAATTGTGTCTCTTTGGCTCTGCCGCCGCTTTTGTTACTTTACTAGCAGCTGATGTCTTTACATTCGCCAAATCCTTCGATACCTGCTGATTTTCTCGTTGAGCTGGCGCCTTGAGGTTTTCAGGCTGAGGCGTGGCGAGCGACTGTTGCGGTTGTTTATCGCACCGAGTACACTGTGGGCCGCACTGGGTACCCTTGAATACACCGTCCTCTGCGTACTCGATTAGCTTTCCCTGCAGTGTTTCTAACTGTGATATATATTTATCTATTCTTTCCTGATAGTCGGCTATGGTGGTAATCGCCTTTTCCAGTTTAATTTCGTAATTAGCAATAATTAACACAGATTGACTGAGTTTTTTATCATAAACACTTATCCTCTCATTCGTCATTGACACTTCTTTCCTTAGATTTCGCACCTCAAGCTCTAAGTTGCGTTCGTTACTCTCGCACTCTATCTGAGCCACTGGGGTAGAAGGAGCTGACGCTTTCTTTCTATGTGTGACGTTGGGGTCACGAATCTTACCAACAGGCGTGGAGCTGTTGTCGCCTCCTTTCTTAGCCGCGTTGCAACACTCGGGACAAATCCAGTTGTTACGTACCTCGGAGGGATTATTTTGGCCCGTACATAGAATGTGATAAGCTTTGCTGCACTTGACTAAGTTACAGCGCAGGTAGTCCTCGGATTCCAAAAACGTTCCAAGACATGCTGAGCAACTCATAATAGCAAATGGAGAGTTACTATTTTCATAAGACGCAAAAGCTTAGTTCATAGAAAGCGCCTGCCAAAATTACAATGGCAATCACAATGAGCAATAATATTATAGGTGATTCACGTGCGTAGCAAGCCGGTTGAAGTCGAGCGGCGCGGGCGCGCCTGGCACTGCGTGGTACGATGCGGTGAGTCACAATGGCCTTGAGCGATGCAAGCGTTAGCGAGTTTAGGGCCGTTGATTAATATTACGACTAACAAATTCGCCAATATCTCCGAAACCACTTGCCTGATTGACTTGGAGTAAGCAGGACCGTAACTTGTAGAACTTCAGCTACTCAAAGATGTAATTATCACCGTAAACAGTTCACTATAAACCACTTTTATGAATTAAACTCTACAGAGCAAATGAACGTAGTGCTTCCTCGAATGCGGTTTGGGACGAACAGAGGTAGAACGGTCGTGCAGTACGGCAGCGTCATACAACTGCTGCACGTCAAGTCTAATAAATACCTTACGGTCAGTAATAATAGAGTTCAAAATCAAATGAAACAATGAGTAACAAGAAGTTGCTAGGGACACAGTACGGCAGCGTCATACAACTGCTGCACGTCAAGTCTAATAAATATCTTACGGTCAGTAATAATAGAGTTCAAAATCAAATGAAACAATGAGTAACAAGAAGTTGCTAGGGACACAGTACGGCAGCGTCATACAACTGCTGCACGTCAAGTCTAATAAATATCTTACGGTCAGTAATAATAGAGTTCAAAATCAAATGAAACAATGAGTAACAAGAAGTTGCTAGGGACACAGTACGGCAGCATCATACAACTGCTGCACGTCAAGTCTAATAAATATCTTACGGTCAGTAATAATAGAGTTCAAAATCAAATGAAACAATGAGTAACAAGAAGTTGCTGGGGACACAGTACGGCAGCATCATACAACTGCTGCACGTCAAGTCTAATAAATATCTTACGGTCAGTAATAATAGAGTTCAAAATCAAATGAAACAATGAGTAACAAGAAGTTGCTGGGGACACAGTACGGCAGCATCATACAACTGCTGCACGTCAAGTCTAATAAATATCTTACGGTCAGTAATAATAGAGTTCAAAATCAAATGAAACAGTGAGTAACAAGAAGTTGCTGGGGACGGTCGTGCAGTACGGCAGCGTCATACAACTGCTGCACGTCAAGTCTAATAAATACCTTACGGTCAGTAATAATAGAGTTCAAAATCAAATGAAACAATGAGTAACAAGAAGTTGCTGGGGACACAGTACGGCAGCATCATACAACTGCTGCACGTTAAGTCTAATAAATATCTTACGGTCAGTAATAATAGAGTTCAAAATCAAATGAAACAGTGAGTAACAAGAAGTTGCTGGGGACGGTCGTGCAGTACGGCAGCGTCATACAACTGCTGCACGTCAAGTCTAATAAATACCTTACGGTCAGTAATAATAGAGTTCAAAATCAAACGAAACAGAATGAGTTGGAGAACAAGAAGTTGCTGGGGACGGTCGTGCAGTACGGCAGCGTCATACAACTGCTGTACGTCAAGTCTAATAAATACCTTACGGTGAGTAATAATAGAGTTCAAAATCAAATGAAACATCGAGTTGAAGAAGAAGTTGCTTGGGACCTTACGGTTGGTAATAATAGAGTTCAAAATCAAACGAAACAGAATATGTTGGAGAACAAGAAGTTGCTGGGGACGGTCGTGCAGTACGGCAGCGTCATACAACTGCTGCACGTCAAGTCTAATAAATACCTTACGGTGAGTAATAATAGAGTTCAAAATCAAATGAAACATCGAGTTGAAGAAGAAGTTGCTTGGGACCTTACGGTTGGTAATAATAGAGTTCAAAATCAAACGAAACAGAATGAGTTGGAGAAGAAGAAGTTGCTGGGGACGGTCGTGCAGTACGGCAGCGTCATACAACTGCTGCACGTCAAGTCTAATAAATACCTTACGGTGAGTAATAATAGAGTTCAAAATCAAATGAAACATCGAGTTGAAGAAGAAGTTGCTTGGGACCTTACGGTTGGTAATAATAGAGTTCAAAATCAAACGAAACAGAATGAGTTGGAGAACAAGAAGTTTGGGGACGGTCGTGCAGTACGGCAGCGTCATACAACTGCTGCACGTCAAGTCTAATAAATACCTTACGGTAAGCAACAATAGAGTTCAATATCAAATGAAACAGAATGACTTGAAGAAGTTTCTCGAGACTCGGGACCTTACGGTTAGTAATAATAGAGTTAAAAATCAAATGAAACAGAATGAGTTGGACATCCTGCTCCGGGCTGTTGCACGTCAAGTGAAATAAATACCTTACGGTGGGTCATAATAGAGTTCAAAATCAAACGAAACAGAATGAGTTGGACATCCTGCTCAGGGCTGTTGCACGTCAAGTGAAATAAATACCTTACGGTGGGTCATAATAGAGTTCAAAATCAAACGAAACAGAATGAGTTGGACATCCTGCTCAGGGCTGTTGCACGTCAAGTCTAATAAATACCTTACGGTTGGTAACAATAGAGTTCAAAATCAAACGAAACAGAATGAGTTGAACAAGCTGCTCGGGACTGTTGCACGTCAAGTGTAATAAATACCTTATGGTTAGTAACAATAGAGTTCAAAATTAAACGAAACAGAATGAGTTGGACAAGCTGCTCGGGACTGTTACACGTCAAGTCTAATAAATACCTTACGGTTTGTAATAATAGAGTTCAAAATCAAATGAAACAGAATGAGTTGGACAAGCTGCTCGAGACTGTTGCACGTCAAGTCTAATAAATACCTTACGGTTAGTAATAATAGAGTTCAAAATCAAATGGAACAGAATGAGTTGAACAAGTAGCTCGAGACGGTCTTGCAGTACGACAATCAATACCTTACGGTCAGTAATAATACTGGTGAACCAAGGCTACGAGGGTATGGTACCCAGGGCAAGGACAAAGATCTCGAGGCAGACCACCAGCCCGATGCGATGGTCAGACGATATTGGCAAATGTGTCGGTAGGAACAGGATGAGACACGCACAGGATAATCAATTTATGACTATAATTCTTGAATGCAGAAGCACTTATCTCATCTCATCTTTTTGGGGCTACGCGAGGACTGTTCCTATCATATTCATTTATTTATTCGTTATACTTTTTCGTCAATACTCTGAACGAGCTAAACGTTTTTTCCCGTTCGTTAACAGTGTGTACGACCCTTCAGATTCATACCTTCAGTATATGCAGCCACATAAGTATTGCCCATTTTTAATGTGTATTAATATTTCAGGTAAACAAAAGGTTGCCCGCATTGTTAGAGAAGAACGCGATGCGGGTACATCTAGACGCGAACGGTAACGAGGGGTCGTGGTTCTACGTCATGCCATTCTATAAACTGCGCTCCACTGGTGAGATTTATATTATACCTTCTTTAATAAATTGGGGTTTATACTCCAACAGAACAGGTTACCCTACTTATACTGTCAGAGTCAAATCACAATTTATAGGTTGTGTGGCTAACCTATAATGTTTGAATGTAGCACCTACATGGTTTTTATTGTGACTAAGAGTGACAAAACGAGCGACTCAGGTGCGAGACCTTGGGTTCAAATGTGTTTGGCAAAATTTTTGCCTGGACGCTACCGTGAATTATCTATGACGAAGTATTCGCAAGTATGAAGAGTGTTACCTTGCATGCCTTGTAGTTATTTTGGAGGCCTGAAACTGCATTATAGGATATCCACTATCCTATGATGAGTGATTTGACTTAGACTGTAAGTACGTAGTAGCTTCATAAACTTTTTAATCCTTTTTTAGCTACGTCGGTAACTCCGATCCTCTGAAGGATAACTAGCACAATGTATAAAATTGTATAATATTATGTATTGTTTTACAGGTGATAACGTAGTAGTAGGCGACAAGGTGATAATGAACCCGGTGAACGCCGGACAACAAGTGTTGCACGTCTCCGCGACGCACGAGCTCACCGACAATGTTGGATGTATGGAGGTACGACTACCATACTATAATTAAAGTAATAGCAGTAGTAATAGTAGCAGTTTGTAATTCACATTCTTGTTAACAGTGTTGTAAGGCCCCCACGAGACAGGGTTGCCCTAGTGTGGGGACCACTACATACTTTTTAAAATGTAATCATGTGTTTTATGGACAAATAAATATATTCTTATTCTTATAATGGCTCTTGCACGGGGCGTGTCCTCCTGTCTTGCTGCTAAGCCAATACTGTCATCTTTTTTTTTTTTTTTTTTATGTGATGAAGTAGTAGACGAGCAAGACGCTCTCCTGATGTTAAGAGATAACGGCTGCCCATAATCAGTACAGTGTTACCTAGGATTTCACAATTATGTGAAATTCTAGGAGCACTGCACCAACGCTTCTTACTCAAGAGTCATGAGATGTTAAGACTCTTTAGCCCAGTAATTTCACTAGCTACAGTGCCCTCCTACCGGAGCACAGTGATATTTGCACATCACTGCTCAGCGGAGAATAACTGGCACTGTTGGGGTACCCACCTAGACGACCTCCTGCAAAGGAAGTCTACCCCTAAAATCATACATTTTACTTCTATTCAGCCCCTCAAGCACAGACGCTGCGTAGACTTGTCTTGCTGTCAAGTCAACTGTCATCCCATACATTCACAAAAGTACAATGTATGGGATGATCTACTCTTGCAGTTTCGTCGGGATCCCGCGTGTCATGCTACGCCCAATTAAAATGTATGGGATGTCAGTCCAGCAGAGTTATTCACTTATCCGTCAAGGAACCGACCCGAAGACCGAATTGGCAATGTTGTATGAAATGACGCATTAAATCGATACGACACAATACGTCATTTCATACATTTTTGACAATTCGGTCTTCGGTTTGGTTCCCTGACAAATAAAAAAAATGAATAGCCCTGCAGCTTTATATTGATAAACCATTAAATCGTCTAAAATAAACGAAAAGCTGTAGTGGTGTAGAATACAGCTTGAATTTAATTGGCAGTTCCGCTGGTTACTTTTAAACAAATTTCTATCTCTATCTTTGATAATAATTATTGACTAGTAATGCGTCTCCCAGACTGGCACGGTCTCTCAAATGGTCAGCGGTAGGCCATCAAAACTGACCGCGCCAGTCTAAGAAGCCCTTAAAACATGGTGTCGAAGTCTCTTTATGCAACATAACAAAAAACTCCCAATCTCCAGGTGAACGTAGTAAACTCCTCAACATCCTGGAAAGTGACTCTCTTCCTGGAACACAAAGAGAACCAGGAGGAGATCCTCAAAGGTGGTGACGTGGTGCGTCTGTTCCACGCTGAACAGGAGAAGTTCCTCACCATGGACGAGTACGTGAAGAAACAGCACGTGTTCCTGAGGACCACTGGGAGAAGCAGTGCTACGGCTGCTACCAGTAGTAAGGCGTTATGGGAAATAGAGGTGAGTTGAATTTTTTTTTTTTATGTTATGAAGTAGAAGACGAGCAAGACGCTCTCCTGATGTTAAGAGATAACGGCTGCCCATAATCAGTACAGTGTTACCTAGGATTTCACAATTATGTGAAACTCTAGGAGCACTGCACCAACGCTTCTTACTCAAGAGTCATGAGATGTTAAGACTCTTTAGCCCAGTAATTTCACTAGCTACAGTGCCCTCCAACCGGAGCACAGTGATGTTGAATTGGTAGAATTGTTACTATATTACACTTTAACATAATGAGAACTAGGAGATCTTCAAAGGTGGCCATGTGGTCAGTTCATTGGTCACTGGTCACTGGATAAAACCGTGTCGTCAAGCGGTCATTAATATCGTGTTCCGGTATGCGGTTCAGTGAAGCCAGGAAGGGATTTATTCCGACTTCTAGTTTTAGTCTGCTGCCATCTATGGCCGCATGGTTTAACATCACGCGAGATAGTGGTTGATCACTACCGGGTGGAATATTCTCTGCTGAGAAGAAGACCTATAAGATATTATGTAAGAGGTAGTATTTTTCAAAGATGAGTTTGTTCGCTGGCCTGGTCAAAAAGTATGAAAAGAGCATAACATATAAAATAGCTCTGAATGAACACATCCCTATTATAATATTGTTACAGGTAGTACAACACGACCCATGCCGAGGTGGTGCGGGTCACTGGAACTCTATATTCCGGTTCAAACATCTTGCTACTGGACATTACCTTGCCGCTGAAGCTTGTATTAGGATACCGTGAGTTTATTTCTTGTTCATATTTACATTTGGTTCCAGGGTCTTCTATTAATCTTCAAAATATAAGAAAGGAAAAAGTGACTGATTGATTGAATGACTGACCCTATCAATGCACAGCTCAAACATCTGAACGGATTTGGTTGAAATTTGGAACACAGATGGGTTTTATTGCGTAGCCATCCTCTGAGTAGGATACGCTTCTAGTTGGAGTAAAATGCATCATCATCATGAACCTACGTTAGTAAAAAATTAAATGAAATGAAAATAATTTATTGGCTTTATCTTACAGCTTAAGCTTACATAGTGAGTTAAAGTTTAAATGTAGGTACTCGCCAATGGGAACAGGCTCAGCGTTTTGTCAGATTAACCCTAGGGCTAACCTGACTACTGATTTTCAGCCTGCTCCCGTGCTCGATGCAGGTGTTATAGCCGAGAAATAGTCTCGGCGGGGTGTCTATATAATATGCTTATTTCTATGTCTAATGTTACACGGTTGGACATAGGTATTTCCGCAGACACGCCACTTAACTCGGTGTTCCTTTTTCCTCCTCCACCCATTTCCAGCGACCCTCCGGATATCATCTCCTGTCTGGCCCATAATCATAATCATAATTTATTCATAATAAAAATTACATGTCAATACAGAAAAAAATTAAATAATAAATTAATTATTCAATATATAATAAAATAATGATAAAAAAATAAAGTAATTTATAATTTAAATTCCACAAATTCTTTAAAGCTGTAGAATGTTTGCTCAAGCAACCAATTTTTTAATTTTATTTTGAAACATTGTTCACTAGATGCGTTGATAATGTGCTCCGGTAACTTGTTATAAACGGCTGGGCCCATCACGTGCATCAATTTGTCGGACTTACTGAGGGACCGCTGTACTGTGGAGAGTTTGTCTGCACCCCGAGTGTAGATTGAGTGCCTGTTGCTATTCTTTTTAAACTGATCACGTTTAGATCTCACATAGACCGCCACTTGGTATATTACAGTGGAAGGCAATGTGAGAACCCCGAGTTCTTTAAAGTGTGGCCTGGCGGACGTCCTTTGCGATACTCGCACCAGAGCCCTGACGGCGCGTTTCTGCATGCGGAAGACGCGCTCCCAGTCGGCAGCGCGTCCCCACAGCTCTGTGCCGTACTGCAGCAACGAGTGTACCGTGCCAAAGTAGCAAGTGCGTGCTACATCCGCCGGGACCACTCGTGATACTCGTTTAAGAGCGAAACAGGCACTCCCTAGTTTTCCACATAGTTTATGTATGTGGTGTTCCCACGTGAGCCGGTCATCAATTTCGAAGCCCAGAAAAGCCATAGCCGTGCACTACGTTTGCCCAGACGTGGTCTCCACTCGAGAACTCGTCTATTCTATGGTACCACAGCGGTAAAATGTCTATTCATCATCATCTCAGCCATAGGACGTCGACTGTTGAACATAGGCCTCTCCTTTGAACTTCTATATGTACCAGTTGAAAGCGACCTGCATCCAGCGTCCCTTTATGAATATATTTCGCAACATTTACCTATTTTTATATTTGCAGTGAATCTCAACTAGACGCAGACGAGCCGGCGTACCAGCTCGTCTCAGTGCCTCACTCGTCAGAAATAGCGACGTTATTCGAACTGGACCCCACTACCATGACGCATTGCGATTCTCCTGTACCACAGTCTAGCTATGTCAGGTAACGTACTTTTTGTTTATAACACTTTAAACTTTCTCGATTTAACACACATTATGACTCATGTTAATTTTACCTTTTATTAGTTATCATCTACGAATAAATAATAAGTCGTTATCATCGAAAAAATACGCGTTAGGCCCATACCTCACCGAGACGCCAATGCGACGTGGCCAGCGACGTCGCCATGGATATGTATGGCGTTCCTTGTCGCCAGTCAGTCGCCAAGTGAGTTAGCCGTCATACATCTCAATAAGAACTAGTTGGCGACGTCGCTGGCCACGTCGCCATGGCGTCCCGGTGAGGTATGGCCCTTACGCGTACCTTCCCTGCGGGGGTACGGGAGGGTTATGTGGGACTCGGCGTCCCGCAGGAACACCCACAGGTTTTTAGTGGGTATTCCCGCCGCGCCCATCTTCGGCGGGGGAGTCCCACATACCGCCCCGCGCCCCCCGGCGTGGGGTGATGATGCGTAACGCATTTTTGGTGGGTCAAAAAAAAGGGTTTTGCGGGACTCCCCAGGAGACGTAGCGGATGGCTGCACGGGTATATCCACCACAGAAAACAGTTTTATATTTTATGCGATAAGCATTCAATAATTTTGAATTCTGAACAATATTAAAATATAATTTTAGTATGGAGAGGCGTATATATTTAATTTCGACGTCGCGGCTGCGACCCCTATATAATTCATAGCTGACACCAATACGAATTAAAAATATTCTGACACTCACCCTCATAAAGTGTCAGATTTTAGAGTTATTAAGCGTCAAAATGGCGGATCAGTAGGTATGCCACAAATCATCAAACCCCTTTTATGATATTTTGTTTTCAGACTGCAACATCTATGTACGCACACATGGGTTCATTCCACTTCAATACCCATTGACAAGGACGAAGAAAAACCTGTTATGTCTAAGGTAAAGACAATATTTTAAATGCCTCTCAAAAAACCTAAAACTGCAGGTTATCCCATTGATTGCGTTTTTCTATAATTTTTCGCAATATGTCATAAAGATTAGCCCCATTTTTTGCAAAATTTCACGTGAAGTGTCAAATTTGCCAACTAAAACTGGCGCCACATTGACGGGAAGTTCCTGAACGTATGTGTCAGGGTGCGTACAAATTTCACTCTGAAGCGTGACCGCTTACGTTTGTGATATTGACCTATATATTATGTTAAAATTACTGTTGAGTATTTGAAAATTTCTGCAAATATTGGCTCTAACCCATAAGTCCCCGAGCGGCGCGATCGGGCCGCACCCGCGCATGCGAATTTGAACCTTATTTTAATGAAGCTAGAAATAATAGATGTCAATTTTGATTTGAACCGGAAGTGTTTCCTGGATCAAGGAGCTAAGTGATGCACCGGCTAGTTGCAATACCAATTAGTTTTTTATGACCTATATTTCTTTATTCACAGGTGGGTTGCTCTCAAGTGAAAGAAGACAAGGAAGCTTTCGCACTAATATCAGTATCACCCAGCGAGGTGCGAGATCTAGACTTCGCTAACGACGCGTGTAAAGTTCTATCAGCTTTGTCTACGAAGCTACAACATGGGAATATAGAGCATAATGAGAGGAAGTAAGTTTTTACAAGCTTTTATTTACTCTCACCTGTCCGTTGGTCTGTCTGTAATCAAATGTGGCAAGTTAAATTGGAGGTAAGATGACCATAGGAACTCCATAATTATACAACTTAACCCCATCGAGTTTGGGCTCATTTGATTCGTCTTACTTTGGTGCTACATAG
This sequence comes from Hemithea aestivaria, assembly GCA_947507615.1. Taxonomy (NCBI): domain Eukaryota; kingdom Metazoa; phylum Arthropoda; class Insecta; order Lepidoptera; family Geometridae; genus Hemithea; species Hemithea aestivaria. The sequence goes on along the minus strand of OX382348.1, from coordinate 2,559,907 downwards.
TAATAAAAGCTTGTTTTTAAAAGTTTTTTTTATTTCACTTGTTGTTTTTTTTTTATGTGAAGTAGAAGACGAGCAAGACGCTCTCCTGATGTTAAGAGATAACGGCTGCCCATAATCAGTACAGTGTATAACCTAGGATTTCACAATTATGTGAAATTCAAGGAGCACTGCACCAACGCTTCTTACTCAAGAGTCATAAGATGTTAAGACTCTTTAGCCCAGTAATTTCACTAGCTACAGTGCCCTCCTACCGGAGCACAGTAATGTTTACACATCACTGCTCAGGCGGTAGAATAAGTGACACTGTTGGGGTACCACCTAGACGACCTCCTGCAAAGGAAGTCTACCCCCGGTAAAACAGTGTTCAGTGTTGTGACAGACAAACAGACGGCCCTCCTGAAGGCCTGATACCGTCCTATAGATATCCTATAGACTTTTGCAACCTGAGGATCTATTGGCTATCGCGCATTGGTGTTGATCACTTTTATCTGATAAAAATGAAATGACATGGGAGCAGTAAAGTGAAAAGGGCCTTTTTCAACTTTGTCGCGATTACACGACAAATTTAAGAAATGTTTTTTAATCCTCTTTGGCTCTAAGAACATTTTATTTTTGTTGGTTTATAGTGATATTCACCAGTGCATGTTAGCTAATAGGCCTTCTGGTATTGTAAACGTAGTGTCGGTCAAGTTTGTTTAAGACTTTTTCTATATAAATTTGTTTTTTATTATTTAATAGTGAGTGGTTAATGTCGCATGTATTCAAAGGCGATGGTAACCTCTCACTGCAACCTGCTACCGCTGGTACTTTGCCTACCTTTCAAGACTCTATTCACTTGCGTTGTGAAGAGTCCCATGTTAAAGCTCGGAACACCCTGGCAAGAAGGAGCGAGTGAATCGCACAGTGCGAGAATACCCAAGCGTCGATGATGTGTGGATATAAAAAAAATGTATCAATGCTTGTTTCAGAGCACTAACCTGCCTCCTACAAGACATAGTATATTTCATAGCAGGCTTCGAAAACGAGCCGAACAAGTCTGAAGCGCTAGAACTGATCGTCGAGAGCCCAAACAGGGACCGACAGAAACTAGTTCGCGAGCAATACATACTGCGACAGCTGTTTAAAATATTACAGGTGAGTTTTGAACTGGGTCTTATGTAACATCACTGTGATAGGCTTTATTAGATTAATAGAATAGAATAGAAAACTCTTTATTGTTCACACAAATACAACAATATAAACTTAGAACTAAGATTACACAGAAAGAAGTGTTACAATTGGCGGTCTTATCGCTAATAGCGATCTCTTCCAGACAACCAAGCAGGGAAAGGAAATACAGCTGTGTGTGCTTATTAGCTGTGATAGGAATTACTTGTATACCAGTAATTCCCAACCTAAAGTTAATATTATATTATTTTATAGAAGATGTTTGCTAAGTTTCGAAGTAGACATTTTTTTTTTAACTTGACTTTAATTTGGTTATGTAAAATGCGTGAAAAATACTCACGTTAGATTACTTATTTGCAATTTTTTTGTTATCAATGTCACATGTAATCTAACGTTTTTCGAGTAATTAAAGTGTAAATTTTAATAAATAGCTCAAAATTATTTATAATTATTAAAAAATAAATTTCGAATTCAAGTTTTTTTTTTCATATTCTGAGAAGATTTACTGTAGTAACATTTTTTTTTTTCGGAAAGTAGAGATTTCAACGAACAGTAACCATACCAACTTTTTGAAAAAAGCTGATATTTTGACGGGTGAATTTTCGATTGAAAATTAGGGTGTTTTTTCGATATTAATTCAAAATAAGGTGAAAAAATAAATATTTTTAATCAAATAAATTACAGCGTATTTGGGACATAAAAAGGTAAGTTTTCACCAAATTTCGTTAAAAAAAAATTTTTTGTAAAAGATAAAAATAAAAAACCAAAAACTTGGTTTTTTGAATTTTTCACATAAATTTTGAGGTTATGTGAAAAAAGTGTACATACAAAAGTTTTAGATCTTTTTATTACCTACAACTTTGCCATTTGACTTTTTTCGATAAGACCTTTAGTTTTGCCGGAAATCGAGAAAAACCGTGTTTTACAAAACGGAGTTTTTTGTTATAAACTCACCCCCATCCCCTTCCCGACCTCAGATCGCCCGTATATTATTTTTCCTTTTATTTTTATAATATTCCCCTCCTTTTCTAATGGGTTTCATCCTACTATTATTTTTTTTGGTTTTAAAACATAAAACTAAACACAAAATCACACTTATGTCGTGATTTTGTGTTATAGTTTTATGTTTTCTGTATGTTTGTAGTGTTTAAATAAAGTTTTCTATTCTATTCTACAAAGGTAATATTGAACCCGTGCAGTTATGTTTTTCTTGGTTTTTTCTGTTTTATTTCTTTTGTACTGCAATTATTTTTTGTAGCATTGCTGTATTTTACATGTATCTAAGACGTTTGTACACGAATAAACGATTACATTCATTCAATTTCCAGGGTCCATTCCAAGAGACACCGGACGGTGAGCCGTTTCTGAAGATCGAAGAGTTGTACGACCCCAGATATGCGGCGTACAAGTACATCTTCAGGCTTTGTTACCGGATATTGCGGCTCAGCCAACAGGACTATAGGAAAAATCAGGTACTTATAAGGATAAAGGGGGATAACATAATGATTAACATAATTTTCGAAAACATTTTAGAGTTTCTTTGATCTACTGTTTAATTTCCCCATCTCTCCCATGGAAGAAAAAACAAACCTATGTGTTATTCCAAGTTTCCAGCTCTCTAAATACAGAGTTTCATCCTAATCGGTTCAGTTGTTTTTGCATGTGTCCTACGAACAACAAGCAAAGAAAAATACACTTTGGATAAGATATTAGGCGTTTTTCAACTTATTCGCTTAATACTGTCGTATTGTCATATGACAGAGTTAAGATACACCTTTTAAATTTATGTCTAAATATATAACTGACTGACTGATCTATCAACGCACAGCCAAAACCGCTGCACGGAAAGCGTTGAAATTTAGAATACAGGTAGGTTTTATGACTTAGATTTCCGCTAAGAAAAGATATGTCCACGCGGGCAAAGCCGCGAGCACAAGCTAGTCTAATATATCTTTATCAGCTCATAGTGATTGTAAGCAGAGTAAATTAGCCAATACTCCCTCAAAAGACCGTTGAAGTTTTGTCCATAAGCTAACATTGTTTCAGGAATACATAGCAAAACATTTCGGATTCATGCAAAAACAAATCGGATACGACATACTAGCGGAAGATACTATTACGGCGCTCTTACACAATAATAGGAAACTGCTGGAGAAACACATCACCGCTTCTGAAATCGAGACTTTTGTTGGTAAGTTTATATTATGGGTACCTACCTATATGTAAAAGGAAATAGTGTCTGACTGAATTGATTTTGTAATTTATATAAGAATATATTTATTTGACCATAAAACACATGGTTACATTTTAAAAAGTATCTAGTGGTCCCACACTAGGGCAAGCCTGAAAAGTACTTTCATTGTCAGGGTCAAATCACAAATTATAGATTTACCTTTTTTAAAGTATGAGAGTGTGGATGCTATAGCATTTCTTCAATTAATATCTATCCAATTTGATTTTCGACGGGGGCTGGATGCCAAGGCTCTGCTGATTCCCAGTTCTCCGTCACAAAGACGATGCGGGAGTGCCGCCGGGTCGTTTAAGTGAGTATACCCGTGCAGTCGCTCTGCACGGGGAGTCCCACATAACCCTTCCATACCCCCGTATGGAGGGTATGCGTACCTAATGCATTTTTTCCTGCCAGGATGGCGAAAACAAAAAACAAAAAAAAAAACTTGAGAGGTGTCAAGGGACACCCGGATGGAACGAAGTTCCTTTCGATTAATGAAAATATCTGGCTTGCTTTCTATAAGAGAGAGAGAGACAGAAAGAAACATGCGCACGCCGCACAGCTTACAATAGCAAAAAGTGTCGTGACAACTTTTCATAAGAATTTTTTCCGTCTAGCCCTTTCACAACGCGCGATAAGGAACTTCGTTCCAACAATTTGATTTTAATTTATTATCTACCCCCGCCCGCTGAGTAAAACAGCCAAAAATATTATTGTATTCCTCAGGATTAGTCAGAAAGAACATGAAGACATGGCAGTCCAGATTTCTCGACTACCTGAGCGACCTGTGCATCTCCAACAAGAAAGCCATCGCCGTTACACAAGAACTCATCTGCAAGAGCGTCCTCTGCGCCAATAATGCAGATATACTCATTGAAACTAGGTAATATATTTAATACTAGAGTCTAGACCAGTTATATTGTGCATCTCCAACGAGAAAGCTATCGCCGTTACACAAGAACTCATCTGCAAGAGCGTCCTCTGTGCCAATAATGCAGATATACTCATTGAAACTAGGTAATATATTTAATACTAGAATCTAGACCAGTTATATTGTGCATCTCCAACGAGAAAGCTATCGCCGTTACACAAGAACTCATCTGCAAGAGCGTCCTCTGTGCCAATAATGCAGATATACTCATTGAAACTAGGTAATATATTAAATTCTAGAAGATTTACATACATCATTCTCATCTTCTTAGCCATAGGACGTCCACTGCTGAACATAGGCCTCCCCTTTGGACTTCCATACGTACCGGTTGGAAGCGACCTGCGTCCAGCCTCTTCCGGAGACCTTTATAAGGTCGTCCACCTTGTGGGTGGACGTCCTACGCTGCGTTTGCTAATCCATGGTTTCCACTCAAGCACATACATACACACATTTAATCACGCTTGGTTCCCTTTTGGGTTATGTAGAGACTATCCCTCCACTTGGAACGATCCTGACAGCCCATTTCAACTTTCATAACATACTTCATATACGCTCGCCGGTTCTTGATACTCTTGACCTGGGTTTTCCTTAGAACATCGTTTATTTGGTCAAGAAAAGTACGCCTTGGTCGACCAATACAGACTTTTTCATTTTTAGTGTATCTCTTTCGTCAATCTCCTTTCATTTATTCTCTCTACATGTCTGAACTAAGCATTCCTTTCTCTATTTTGTCACTACATTTTCTAGAATATGTACCACTTATTTTGTGGTATGTTTTGCGTTTTTTGAGCCAAAGTTACCTTTCAGAAATAAAGTAACCCAATTTTACAGTGAATCTTATTTACAGATTGGTTTCAACAAAATACGAAAAGAAATTAAGATTAGACGACAAAAAGGAATTTACAGTTGAAGAGGACGTCATGTTGCTGTGGAATAATAAACAGGTAAAATAAATTCAATCAATATAGCATACCAGTTTTTGTCATATTATGTTACTCCCTTCCTGCACGGTTGTCTGGAAGAGATCGCTTTTAGCGATAAGACCGCCGGTTGCAACATCTTTGTTTTGTTTGTTAATTACTGTTGTATTTTTTTTAATTTTTATGTGGTGTTACAATAAAGTATTAATCAATAAATAATAAATAGCCTTACGGTGACATAATATGATACACGATTTTTTATTGAATTTTTGATAGTACCTTTTTACCAACAATATATTAAAATATTAGACAATTCTGGAACCCTTTATTAGTTCAGGTCAAAATAGTTTAATGAATTAATTATTATTTATAATTGTACTCTAGATGTGCACTACAACACTTGATGATGTAAATAAATAAAAAATTCAAAATTTTAGGTCTACAGGTTTAGCCCTTTACACACATCCATACTTTTATATTTATAATTCACTTAGATATGACTACCTGGCCACAAAAATAGGTAAAATTGCCAATTCCATTTCAGAACAAAAGTTACCTCTCAGATCTCGCATCGAAAGCCCGTTTAGAACCAAACAGCGAAGCGGCCGCCATTTTGGACTACTACAGACATCAGCTGGACTTATTCTCTAACATGTGCCTCAATAGGCAATACTTGGCTTTGAACAGCTTGTCCACACAGTTACATATTAACTTGATACTGCAGTAAGTATAACAATTTGTTTTATTATCATCATCTCAGCCATAGGACGTCCACTGCTGAACATAGGCCTCCCCTTTGGACTTCCATATACACCGGTTGGAAGCGACCTGCATCCAGCGTCTTCCGGCGACCTTTACAAGGTCGTCTGTCCACCTTGTGGGTGGACGTCTTACGCTGCGTTAGCTTGTCCGTGGTCTCCACTCGAGCCTTTTCCGAGCCTATCCGATCAATTTATTTCATACGTGAAGTTTGCACATGGCAGTTATTATACGAGTTCCTCCATAAATGATATTTTTCGCAACTTTATAAATCCCTGATGGAAACTTGTACTAAAAAATATTATATACATTATGATTAGACAGGTTGCTCTTTATTAGCATAAATAAATGCACGTTATTTAACCCCGATATAACTTATTAACTATCGCCCTCCCTTATATCTTTATTATCCTTTTAAAAATATTCCGTTTATATTATCTTAGTGCTCTTAGTTGCACTTGACAATATTATCAGTGTTTCTTTACTGTATATGCATGTATTGTACATATTAAACTTTCCTCTTGAATCACTTAATCCATTAAAAAAACCGCATCGAAATCCTGTGCATAGTTTTTAAGATGAAGCATACACAGGGTCAGACACGAAAGATGACTTTTTACAAGCTTTATATTACTTTCACCTGTCTGTTGTCTGTCTGTCTGTCTGTCTGTAATCAAATCTTGTAAGTTTAATTTGACCCACTTCCCGGTTTCCAATTGAGCTGAAAATTTGCATGCGTGTGTAAATCGGATGACAATGCAATATTTTTATGACATCGAACTGATCTGATGATGAAGCTGGAAGGTAGCCATAGGAACTCTGTCATAAAACAACGCAACCCCATCGAGTTTGGGCTCATTTGATTCGTCTTGACGAGTACTTTATGATGCAAGATGATAACAATAATTAAAGCTTGTTTTTAAAAAGTATTATTTAAATTTCACTTGTTTTTACTATGATATGATATTGTTTTATGAAGATGTTTGTCCACAGATGTATGTCAAACGCGTCCCTGTCATACGAACTACGCGCGTCATTCTGTCGCCTCATGTTACACTTGCACGCCGACCGCGACCCACAAGAGCCCGTCACTCCGGTCAAATATGCGAGACTGTGGACCGAGGTCACTGATGACATACATATACACGAGTGAGTATTATAGCGGACTAGTGGACCCGTGCGCACTTTGTAGTCATTATTTGACAATTAGTAAAAAAATAGAGAAAAAAGAGAATATAGAAGAAGAGTTGACAGTGTTTCCAGTAAATTATAACTTAGAAGTCTGTAAATCGAGGGTTAATAGATATTTACTAGGTCAGTCTGCAACACCTTCGACCGCGTCATCACTTACCGACAGGTGAGACTGTGGTCAAACGCAGCCCTATTCTTTAAAAAAGAGAAAGTAAGAGAGAATTCTCTGATTTCTCTACTATATTATGTATAAACTACTACTCTCAAGAGCTACTACTCAAGAGCGCAACAATTTGACTTTATAAATTCATAGAATTAACTTTTTTTTAAAATCTCCAAGAGATGCCCTGCACAATATTATTGCACACATTTTTAAAGTGTTTTTAGTTTGATATTATATAAAAAAATTACATGGGGAGCAAGTTTGTATATGCGCTCTTTATAATATTCCTTATTTCCAGCTACCAATGCGTAAAAGGCGGTCCGGACGCGAACAGAGAAAAAGTCAAAGAACAATTCGCGTCAACCATTCGTTTCGTAGAGAACTACCTATGCAACGTGGTCACAAAGACGTGGTACTTTAGTGATCATGACCAAAACAAGCTCACCTTTGAGGTCGTCAAGTTGGCGAGGGAACTGATATATTTTGGATTTTATAGGTAAGTTCAAAAATTACTTTCCTCTCTGATTTTTAAAGCACAGTTTGTATGGATGGACATAGGACCAAGGCCCCCCCAGAAGCATTGTACAGTTACGAATTTTGCACATATTTCATGGTCAAGATTATAATTTTATTCTCGGCGCTCGCAGCAAGCTGCTCGCGCACGTATTATTAAGGATATTAGAACTTTCTAACTGTTCAGAGCGAGTTAAACACACACTAAATTATAATATTTTTGTCCTAAGTGCAGACACTTTAGCCCCCCAGGACTAAATCCTGGATCCGCCCTTGTGGATGGATCTAGGAATGAATGGATGTTTGTTGCTGATATTTAGTATGAAGACTGTAGCCAAAAAGCTGGGAATAATAACCTTCTGTACTCTGTATAAATAAACTTATATGTACGTTGAATAAATTACTATATAGACTCGCTGCATTGTCTTTTGTCTAGTATGCGGTCCTTTCAATCTAATCCACTTCGAGCTAAATGGTTATAATCGTTATGGAGTGTAATTTTCCAATATAATATACACACTTCAAATTTAAATATTAATAGCTTTTGAATAAAAGCATATTATGTACTAATTTTATTTTTTAAACTCCATTGTTTCAGCTTCAGCGACTTGTTAAGATTAACGAAGACATTGCTAAGCATATTAGACTGTGTGACAGCCATGGATTTGCTCAATGAAACCAATACCTTAGGAGGGGAAGTTGAATGTAAGTATTTAAGGGCTTGTCCAAACCTGAGCGATATTCTTAACAAAACTGCAAAGAAATAATGTTTTTGCAGTGTTGATTCATTTAGGACTTATTTAATTTTGCAAGTGTGTTCAATTTTATGATTGAATAGAAAATATTTTTGGTCAATCTAAAATTGGCAGAGTGGTCTATATCCTTTAATATGGACGCTGCTTAAATCATCTTTTATAGATGCAAAAGGCCAGTGATGATGATGAAGATGATGATGGTCTATATTAAGCTGCACAGTAGCCTTGTATAGACTACCTGTAATATTATTGGAACGAAGTTCTTTATCGCGCGTTGTGAAAGGGGGCTAGACGGAAAAAATTCTTACGAAAAGTTGTCACGACACTTGTTGCTATAGTAAGCTATTGTAAGCTGTGCAGCGTGCGCATGTTTCTCTGTCTGTCTCTCTCTCTCTCTCTCTCTCTCATAGAAAGCAAGCCAGATATTTTCATTAATCGAACTTCGTTCCATCCGGGTGTCCCTTGACACCTCTCAAGTTTTTTTTTTGTACTGTGATTGTTTCTAAATCGTTATTGTTTTTTGCAAGCAGCACAAGAGAACGACATTAAAAAGCGTAAGTAATAGGAACGACATAAAGCATGCAGTCAGTAAGTTCTTGGAGATCTTTCAAAAATATGTACATTGTAATACATTTTTTCAGCTGAAGGAGGTGTGTTGCGTAGTATAGGGGATATGGGAGCCGTGATGACTTCCATAACACTTGGATCTGTAGCTAGAAATGTAAGTATTATTATGTTGTACTTTTTTTTTAATGTATATTCCGGCTAATAACTATAGTCTGCTATGAAATGTCACGAACCAAGGGTAGTTCATTGTGGCAAATGAAAATTTACTTCATTTTGTAAGCCTAACATGGATACATCTCTTTGTAGTTGACTGTGCACCTTCATTATTAGAATAGAAACTCTTTATTGCACACCACAAATACAATAAGCTTAAAAATAAGATTACACATTAAAAAAAGTTATTCATTGTCACGTCTATGTTAAAAAAATTTATGTGAAGGTATAATATGTGTAATGTGGCTGTATTTAATAAATAAACATTCTTTCAGCAGCAATCCAACAACAATGCATCATCATCAACATCAGCGGGTCTACAACGCAGCCCGTCCGCGCTGATGTTGGCTCGGGAACATCCCCTCGTCATGGACACTAAGCTGAAAATCATTGAAATATTACAAGTAAGTCATTAGTACCAACTTAGTAGAGAATCATGAATAAACTATTTCTGCTGTAATTGGAAAATGACGAAGAAATTAATAATAAATTTGACTAAATAATTGTGCGAATAGAATGTTATATTCAACAGGCTAATGCCTTTATTGGGAAAAACAAACTAACAATACTACAGCAGTAAAGAACACTGTTCAACACAAGTAGAGTTCAAACATGATGCGTTAAAACCCAATGTCGGCAGTTTTTTAACGGCGAAGTGCCCGTGAGTGTTGAAAATTGAAAATGCAACAATATTCTGTAAAAAAAAATAACGCCGCCGTGTGTTGTGTAATGTAGTTGAAAGTTGAAAATCCATTTGTTTCTATTTCAATGCTTTTTAATGAACGATGTCCAACATAATTTCTTTTTAATTCCAGTTCATACTAGACGTGCGGCTGGACTACCGAATCAGCTGCCTCCTGTCCATATTCAAGAAGGAGTTCGAACACGGCGCCGATCGCAGCGATAACATAGCTCGGGCCGATGTCGAAGCTATTGGGTTGCAAGCTGAAGGGATATTTAGCTGTCGGTGAGTATAAGTGCTAGAAAAAGTGGTGTGAGAATATGGGGTTTAGTTTTGGGTATTTTGTGGAAGCATTTTAACTGACGTAACACAGACTCGGAAAGGCGTAAAAAACGGTAGATATTTTTGTTTTGTTCCTGATCGCGTCCGCTTTATATGTGACAGGATAATTTCGAACAATTCAAAACAAATCACGAGCGCTTCTCTGCGTCTGTGTGACATCGGCTTAGAGGTTCATTTCGGAGCGGACTAGAATTATCCAATCACAGTGCTAAGATGGAGATGACAAAAATTTCAAGCTCTCTCATTGGTCAATAGTCCGCTCTTCATTATTAGAAACATATCATGAGGTTATTGCAATACTACTTGGTCAATAAAAGTTTTTTATCTAATAATGTTGTGGATTTTAAAAGTAAAAACATGACCTATTGATGAATTTACTATAATTATTTCTTATTAGTTTTTAATATTGCTATATTTTTTCAATAACAAAAATATAATATTCTTTAAGATGGCGAAAACAGCCTAACAAATAGTACCTCATCATCATCATCATCTCAGCCATTGGACGTCCACTGCTGAACATAGGCCTCCCCTTTGGACTTCCATATGTACCGGTTGGAAGCGACCTGCATCCAGCGTCTTCCGGCGACCTTTATAAGGTCGTCTGTCCACCTTGTGGGTGGACGTCCTACGCTTCGTTTGCTAGTCCGTGGTCTCCACTCGAGCACTTTTCGACCCCATCGGCCATCCGCTCTACGCGCTATGTGGCCTGCCCATTGCCACTTCAGCTTGCTAATCCGCCGGGCTATGTCGGTGACTTTAGTTCGTCTACGGATTTCTTCATTTCTGATTCGATCTCGTAGAGAAACCCCGAGCATAGCCCTTTCCATAGCACGCTGGGCGACTTTGAGCTTCGAGATGAGGCCAATGGTGAAGGACCACGTTTCGGTGCCGTAAGTCATCACTGGTAACACACATTGATCAAAAACTTTCGTCTTGAGGCACTGAGGTATATCGGACGAAAAGACATTGCGTAGTTTCCCGAATGCTGCCCAACCGAGTTGGATTCGGCGGTTGACCTCTTTCTCGAAGTTGGACCTACCTAATTGGACTACTTGTCCTACCTCATAGCTCATAACTTGAAAAAAATAAATCTATGCATTTTTTTCGTGCCCAGATCTAAAAAAAAGTACATCTATTATAGTTCGTTAATTTTATTAAATTAGTATGTTTTTTAATATCATTTTAATATAGAAAATTCATTTAAATACATTTGGGTAGCTGACATATTTTCTAGTAGTTATAAATGTTAGAACTGTAGTAGAAATATTGGGTCTCTTCATTAGTCTAATTCTATATCTAAAATTAATATGTTTCTTTAGAATAGTGACTAAAGCATGATTATTTGGTGATGGGATTATAAATATTGGGAGCAACTATTATTTTTGGGCTACTGGTAATTAATTAACATCTTTTAAATTTAAGGGGAGTTTAGGGTTTACTCTGCTTACTTACCCGAATATTAAAGTACTTTTCAATTTAAACTTTCAAACTAAAATGTAGCTTTGTAACCACCGTTCATTTCGAAAGAAACGTCCGGTCCGTGAAAAGAACGGACGTGAAACTCACAGAGATTATAATTTAGCAACATTGATTATTATTTGTTACAATGTTTTGTTTATGCAAAGAAGTAAGAGCAAGACGCTCACCTGATGGTAGGAGATAACGCTGCCTATAATATAATCACTACAGTGCCCAGGATTTCACAAATATTTTTAAATTTCAAGGTACTACACCAACGCTCCTTACTCGGAGCGTAGAGAAAATACTCAAGAGTCATAAGATGTTAAAAGACTCTTCAGCCAAGTTATTTCACAATGTTGGGTTTTGCGGGGGTAGACTTCCTTTGCAGGAGGTCGTCTAGGTGGGTACCCCAACAGTGTCAGTTATTCTACCGCCTGAGCAGTATTGTGCAAACATTACTGTTCTTCGGTGGGAGGGCACTGTAGCTAGTGAAATTACTGGGCTAAAGAGTCTTAACATCTTATGACTCTTGAGTAAGAAGCGTTCGTGCAGTGCACCTAGAATTTCACATCATTGTGAAATCCTAGGTAGCACTGTACTGATAATGGGCAGCGTTATTTCTTAACATCAGGAGAGCGTCTTGCTCGTCTTCTTACTTCTTCACATAAAAAAAAACAATACCTAATGTCTATAAAAGGATGTAAATTGATTACTAGTAACTATAATATTATATTTATGTAGAAGTTATATTATATCTATCTAATTTATCTATATCCAGGTCTAAACTAATGTAACAAACTTATTTCAGCGCAATACAGACTGTGCCTGACAACTGTCTACCAAAAAATGTAGATTTGTTAGTAAGAATTATATACACGCATGATAATAACATGTATGCCGGCATGAGAATGATAACAGCATGATGACATCACGAATAACCCCATTTATAACTAACTCATTTAGAACAGTTAAAAGTAAAAAAAAACAGTTAAATACATGAAAGTGTGTTTGTTAAATGGAAGGACAGATTTCCGAAATATAAAGCTGTCCCCAAATTGGGAGTGTATGTGCTTAAAGGTGTAACAGACGATATTGTCCAAAAGGAATCTTTTAGAACTCTTTCGTAAATATTTTTTGATATATTTGTTTCATTTCTACCTTAACTTTTATTGCACGCAAGTGCCACACTCCTTTTAAGAGGTAAAAGAAAATTAAACTTAAACAATTCTTCAAAGGCAAACTGAAAATTAGAACACTGTTAGCGCCAATAGAAAACTTTAGACTAGAAAGAAATATAGTTTTAGATCTCCTATTGTACTAACAACCTGCCCTGGCTTTGCCCGCATGTAGAATGTTAAACAAAATATTAATATAACATGTTGCTGTAAGAATAGACTAATAGGTATTGATCGGACAAATCTTTTTGACCAATGTGAAGTTAGCTATTTGTAGTTAGTTATCCCTTAAAATATGGCGCTACGTCGACTGCGCAACCTACACAACAAGTCTACTTCAGATTGAAACAACAAAAACGGCACAACTCACGTCTAATATTGTCGAGAATAGATATTCTCGACAATATTAGACGAAAGTCTCCGAAGCCGTGGTCGAGATCGACCACGGCTTCGGACAATTACGATGTCCTTCATCAGGAGTTCACGCCTGTAGAACCCGACGATTACCAAAATCGTGGTTGAGATATTCTCGACAATATTAGACGTGAGTTGTACCGTTTTAGTTGTGGAGAACACTCATGATAGTTTTAAAAATCGTACTTCAGATTGTTTTAAAAGATTTGTGCGACTTGTATTAGTTAGGTAAAAAAATTTAAGTATACGTCCGTGTGTGTCATATTCTGTGAATTTATCATTGTGTGTAACTAAATATTTAAAGTCTGATGAGTGTGTGTCCAGTCTAAATATATTATGCTGCTTGAAATAAGACGCATTTTCATATGTGTATAAACCTGTACCTGAATATAAAATGGCTTTGTCAAAAGCTTGTAGTTCCAAGCGAATATAAAATTAGGCATGGCGGCTTATCCCATATTTTAAGATCTGATTTCGTGGGACAAAACCATGTGTTTTTGAATTCTGTTAACCTTTTAACTTCAATGCTGTATCCTTAGGTACGTAAGTACCTAATACGTACGTAAGTGACGTAAACGTCTATCTTTTCCAAATTATTCCTGGTATAAAAATATAAGTAAAATAATGAGCCCGGCGCGGCGGTACACTGCTATGGCGGATACAAGTGAGCTAAAGGGGTTAAAATCTTATATCTCACATCTAATGTATCTATCTTCATAGCCAGTATTCACCTACTGCTGGGTATAAGGTTTCGCAAGCTTCTTCCAGGCAAGCATTTGTCTAATTCAAAATACAAAAAAAAAACATCTAAGACCGAACGTCGAAGAAATTCAGCGGCCCAAGTAATTGAAAATCCACACCACTAGGAAAGCAGAACGGTTAAAAGGTTAACACCCACCAACTCCACCTATACATGGTTTCGACCCACCTCCAAACACACCCTAACACCACCCACCTCCAGGGACGGTCTGGACCTGGACGAGTGCGGGGGTAGAATGGTCCTCCGAGTGTTGCTGCAACTGTGCTCGCAAGGAGCCTCCGCGGCGCTCGTCTCCGGAGCCCTGGCGCTCCTGTTCCGGCACTTCAGTCAACGGCAGGAGGTGCTGGCTGCTTTTAAACAGGTGACTTTTAATTCATGTGTTTTTGTATAATATAACGTTTACCTAAAGATGAAAGGCACCGCTGGCCCTCGATGATGTGATGACTTAGTCACATATCACGCGGACTGACAAGAGTCAGCACTGAATCGTGAAAAATGGAAAGACTTGGAGGAGGCCTTTGCCCAGCTGTGGGACAGTACACGCTCGTAATAATATTACTCCTTGCTCTTTGATTTGTATAATTTGTAAGACCTTGGAAAAAGAGAGGAATGGCACAAGAGAAGACACTTACGGGACCACGGATTGGGTGCGTAAGCCGAAATGTAGGCACGAACTTCAAACATTCGTAGTGACATACAGTCTGCATGAAACAGGCTCCTGCAATTTCACCAGACCTACATTCGTCCATCACTGCTGACTGCTGGGTATGTCGGTCAACTCGGTCTTCCTCCTCCAACCTCTCAGCAAACAACCGGATACCTTCCCCATTGACCTATCTGTTGAATAATGTTCCATCTGGAAAATCACTACTCTAAAGAATAGTCCCATTTGAAAAATCACTGCTGTAAGAGACTAAAGAAGATACTACTCTAAAAAAACTCATAGAATTTCCTTTTTAGAGTAGTAATTTCCCAGATGAGACATTATTGTACGGATAGGTCAACATACTATTATATTTGTTTCCCATATAAACACCAACATTATGTTTTATTCCTAGGTCCAACTCCTAGTATCAGATGCGGACGTAGAGTCCTACAAACAAATCAAGGCGGATCTAGATCTACTCAGGCAGAGCGTAGAGAAGTCGGAACTGTGGGTCTTCAACAAAGGAAGGGCGGTTTTGGATGAGCATACTGGTGAGAGAAATAGGGGTGTCTTTTGTTGAAGTTTAAATGTTTTATTCTACTTCCTTATTTATAGACATTATTTATATTCTTTAAAAAAATTCAAAACTTAAGCATATTATGTGATTATGAAGTAGCCGTTGCGTCATTAGATTATTTTATTATATTATTTTATATATTAGATTATTTTATGATTTTTAATTTATTTATTTTATTCTCAGAAGTGGTAATCTTGGCGAAAAGTATCTTGTTCCTATAGAAATTTTGATTTAACTCTGACTATGTAAGATAGGACTTTGACTATGAAAAATAATAATTAATAATAATTGGGGTTTTACTCCAACAGAATAGGTAATCTGTTGGAGTAAAACCCCAGTTATTATTAATTATTATTTTTCATATATAAAGTAACTAATGTTGTTACTTATGTGTAATGGGGGAAGTCTGTAGGTACTTTTAAGGTAAAACATATGTAAGAAATGTCTATAAATAAGAAAGGAAAGCCTTAACACAATAACCGAAAGTTTTGTTTTTGTTACTCTTTCGCTTGTTTAATTTTTTTTTGTATCTAAAACTCAGTTTTATTTTGCACACACAATCTGTAGGTATATTTTTCCCCACAGTTTTTGCACCCGTCCATGTCGTTGTAGACAGAAGAATGCGAAGACCATATTACATTGGTAAATACTATCTCTTTCTATCAGATGACCTTCAAAATTCTTGTACACCTTTTAAAATACACATTTCTTAAGCCAGCTTTCTTCCTGGCGTAAGTCTTCGCGCGAATTCAAATTCTCAAACAAAAAGTGCTTTTGACGTATTGTTTTGTGTGAGAATTGGACATTGTGTTCGAATATTTGCGCCAAGTAGGGCTGGCCTTTCAGACATATTAGGGAAATACTTTTTTAATCTAGTAAAAACTTTCACGCAAGTAGTAAGCTAAAAATCCATTACACACAGAATGGGTTAGCACGAGAACCCAAAGTGGGATTTGGCCACCGAAAAAACACAGATCTTAAAGTCCATTATCTTTTTGCGAAATGCTTTGGTCTTCTTCAGCTTTTCTGATCATATCCTGGGCTTCTCTGTTAGTTCAAAACTTATGGACAAGTATTTTTAGTTTTCATTTCTTTATTATATACATTTTTAGTTTAGTTTTAGTTATGAAATAATTTAAAACTAGTTTTTTGTTGTTGTTTAATTTTGCATATTTTTGTCTGTAATGAGATTTACGAAACCTTCTTCGAATTGATTTCAAATGGAAATATGATTGAAGTCGAGGACGATGATATCGCTACAAAAGAGCTTCTGTTTCTATGCAAAAAGTCGAACGAGACGAGCCCGACGCTCACCTGATGTTAAGCGATAACGCCTGGCTATTACAGTGTTACGAACGTCAGGGTTTTTTCCTGGTGTTCAAAGTCCTACGCTACGCTAAAATGTTAAGTCTACCTATATAAATCTGTGTTAACGTAATTGTACAAGTAGTGCTGATTTCGTTCTGCCCGCATATGGCACGAAAAAAGATAAATACCAAAGGATTTAAAGTATATTCTATGGATCGTGGCAAAAATCGATGTCACATGATCAACTTTGATGATTAATTACTCCAAAACCTGCCCCTCTAGCAAGGACAATGAGTAGACTTGTCTTGCTCTCAAGTCAAACTGGCATCCCATATATTGTACTTTTGTGAACTTAGACAAAATAAAAATAGACATAGCATTTTATGTGTGAGTGTGATGGCAATAGGGAAAATTCTGTGTGTAGAAAAAGGAGAACCTATTTTTTTCCGTTTCTTTCAGCGTGGCCGGTTTATGCTGTTTGTCAATCTCTGTCAAACTGCTTCACTTTGACAATAATACCTATGCGTTTCGTTTTTTTTCCAAAATTTTAAAACAATTTGAGACAATGCAATGATATTCAACTAGTTTATGACCTTAAAATATTAATATATCGCGTATTTTCATAAAATAATGAAAATCCGTTAACTGTTTTTTGTCTTATAAGTGGCCACGATGATGTGACCCCCCTGTTTGTGAATGTATAGGATGACAGTTTGACTTAACATACATTGTCAGAATATTTATTGTTGGTATTGACGTCCACTACCTATTTATATAGGTACCGCTGTCATGATTTTGCAAAAAAGAAACTTAATTGCGAATCATCATCAAACCCCTTTCAACCCAATCAGTTCAGTGGTTAAAGCATGAAAAGGTAACAAACACACACCCGTACTATCGCATTTATAATATTAGTAGGCGCGAGGAAAGAGATAGCTGAAAGGATTTGGGAGAGGTCTTTGCTCAGCAGTAGGACAGTACAGACTAGTCAAAAAAAATTGTAGGATTATCAAGGTCTTCAAACAGAAGTCAATAATCAAATTTGAAAAGTCAATAGTTGTTTGAGAAATCAATATGATAAAACACCAAAAATACATATAAGTAAAGGTCAAATTTCAGGTATATCCGGCACAATGGGCCCCGGCGGTGCGGTGCTTGAGAGAAACGCGTCCATGGACAACGTTCTCGATACTTCTAAGACTGCTAAACATGACCATAATGAATATAAGAAGATTAAAGAGGTGAGGATGGTTTTACTTTCAATTTTGATTTGTCCTCTTGAAGTCAAAAGTCTTTTTTGTAGACCTTACAATTTTTTAAATTACCGTAATTGTTCTCCATAACTAATACAACAAAACGGCAAACTCACGTCTAATATTGATGAGAAACAATAACCACAATTTAAGACGTGAGTTTTGTCGTTTAACTAAAACCGACAAAAATCACGTCTCAAACTCGTCTCACGTCTGTGTGCTAAGGCCATAACTATGACTAGCTTCAGCTTGACCATTGAATGCTATCACATTTAGCTTAGAGAAACATGCAAAAAAGACTGTAGATGCAAATCTGTTTTGAGCGAAAAAGATGACAATCGACGAGAGTATTTTGTTAAAATGAACATCTTGCCTATAAATCTGGATGAATTAGCATGAAGCCATAAGACCGCTGGCTGCTTGATATTTTGCTTTCTCGCGATGTTAGCGCTAGGCTAGGCTAGCCTGAGCTAGGCTTCAGTTTTTTATACATCTTGTTAAAAAAACATATAGTAATGTGAGGTTTTTGTTTCAGATATTGCAGCGTATGATAAAATACTGCACGCAAGGCAACAGCGGCGCGGGCGAAACCCACCGTCCGAGGAGGCACGAACAAAGGCTCCTTAGGAACATTGGCGTGCATAATATTGTACTGGATTTACTGCAGGTATATATGGACTATTAACCTTTTAACCGCCAGACTTAAAATCACTTGTCGTGCCCCTAGCGCCAGGCAAGTTTTTTGAATTATAAATATTTAGCTAATTACGAGTATAGTTTTATAAAATACAGTGTTATGACTTAAAATGTAGATTTAAAGTGCAGTCGGAAATATACGACTCTGGCGGTTACGTAACAGAACAGGCTTGTCGGATATATCCGACGGTGGCGGTTAAAGGGTTAAACTCTTTGCTAGGCTATGTTGTAGTGACATTATTCGAATAATAGAATAGAAATTATACTCTTTACTGTGGCCAATATAAGACAGAGAGAAACAAGTGCGCCGGAAAATATCTGAAAAACTTCAGGAACCAACTCACCCCCATCCAAAGATGTACGCGCATAACATTGTTAACCTCGATGATTGATTACAGATACGTTCTTTAGATAATGACATTTTCTAAAATGTTTCAATTAAAAATATCTAGTTTTAATATTTTCTTCTTTAGTTAAAATATGTGTAAAATAGTGTCTGGTATTTTGTCGCAAATCTTTATTCTCTCTAGTTATTAAATCGATTTTTCTCATAAATCACCATTTTATTCCCATTTCCAAGGTCCCTCATGATGAAGACGACGCAGCAATGGACGAACTGCTAGCGTTAGCACACGAGTTCTTACAGCACTTCTGTCACGGGAACCAACAGAACCAGAACATACTGCATAAACATTTGGATCTGTTTTTAAACGCAGGGGTGAGTAACATTTTATCAAATTGATTTTAACGTTCTAACCATTCAAACGTCCTGACCGCATTAGCAGCCAGAAAAAAAAGTTTAACGTTACACCCGCTAAAGCGGTCGTAGAGACTTTAATAACATGTTTTATGTATGGAAACGCTGAAAAGTTGCGTAAATATGATTGTAGACGGCTTTGTCATAAGTATTTTAAATCTGTGGTGATTCAATATGAAACTAAGCTCTTGGCAACATCAAAAAATATGTTTCAAATCAGAAAATTTTTTGTTGTCAGACATCAGCTATCGATTTTTATAGGAATCGTTGCAGGCCGAGATTTAAAAAAAAAAGTTATATATAGGTACATATAGGTATGCCAAGTTCTATAGAAAAATCTTCAACCTCTTCATTTGTTTCCAGATCCGCGAGGCGCAAACAGTGTGCGCAATATTCAAAGACAACGCAACATTATGCGCTCACGAGAATAACGAAAAAGTGGTGCAACACTTTGTGCACTGCATCGAGTCCCGCGGCCGCCGCCCCGCCTACCTGCGCTTCCTGCAGACTGTCGTCCACGCTGACACTACTTATATACGGAAGAGCCAGGACCTGGTTATGCAAGAGGTAACCATTCACAATTACTCCTATCTGCCGTCATAAGTGTGCCTGCTCCCACGCAGTGGTAGATATCCATACTTATTCAAAGAGACAAGAGCCAGGACCTCGTCATGCAAAAGGTAAGCATTTACTATTGTTTTTATCTGCCACCATAAGTACGTCTATTTGCCAACATAAACTTGCCACTGTGCTATTCTGTTTTTCATTTAATTATTGTTTTTTTTAATTTAATACTGAATAGTAACAGGCTTAAGTTTGACTACATCCTTGATGAAGACTGTGAATATAAAAAAAAAAAAAAAAAAAATAAAAGATGGACTTCTTGTACATTTTTTCTGTGGGGCTTTCCACTTTGTCGGAACTAATAATATTGGCCTAATAAACATATAGTTTAGTAATTGGCTTAATTAGAAATATTTAATTAATGTTAATTTCAAAACTTTTAGATGGTAAACTCTGGTGAAGACGTGCTAGTGTTCTACAACGACAAAGTGTCATTCAACTACTTCCTACAAATGATGCGCCAGTACAAACACACTGGGGAAATGCACGAGGCTTTGAGGTAAATTGCCACTTAAAACTTACTGCTCCCCTTCTGTTATAGAATAGAATAGAATAGAATGACTCTTTATTGCATACCAAAACACAAGAAATAGTTATGAACATAATAAAACAAACTTAAAACTAGAGGTAAACCATCGGCGGTCCTATCGCATAAAGTAATCTCTTACAGACAACCTGAGGGCCTATTGGCTATCGCAAAACGACATGTAAAACACTAGAATCCATAGACAAAATTGCGTACATTACGTGCTTAAACCTCCTCATTAATATGAATAAAGTAACAGAAGCAGCAATGTACATTGAAGTTGTCATCAATAGTAGTGTGTGAGAATTAGCCCATAGGCCCTCTGGTTGGAAGGGAATTTGAGGAAAAGTATAGCGGTAGTGTGCAATAGCTTTTGACAGTCAATACAATTGACTAATAAAAATAAAAATGAAACTTGAATTGATTTATAGTACGTAGGTAAATTAGGTAGGGAGGTAAGTCCTCTGAATAAAACCGTGTCTCCAAGCGGTCATTACAACAGAGTTCCAGCACGATGGTCAAAAAACCTAATTTTAATTAGATGTATGAATAAATGTGTTTTCTTTCTTTCCTTTAAACCTAGGTCAAGTTTTTTTTTGTAATTTTCTTAAAATTTGTCTACTATATTGATCAGTTTACCAATCCTGTCAGAGGAGGGCACTGGCGACCTGCATCTCAGATTTATTCTATAAACCTACAGTTGGCACCACTCCCTCACAAGATAGGTGATAAAACTTTACTACCATCAATGTTAAGAGTGGGGAACTCTACAAACGCGCGAATCGAAACTTACGCTTTTAGAAATTGTATGAATTGGCTTCATTGTACAGCGTCACAAAAAATATCACATATGCTTAATAGAAGAGCCTATTAAAGTCCCGCGTTACTTTTCCAAAATTATTAATGGATTTTGAGAAAAAAATCGCCAATGTTGACTATTTTTCAATCGTCTCTTTGGAAATGTATGCCATATCGTAGTTTTATTTGCATACATTAATGGTTTGTTCGTGAGCCAAAAGTGTACTTAACACGTTCCCCAATCGATTTTTTTACTAGTTAGAGTTTATTTTACAAAAAAACTAGTTTTAAGCAAAATTCATAAAAAATAAATAACCAAAACGTACGTTTCGCATTACTAAGCAGCCATATCGTAAAAAAGACCAATTCTAATTTCATCCTTATAACACTGTGCTTTGGTTTTAAAAAACAATAAATGTAAGCTGCCTGTCAATACCTTTTGGAATTTTGATTCAGTACCCGTCAGGCCCTTGCCAGAGCGGGATCTATGTCACTTTGACATAGAATCCGCAAAAAATATTCAAAAATTACGTAAATAATAAAACATATGGCAACTGTCACCTCGCATAATATTTTTTCATAATTTTCTCTAGTTTAAAATTAAGGATAAAAAAGTATTTTTTAAAGATTATTGTCATTGAAGTTTACGACAAATCTATTTTTATAAGCTTTTATCTAATTTTATTTAATTAGTACGACACCATTCTTAAGTTTTTTGAGAGTTAAATGTGGCGTATTTAAAAAATATTTATTATAGTAAAAATACAACATATTTTTTAGGAGATAACATTTTTATTTGTTTGATAATTTAGATAATAATGAATTAAAGCTAGATGAGTATGCTATTATATAACATCATGTATGTAATTCCTAGGTATTATGTATCTTTACGTTCTAATTTTATACTACTTTACTAATTTCATTTTATTATAAGTATATTTTATGAGAAAAGAAAAATTATGTCAAATTATGCATTCTTATGTGATGTAACAGGACTCCTTGAAAAATATTTCTGTACAAAAAGTAATAGACTTGTGAGATTGATGGCGCCACTGTTGTGGTTTAACGCTTATATTACTTTATTCTCGGTCAAATATTCATTTTAACTGAAATAATAACACAAACAAGACCTATAAAATTATTTAAAAAAAATCTTGACCCCTCTACTTTTAGTGAAACATATTTTGTTGTATTTTTAAAAATCCACGTTAGTTCACAATAATACCACAAGGCTTCTAAAATTGTGCTGATTTTCAAGTAACTAAAATAATTTGATGTTGTTAATTGGCGCCACTGTATTTGCAAATTTTCAAAAAAACTCAATAATTGTTCAAAATGAATTAAGTTCCTAAAAAATACACCAACAAAAACATGATCTTCATTTATTTCATTTTGACAAGTACTCATCTTCTCTAAGAGCGTGTAAAACCAAGTTTATATAGGGTTCCGAAGCATATTATATTATTACAGAAACAATAGTTATTTTCATCCCACTATCTCGGAAAGTGTAGTTTTACTCATCGATATCTGACTGGAAAAGTCTATATTTTCCTCTAGAGAAATTCAAACTTACTTTACCCTCTAGAGACAAAAACATAATTAAACCTATTTACTTCCACCTCTATGGTACCGAAATAAGCGTACAACTTTTTTAGATTTGTTAAAAACTCGGAGTAAGAACCTCTTTAGTAAACTTTTTTTTTTAAATTTGCTTTGGGCGCACCATCAGCCTTGCCAGTAAGTTACTTTTGTAACATATTACGTTTCTTTTGAACTATATTTACGTTAGTTGTTTAGATATAAGTTACATTTCGAGGCAATAATGTTTTTAATGAATTATATAGTACTGTAATAGTAAATAATAGTTGAGTTAATTTAGCAGAGTTAATAGAATAAGCCAATTTTTTATAACTTTATTTAGTTAGTAGCAAGATTTTTTCTAAGTATTACTTTTTAGTAACTTTTTTATTAACGATTTCTCACTGTAATAAACTGAAAATGAGAAAATAATCACTAAAACGAATAGGTAGAGTGCTTTTCACGAAAAGAGACCTTTTTGCGGGACGCCACTATTGCACATTTAAAAAGTTTAAATACCTTTACCTTTTTAACGCCTCATAATTTCTCATATTTAATTTCTTAATCAAAAAGGTATTTATTTTATGTAACAAATAAAAATTATTTAAAATATGAAGTCCAATAATAATAGAATAAAAAATTAGTTCCGCTAAATTCCGTGGGACCTATTTCGTGAAAAGGACTCTAAGTAAGCGTACCTACGTAAATTAAAATTGAATACTGGTTATTTTTGAAGATAGTGCACTGGCAACACTGTGCGCATCCATGGTGAGAATAATTAAAAAAAAAACTTTTAGCATTGAGTTATTTCCTCGCTGAGGGGGGATGAAAAATTATGTGTCACACTCGAGTGCAAAGGTTTTTGACCTTGTGCTCTTTTGATTCCCTCGCTAACGCTCAGGATTCTAATTAATAAATCACTCGCTACGCTCGTGATTTAATTTTAGAATCCTTCGCTAGCTCGGTCATACAAACTGAGCACGCGGTAAAAAAGCAACTTTGCACTTTTGTATAACAAATAACTATTGTTATACAAGAGTGCAAAGTTGCTTTTTTACCGCGTGCTCAGTTTGTATGACCGAGCATACGAAGGATTCTAAAATTAAATCACGAGCGTAGCGAGTGATTTTATAATTAGAATCATGAGCGTAAGCGAGGGAATCAACAGAGCATAAGAGCACAAGGTCAAAAATCTTTGCACTCGAGTTGACACATAATTTTTCATCCCTCCTCAACGAAATAAAGAGAGCAAAGAGAAATTCTTTTTTTTTTTATTTATTGGCAACTGGAGCAAAAAGAATATGGTGCGCAGTGCTGCCAGTGCCATATCGTCTAAAGTAACCTCATCAAGTTAAAAAAAAGATTTAAAAAGAAAAGTTATTTTCTTTATTTTTGTATATTAATATACATAATATATAGATATAACCTATTCAACCTATTTCTATTTATTTGTTTACCAATTCAATTTAAATATTATGTACAATTATTCAATTTTAGTTTATGTATATGCGCTTAGTTATTCATATCTACATTTCAGCAATTATTTCCTCATTTTCGGTTTATTATAATATAAAATAAAAAATTGGCATGTATTAAAAAAAAAAAAATTTAAATCTTTCTACTTAATCAAATAAATTTATAAAAAAAAGATTATTTTATTGACAGTGCTAAAGGTAAGATTATCTACATTCTCAGTGACAGTCAAGCGTCACTAAAGGCCCTAAATTCCTGCAGAGTCAGCTCCAAGCTAGTACTGGATGCTGTGAAAAGCCTTAACAAATTAGGCCGCAGCAACAAATTACGACTAGTTTGGGTACCTGGCCATGTAGGAATAGAAGGGAATGAGAAGGCTGATGAACTTGCGAGAAGGGGATCAGCAAATGCTATGCATGGACCTGAACCTAGTATGGGTCTGCCTGCATGCACCATCAACACTGCCATAAAGGAATATGCTTATTTAAAACACACGCAAGAGTGGGAAAACAGCCAAGGGCTGACACATTCGAAGATATTCCTAGGTAACAGCCACAAAGGTGCTTCTAAATTCATTCTGAATAATGGAAGAAACAAAGGAAGAGCAATCATTGGTGCCTTATCTGGGCACTATGAAACCAACGACATGCTGTTCAAAATGAGGCTAACTACAACAAACGACTGTAGAGCCTGTGGCGAGGGTACAGAAACCATGGAGCACATTTTGTGCGAATGTGACGTGCTGGCTACGAAACGCATGAGCCTTCTTGGGACAGCGTACCCCAAACCGGAGGAGTACATGTTTCTTCCTCTTAGTGGGATCACCACGCTAATTAACCACTTCTTCGAAGAGTAAGAAACGGTAGGCAAGGGGTGAACACAATAGATCCCAATGGGTCGAAGTGTTGCTGACTGTGTCAGCCCCCTTTATAAGATAAGATAAGACAGTGCTAAATAAACTTAACTATTATTTACTATTATAGGAAAAAAACACCATATTTAGTTCATATAGAAAAAGACTACTGGTCGGATAAGTACCTGCAAAAGTTACTTAATCTAAACAAGTAACATAAAGAGTCAAAAAGTAACCTAAAAAGTTACAAAAGTAACTTACTGGCAAAACACGTGGCGCGCGCAAATCAAATTAAAAAAAAAGTTCACCAAAGAGGTTCTGATTCCGAGTATTTAACAAATTTAAAAAAGTTTTATGATAAAATCGGCACCATAGAGGTGGAAGTAAATAGGTTTAATTATGTTTTTGACCAACAAACTCGGTGCACACGATGTTCTAAATTCAATTTTACTTTACCCTCTGGAGCATAAAATGGACTTTTCCAGTCAGATATCGAAGAGCAAAAATACACTTTCCGAGATAGGGGGAAAATGAAAAATACATTGTCACTTTGTATCTTTACCGCGCTTACTCCTTAAGGTATCATACAATTTTCGAACAAAATAAAGAAGATTGAATGAGCCAATAAGCATAATATTAATATTCACATTCCCTGTGAAATAACAGTCAGCAGCAGAGATCTTTATAAAATTTTAATAAATGTTTAGAAGAGAAGTAAGGCTAAGAAGACAATTAATACTCCTATTTAAAATACTAAATATATTTTAATTAAAAATCAAAACCAGTAAAAAACATCTTGCTAATATTATGCTTAAACTGTCTGTATGACCACCCTCAATATGGGTATCGAATGAAAGGGCTTAACTAGTAGAATACAACCCACTATACAAAATTTTAAATCCAAGATGGCCACAAATAATTGTGATTTAAGTATTGCCTTGGGGGTTTTTTAAATTTTTAATTTAATTCACTTGTTCAAACTTTCGAAAAACTAATTAGATAGTGCTAGCTTACCTGATTGAAAAAGGTTTCTTTCAGGATTCATTTGGATCCCTAAAATGCTTCAAAAACAAAATCAATATTTAAACATGCAATTGAAAGGTCTGTTTGTAATGACAAAATAGAATATCTAAGCTGGATCCAAATGGCACTTGAAATTTATAAATTATTATGTTCCTTTCGGATTCAATTGATTCCATTTATACATGCATCATCGTTTACTGCTAACCTAGATCTTGGTCAAGAGTTAACGTCCTAAGAAAAGTTTGTATTTTATAGGGCCGAGTTCGCGGGCTCTGCTTGTATATAAAATATATTAATTTGACTTCAAAGATTATTACAGTACAGATAGTTATATACAAGTATTGCGTATTATACCCAGTTTTATTGAGATACACTTACGAGTTTGAACTCTTACACAAGTGATGCGATGCATTCGTACGAGCTGGCAGATATCTTATTGGCGAAGCGATGTGAATTCAGTTGTGTGTGAGAAGATCTATAAGGCTTGAAATGTGCACTTTTGTAGACATAACTAGCTCTCTTTGGTCATTTTAAAAACAACGATTGATAATTTGAATCGTAATAAATTTGAATAGTAATTAATTGTAAATTAAATGATTTATATTTGTTAAAATAAAATTCTTGGTGCTGTATGCATATATATTTTTTTATTAATGTGTTTTTCAGTTCTGGAGTAATTTTAATTTTGACAGATTTAAATCTTATAACTGAGTATAGACAACTGAGTACTGAGTGTTTCGCCAGATTCAAACGGGTATCTACTCGTATAATAATATAATAAAGTAAAGAGTATCTTTCTGGTTTGTACTTTTAGTATACTTATTCTGTGAAATAGCTGAAATTTGCCAACAATTCAAAAAATATCATGCAGCGCGTAAAACTTTTGCGGCATTTAAGTGACAAATATATGACATTTACGAAAACGTTTTGACAACCAACTCCAGCCTTAACCACCTAGTACTTAATAACTTATTCTTGTGAGAGAAAATAAACGTTTTTGTTATTTACTCGTATTACGAGAGAGATTAAGATCAGGCGAGAACTTGGTCAAAGGCTAACCTAAAATGAGAACGCTCTAAGCGGTAAGACCGCCCATTGAAGACCAAAATTTTATACATATAGTTCTGTAAAGATGTTTTCATAGTTTTATTTATTAATATTAAGTCATTTATTGTAAATTGATTTTATTTTTCTGGGTCACAATAAATAGTATTTGTATTGTATAAAAAGTGTGAAAATCCACAATTGATTGGGAAATCGGTCCAAGGTGGCATCCGCTGCGCAACGGCCAATAATTTTTTTAAGCGTTGTGGGTAATTTTACATTTTACTTGTTAACAGATATCACATTCAACTAGTGAAACTGCTGACGTGCTGTACGATGGGCAAAAACGTGTACACAGAGATCAAGTGCCACAGTTTACTGCCGCTCGACGATATCGTGTCCATGATCACACATCCTGACTGTATTCCTGAGGTAAGCTTAAGTTTAGTGAAATAAAAAGAAGAAAGAATAAATAAAATAGAATAATATTTTACTGCATACCAAAAAAAGCAACAAGGGAATGTGGACCTTTCTAGCCACCTGAAGTCATTTACCAACATCATGTCATTTATCATTTTTAATTATTATTCATTCATTTATTATTGACCGCATTTGCACTCTCTATCAGGTGAATGTGGTGAAACGTATGGCTATCTAATATATAAAATTCTCGTGTCACAGTTTTCGTTGCCATACTCCTCCGAAACGGCTTGACCGATTTTGATGAAATTTTGTGTGCTTATCCGGTATCTATGAGAATCGAACAACATCTATTTTTCATCCCCCTAAATGTTAGGGGTAGTCCACCCCTAATTTTTTTATTTTATTTTTTAGACAAAATTTTTAATTTCTATTTTTTTATGATACAACATACAAAAATACATACAATCCTTAATTTTCACCCTTCTATGATCAACCCTTAAGTTTTAATAGCCATTTTAGTAATTTAATCATTTTTCCTCTCCGGTCGAAAACTGATCAATCTTCATTTAATTAGTTATCCCCGACAGGTGTCACTTCTGACCCAGTAAAAATCACGGAGTAGGGATGAGAACGAAGCCGGTCTCCTTTCTTTCTCACTCCCTACACAGTTGTCGGCAATCATTATTGTTTATGCATCAAGTGTAGTAGCAACGTTGACAATTATTATTTTGCTATCTCAGTGTAACTCTCATATTAACTTTTAATCATTCCTATTTTATCAATAATAATTAAATTATCAATTTTGAGTGTATTTTGCACGATTAGTTAATCAAGTGATTTTATAACCTCAAAAGTACTCAACACGTGACACGAGCTTTGAATAACAACGGATTTTGTGTTGTAAGTATACTTTTTTTTATTAATATCGAAAATGTTGTTGATCTTATAAAAATGTAATTGAACAATTAAGACTTTCATAGTTTCCAAAAAATCAATCATTATGAATCTTTATTTTGAAATGTCAATGGAAATATTGGTTGTATGTAAAAATATTATAAGAGACAATGTTTTCATAAAATTTAATTTTTTAATTTTGTTTGAAAAATTTTTCGATAAAATAATGCTTATTTCACTCATATAATTCTTACATACATACAATATACACATTCTAAAATACATACATACTTCCAATAAGTAAGCTATTTTTTGTCTACACTAGAAATTACTGGAAATTATTTATATGGCAAAACAACGTTTGCCGGGTAAGCTAGTTTAGTATAAAAAAAAGTTGTAAAGCCAACTTTATTCGCTGCTGAAAGTTTTATAAAAGAATATTTAACAAACAACTATGATAATTTTAAACTGACCGTTAACGAATAGTATGCTCGAATAAACTTAGGCGGCATTATTACTTTTATTTTATTGGTAAAATATCATACACTAATGCAACAACGCCCTTATACAGCGAATGCAGTGACTATGAGCCCTTATACAGCTCGAACTCTAAACAAAAAAAAAATGTTAAACTGTCTAATGTTTTGGTATTTACCTAATTTAGAATAGATGCACACACTATGTAATAATAGTAGATATATTTGACGAGTCCATTGATGACAATATATCATTCGTTATTATAAGAATAATGTAATGTATATATATCACTTTGACAATAAAGATTATTCTATTCTATTCTTAACCTGGAAAGTGGAGATGCGGTGACGATGAATCATGCAAGATACCTAGGGTTCCTATTCACTCCTCCCTTGAATATTCCCACGTTGTTTCGCTCAGGAAATACGAGTGATATGTTCCAAATACGACCAATTCATTAGAAAAGTAAAAGCGAAACTCTTGATATAAGAAGATGGTAGCGCCGCTAAAGTTTGGATGCTGCATTGCCGTCTGCCATGACTTCCTAAGATGGAACGGAAGGCACGTAAAACTGTGGGTCCCGGCTGTTTCCTATAAGATATGTAGGAGGCAGTCGTTAGGTCATGTTGCAGGCCTTGTAGTAATCTCGGCGACCTGAATCTGCAACATATAGGTTGGCCACACAACCTATAAATTGTGATTTGACTCTGACAGTGTAAGTAGGGTAACCTGTTCTGTTGGAGTATAAACCCCAATTGTTATTATACAAATGTTTATTATTGGGAAAATTTTCTTGTGCACAAACCCTCTCTGTAAATAGAAAGCTACAAATTGGATTGAATCTTGGGCTTAAAAACATTATCAATTTTAATATTTCCAGGTGAAAGAAGCGTACGTAGGGTTCCTAAACCACTGCTACATCGACACTGAGGTGGAAATGAAGGAGATATACTCGTCCAACTACATGTGGGACCTGTTTGAACGGTCGTTCTTGCACGATATGAACGCTATATTACATTGTGAGCCGGCTGCTGGTAAGTCGCATTTGGATCCTATTTTTCTATTTATATTTTTAGGAATCTAAACATTAAATATTGCTAAACAAAAAAATCCTATACATAAATTATAATAATTACTTTCTGATCTTATGCAATAGGCTGTAACGTGATATAGCAATAACGTTTGTATTATTATTTGTTATTGGCTATTAGTAACGATCTCGCGTGATGTTAAACGATGGTGCGGCCGTAAATGGTAGCAGACTTAAACTATAAGGCGAGATCCCACCCTGACTTCATTAAACATCGTTCCGGAACTCGGTCATATTGACCGCTTAGTAAATGGTTCTTTTCAGTGGGTGGTAACTAGCCTCGGCCGAAAACTACCACCACATAGCGAGTAAAAAACCAAGATAACCTCTTATTTTGTCGTGCATGACTTGCCTGTAAAGGCGGACGTTCTTCGATGGAGACTGTATGTTAAAGCTCTACCTATTCCCAGTCCTCCATCACAAAAACGATGCGGGAGTGCCGCCGAATTGTTTTAATGGGTATGTCCGTGCAGTCATCCTGCACGGGGAGTCATAACCCTCTTGTACCTTCAAAACCTCTACTTTTGGGGTAATTTGACTGGACTATATTATTATTAATTATTATATATTAGATAGACCAAACTCACGGATATAAAGTCGAAGCTAGGCTCGCTATCGACTAGTAGCCAGCGTCGCGACATCGAGGTGTGAGCACCGAATACAGGACATCGTAATGAGGGGTGAGGGGGGGCGTTCTCGAAAATGTACGTCACCAGTGAGCACTTTGACAGGCGGTCCGTCCCATTATGCGCGCTGAGAAAACATTATTTTGCCTCTGCACAGATCTAGTTTGTCTATGATTTCAATACGTGTCTGGACCTGACGTCACAGTGCTGCCTCCTGGAAGCAGTTATTTCAGAAAAGCCTCATGATTTTTTTTTATACAACGTACTTAGTAAGAATACGAGTAAGATGCTCTCCAGATGGTAAGAGATAACGCTGCCCATAATTTACAGTACCCAGGATTTTACATAGGTAAAGTTCTGGATGCACTGCGCCAACGCTTCTTACTTGAGAGTCATAAGATGTTAAGATTCTTCAGCCCAGGGGCCCTAGACAAGCGCCGATCGTTTGTCGCTATCGATAGAAAAATGTACTGAGATGA
Source organism: Hemithea aestivaria (assembly GCA_947507615.1). Lineage (NCBI taxonomy): Eukaryota > Metazoa > Arthropoda > Insecta > Lepidoptera > Geometridae > Hemithea > Hemithea aestivaria. The sequence continues at coordinate 2,528,516 of OX382348.1, read as the reverse complement.
CAGTCGTTGTCGTTTGTTTTTCGATAACGAATGTCATGTCAGTACATTTTTTTAGCGATAGCGACAAACGATCTGCGCTTGTCTAGGCCCCCAGTAATTTCACTAGCTACAGTGCCCTCCTACCAAAGCACTGTAAGTCTTTTCTGTTAACTTTTGGCTTCAATAAGGAGTATTGTATTGATCCCGAGGTCATTGCCATCAGTCAGTAGAGTGCGTGGTGCTGAAGATCTGGTAATTGTTCCAGGTCCATCATCATCATCAGGTCAAGCGATATACTCCCCCTCGCAGGAGAGCGCGGGCGGTGCGTGGGCTGGCTACGTGACGGACGTGTTGGTGCACACTATATGCACATTCTTCAACTCGCCCTTCAGCGATCAGAGCACCACTGTGCAGGTATACCTTTGTTACCATCTATCATCACCCCAGGGAGTGCTACCGTCCAAGGAGTGCAGCCGTCTTAACGCTATAACGATCGCTTCCAGACAACTGCAGGAGGAGGGGAATATGCTATTGTAGCATTAAGTTAGTCTCTGTGCTGAATAATAAATAAATAAAATTAATATGGGTTGTATGTATTTTTTTTTTTGTATAGCAAACTAAACAAGCGTTTGACCGCAATCTCACCTGTTGGTAAGTGACGATGCAGTCACAGTTGTAGCACGCTTGTTCAGTAAGAACCTATTCACTCTTGATTTGAACAAACCCACTTTATAGCATTCGGGAAATACTGAGAGTGGTAGCGAGTTCCATAACTTCGCCGTTCTCATAATGAATTCTTTTTTTTAATAATGTTTTTTTTTTTATTCTTGAGTATATATAATATGTTATATTTATCTTGAGTATGTATGTTTTGAGTAACTGTTTGGCACTATCTGCAGCCTAAATGAACGGCTCGTTGAATTTTACCTTGAGAAGTGTCGTAAGATATCAGCGCACTGAGGAATACTTATTCATGTATTGACTCCACACCGATACTATATGAAGAATATAAAATATACTTATCATGACAATTTATACCCATTTCTTTCATAAGTTGATCCTCATTTAAATATCAATGTAATAGATATTATATTAATTATAATTATTATCATGTTTTCCTGCTTCCTCCGCGTAGATGCTCACCTATTTTGACGTAAGTGTAAATTTCACAATCATCTACTAAATAAAACTAGATAATATAAAATAACCGCAGACAGTGATAAAAAATTCACATAGTCCATTTATTTCAAAAGGAGTGTTAGAAGCAATATTATTCGCATGAGATACATATGTCATTGAATTTTAACCTACTTCGAAACGTCAACGACACAGAGCAAATTTGTTTTACGAAATATTAAATTACTGGGCTAAAGAGTCTTAACATCTCATGACTCTTGAGTAAGAAGCATTGGTGCAGTGCTCCTAGAATTTCACATAATTGTGAAATCCTGGGTAACACTGTACTGATTATGGGCAGCCGTTATCTCTTAACATCAGGAGAGCGTCTAGCTCGTCTTCTACTTCATCACATAAAAAAAAAAAAATAATAACACTCATGTCAACTTTTATTTTCAACATTTTATGGATAATATTGTGAATTGGAATATTTTAAAATCAGTTTGAGAAGTAAATGTAGGTACTCATGTGACCTCTAAACCCGTTTGTAACCTTATAACTTTTAATCTAATTAAAACCTGCTATATTCCAGACCCGTCAGTCGATATTCGTGAAGCTCCTACAGACGACGTTCAGCATCTACCAGTGTCCATGGTTGACTCCGCCGCAGAAACTTAACGTAGAGAAGTGTATACGGACGCTTAGTGAAGTTGGTAAGTCAATATTGTTCTTATTAATATACTCGGTTTTGTCTAGTGTAGCGTCCGTGGCCTAACTGGACATCTGCCTTGTAATCTGGAGGTCCTGGGTTCGAATATCAGTGTTTGGACGCTACCGTGGTAAGGCGCGTAAAACTGTGGGTCTCTATGTGACTATAAGATATTATGGTGGTCATGTTGCAAGCCTTGCAGGAAATTTGGCGACCAGAACCTGAAACAAAATGACTAGTGTGGTTCCTACAATAATAGGGATGTTGACACATGTTACGAATTCATATAAACTTATGTTTTTCACATAAAAGACAGTATTTAAAAACCTATAATCACATTTTAAGGATCTATTTACAAGCCAAAATTGAATAAAATCAATTTTAATTTCAATAATTTTTACTTATTGTTACGCGAATGCGAACGCCAATCAGAGCGCGTGACGTCACACCACTGGCACGCACCGCACCGCACCGCTGACTTACGCTTCTTATGAAATGTTCCTGATTTCGACACATTTTAATTATTCACAACTTAAAAACCACTGAACCGATTTTGATACCGAAACCCCCAACGCAATATGTAATTCACCATTTTTTGGTGGTGGCCATCTTGGATTTTAAATTTGTTATAGTGCGTTGTATTCTACAAGTCAAGCTCTTTCATTTGATACCCATATTGAGGGGGTCGTGGAGAAAAAATGTTATCCGCCATTTTGTAGCGGCGGCCATCTTGGACCGATTTTCACCAAACTGGCTAAGAACACTCTCGACTAACTCTACTTTCAAACAAAAAAAACTAAATCAAAATCCGTTCATCCGTTCGAGAGCTACGATGCCACAGACAGACACACACATTTTAGTTATTGACTTTATTTTTGGTTTAAGTATGGACTAAGGGCACAGTATAAGTTGCATCAAAATCGGTTCAGTGGTTTTTAAGTTATGAATTATTAAAATGTGTCGAAATCAGGAACATTGCTTAGGAAACGTAAGTCCAGCCAGTGGTGTGACGTCACGCGCTGTCAGATGACTGTTCGGAACGTTTTAGCCGGAATTCAAAAAATCATTTTTATATACGTATTTTTAAATTGAAATTTCATATATTTTTGCATAAAAATATGATATTCGTGTATGAAATGGGTCTATCTATCATATAAAAGCAATTCCAAAAATTAGTCAACATCCCTATTGTTGTCATTATGAATTTGATTCTCTTATTGAGTTAACTTGCTCTGTTGGAGAATAAACCCCAGTTATTATGTTTTATACGCTATAAAATGAGGACATGATACTAGGTTCAGAAGGCACTTTGGACGCCTTGAGAAGGAAGGCGCAGAGTTCTTTCTATTTCGTCTGCAAATTTAGCAAAAGGAAAATGTTTAACAACATATATTTATGTTATTTCCACAGCAAAATCCCGCAGCATAGCCATACCATTGGAGCTAGAAGCCAAGATACAAACAGTGTTTGAAAAGGCAGCCGCGCTTTCCCGACAGACAAGCAAATGGTTGCTGGCGTCTAAGACTTCTAAACTTGAGAAAATGGCTTCACAGGTAAAAAGATAGGTTTTTAGAGCTTCAGATAAGGTTTTCCTCCATTATTATGGCTTATAAACAATCAAAATGTATGAATTTGTGCCGTTTGCCATCAGGACCATGTGGTTACAGAAGCCAAGTTGTTTTACGAAAAACTGATTAAAATTCTTGTAGTTCATTACAGCGGCTGCCACTGCGCTAAATTATTATTTCAAATACAATAATGGAATTAAGCGTTATTTTGTGGGAATCTATAATAATTATGAATTTAATACAACCACGCATACACATTCAGGATAAATGTAATGTGTATGTGTGGTAATGTAATGTGGTTGTATTAACTCCTCGGCTACTAGCGCGCTTCAATTGGTTTTTAGCGTGGGGGGGATTGAATTAGTTTCTAGTATTCTTAAATTAAAGCTTAAATTCGAATGGAGTGGTTGCGGCCCGATCGAGCCGCTTGGGAGTTAAGGGGAATACTCAGTATAACATTAGTATTGTTAGAATTCCTCGCCACCTCTTACGCTTAGTTGGACAACGGACGGAATAAACACTATAAATATGAATCAACTCAATTGACATTGTCTTTTATATTCCAGTCGAACCTCCAAAACGACCGCTCAGTGATGGAAGGCCTCCAAGAGATAGTATCGCTTCTAGAGGAACAACTCCGTCCATTATTGCAAGCGGAACTGTCCTTACTGGTGGATATACTGTACAAGCCTCACCTACTGTTCACTGGTCCCGGGGAGGTCAGCCAACCGGACGCTAGCGGTATATTTATATCTAGGTAGGTTTATATATATAATATACTAGCGGCCCGTCCTCGCTTCGCTTCGGGTTCTATTATGAATAAAAATAATTAAAAATATTGTATGGTAGGTACTTATATGTATTATGTTAAACTATCCTCTAGATTTAATCAAATATTGTAGCTTATAGAAAATGATCACCATCAACTTCGTATTTTGACTATAAATTCCTTAACATACTGCCATGCCCATTTCGGGAATTAAAACGATTTATTTGTTTCCTTGCCCGGTAATTCTGAACTATCTATATTGTAATTTAAGCTGAATCGGTTACTAATTTTTCACACTATCCTTTCCGCGGTCTTACCCGCGTGTCAAACTAATTCCGTAGTTCTTGAATTCCCATAAAAACTCTAACCCCTCTCTTTTCCCCCCTTGCTTTTAAGGCCGACTTTAGGGATAAAATTATCCCATGTCCTTTCTCCGGGCTCAAGCTCAAATTTCTGCAAAATTTTAGTTATTGATTTCTCATACAAACGCTGACCCCCCGCCCCCCCTTTCCTTTTAAAACTTGAATTCTGGAATAAAAGCTATTCCATGTTCTTTGGAGACTCAAACTTCTTCTATATCAAATTTTAGCTTAATAGGGTAAGCGGTTACTGATTTCATAGGAAAAAGAGGGTTAAGAGGGGGTCAGAGTTTGTATAGACAAACTCTGATCCCCTCTTAACCGCCCTATCAAACAAACAAACTACAAACTATCCTTTTTTTAGAGACTTAAGCTGACACCTTTTATTAAAACAGGGTCAACGGTTACAAATCTCATATAAACTTTGACCTCCCCCCCATAAAAGTATTCAATGTGCATAAACGAAACTTCAACTATCATTCAACAAAATTTCAGCTAAATCGGTTCCGCGCGGCTACTGATTTCCATTCAAACGTTTTTTTTTATAATTCCCATTCCCGTGGGAATCTAGCAAAATTCTTTCGCATCGGGCGCCTAAAGAACACGCTGTCCAAATTTAAGCTAAAATGAAGAAGCGTCGGTATACACAAACCTTACGCCTTACACCCCTTTCCACTTAAGCGTTGATTTTGGGAACTGCTACCTCTATACCAAATGTTAGCTCAATAGGGTCAGCGCAGCGGTTCTAAATAATAATTCCCCATACTAAAATTAATGTCCTCCGAGGGGGCGGGGCTTAAATATTAATTTCTGACTTTAAAGTTCATACATAACTCATCAGAGCCACTCGGCACCGTCTCGCCTCGTGCGGTTAGTATTCTTTATATGGATTTGTATGGGCATGCGCTAACTACATCAACTCTGTAACGCCGCGCCGACGGATCGCCTCGGTCGCGAGTCGCGAGGCGTCCGCGCGTGGACATCGGTTGGACCACGCGGTGACAACTCGTTGCTCGCATGCTTGCCTTGCCTTGGTTGCGCGACGTTTGTTGGTTATAACGCGGCGTCCACCTGTCGTCAACGCGTGGACGCCGCGCGGCGAGGCGGTGCCGAGTGGGTGCCGGGTGACTCTGATGAGTGATGACCCTTAAAGTATTCAAGGCTCATTTGTAACTCGAAACAATCGTTTTTCCAAATATCAGCTCAATCGGTTTAGTAGAACGTTTTTCGGGAATTATTCCCGTTCCCGTAAGATATTTGCAAATTCCCTTTTTATCGGTCGCCTACGTCACGCTCAATAGGTACAATAGAGGTTCGCGCTCGCGCTGGGCGAATTTAGCTCAATTGGTCTAGCGGTTCGGCCTGTGCGTTGATAGATCGATAAACAAACGATTTTATGTAAGAGATTTTGTTTAAACTGACATTTTTGAACTCATGATATCTTTTGAATGCAAAGCCCGATTTTAATACATAATTTAAAAAGTTTTGTACAGATACTGAAACCATCTTATTTATCAAACAATTTATTTAGATAAGGATTCATACTGTTACGAACTGGGTTCTGGGATAAATGATAAACGCCGATTATCCAACGATGACAATTTATTCTCGTTCAACAATTACAACTCTTGAATCACGTAGTACAATAGCCTCGTATAATCGCAGAGGTATATAGCCTCGAATAGAACTGACTGTATCGCAGCTCTATATAGCTCGGTATCGCTGGTATTGCAACTGAACTGTTTAGCTGCTATATCGCAACTTATTCACTAAACCGGCCGCGTCCGCGCCTTTTATACACGGGGTTACAAATTCGGGAATAATCTACAACGATCTAGTAACTAAACTTGTAAACAAAACTATCAATCACATAAAAGTGACAAAGTTAAAAGGTAATAAATTACTAAAACTGTTACAATATTTCTAGTTTCTAGATCATTCGATAACACGCTCAATACAATAGAGGTACTTGAAAGGGTCATTAACAAAAACTATGGTTCTCCGAATTAGACAATTAACAGGCGCTTGCGTAAACATCCCTAATTTTTTATGCTATGCGACCGGCACCGGCGTAACAATGCCAAGACATGTATCACGCGATCTTTTCGCCATAATCTGGTTTTTGATAAAATTTCTTTAAAAAAGTAGTTATTGTGAAGTAACTACATTTTACGACTACATTTTTCATACCTACTAAGTCTTTAACATTATTGAAGTTTCAATAGGAAATTTAAAGTACTATAACTTGTAATTTAACAAACTTAATTTGTAATGAATAATGAAGAAATCTAAAGGATAAGCAACGAATTTGGGAAATAAAGGATAAGACGTAAACAGGCGAAGATATAGCATGACACTCAAATTACTGTCTTTAAAAATCTGTAGTTAGACTAAAACATTTTAAACTCATTATATCTTTGGAAAGGTATATCCGAATTTTATAATTTACAGACGTGCACGCCCCTCTCCCGTACTCTTTATCGCCATGTAACGCGAGTTCTAGCAACGCATCAGCGCGGCGCGACCAGCCGTATTTATTGGCGTTGGTATTTTTGAACTCGTGATATCTTTTGAATGCAAAGCCCGATTTTAATAATTCAAAAAGTAATGTACAGATACTGAAACCATCTTATTTATCAAATAATTTATTTAGATAAGGATTCATACTAAGAGATGAATCATGCGTTTTTTGCGCCATTGTCTCGTTTTTGATAAAATTTCTTTAAAAAAGTAGTTATTGCGAAGTAACTACATTAGTTAGATGTATGGTACCGCGGACTTTTTTTTAGATAATTATATGTGCTTTAATATTGTAGAACATATTTTGGTTCTAACATTCATAGTTTCCGCAGCGCATTCGATGAAAGACATTTTACGACTACATTTTTCATACCTTGGTTAACATTATTGAAGTTTTAATAGGGATCCCTAATTTTTTTGAGTCAAAAACATAGCCTATGTTACTCAGGGATAATGTGTGAATCTAATGGTGAAAGAGCTATTTAAATCCGATCAGTAGTTTTTGAGTTTATTCGTTGCAAACATACAAAAATACAAATCTTTCCTCTTTATAATATTAGTGTAGATTGGTGGCTAGAGGAACAGAACTGTCCTTACTGGTGGATATACTGTACAAGCCTCACCTACTGTTCACTGGTCCCGGGGAGGTCAGCCAACCGGACGCTAGCGGCATATTTATATCTAGGTAGGTTTATATATATATATAATATATTGATGTGGCTAGAGGAACAGAACTGTCCTTACTGGTGGATATACTGTACAAGCCTCATCTTCCGCACCTTCTACCTTTTACCGGGGGTAGACTTTGCAGGAGGTCGTCTAAGTGGGTAACCCAACATTGCCAGTTATTCTACCGTCTGAGTAGTGATGTGTTAACACTACTGTGCTGCGGTAGAAAGGCAATAAAGCTAGTGAAATTACTGGCTTGAAGACTGGTTAATACTATTACTTTTTACTACTTTCAGACTGATTCGTCACACGGAGAAACTTCTAGAAGAGAAAGAGGAAAAACTATGCGTTAAAGTGTTGCGGACTTTGAGAGAGATGATGGCCGTAGACCCTGAATACGGAGAAAAGGTAATAAACATGTCACAAAAGCTGTAAAAATACTTACAGGCATAATGTAGGTACCACTCATACTAAAAAAAATACATCTTTATACCAAATAAATTTATTTGTCAAAAGTATGGTACAGTAGGTGCAGGTGTTGGCGTTTTATATGAGTCTACGTACGTAGTCAGCGGATTCACCAACATACAAATTTATATCATTAAGGTTTTGTTACAAATCTAATATTAGGAAATTCACTTATTAGTGCAAACAAAATATGAGATTAATATTCTTATCTACAAAATTTACATATACCCAAATTACATACATAATTTATTTCAAATTGTCAAAGCTATCAAAAAACCATTTTGTATGCAAAGTAGAATCTTTTTCGTGATGTTTTCAATGTAAAAGTGGTTCAGTATTGTGAGATACATTACTTAAATACTACTACACTTTTTTATATCACTTGACATTAACAAATATTAACACGTAGAATAAGTCACTCTATTTCGAGACTCTTCACATATCCCGTATGGTCTAGTGGCTAGGATACCTGGCTTTCACCCAGGAGGCTCGGGTTCGATTCCCGGTACGGGAATCCACTTTTTGTTGTATATTTTACTTTTTTTTACACCTCCGCATCTTTGATGAAATGTTTGCAATTTTTTAATGTTTTTTTTTCTTATTTTTATAACATTTCTAGGGTAATCAACTTCGGAACAAACTTCTCTCTCAATACTTCGTTAATCGCAAATCGGAGCCAAAAATTCAACCGCCGCCCCCTTCGCTTGCCGTCACTCATGGACCCGGCGGTAAGCTATTTTCTACTCTATTCCTTAGATTTAGAGTGTATTTTTGACTAAACTAAATAATTAAATAATTAAAAAAACATAACTGAATTTGAAATTAAAAATTAAAAACATAATAATATTATTAGATGATTTTGATGTTAACGAGGTTTTTGATTAACTGTTTGCAAATAACTATTAAAATATTAGCATTAAAAATAGCAGTCACATAGATTTAGCAATTTAGCGGTAGCTGTTATAAGCACAGTTATTTATAGCATTTATTTTATACATTAGTGTCATTTCAAAGATAGATATAGCAGATTGAGGACATTGCTATTTTTGGTTTCTTCTGTTATTAACTAAAAACTGGTGCAGAGTTAAGTAGCATAACTTAATTTAAGTATAGAATATTGCCACTCACAATAAACTGTGTGGAATAATTAAAATATGAAAGTTTCTTAACGATAAATATTGTAACTTTGTCATATTATTATTAGTAAGTATTAAAAAATTTAGCAAGACAAAAAAAACTTTTTTTCGTTATTCTAAAGAAAAAATGAAACCCATATAAGATCATTTTGTGTCCGTATGTCTGCCCAGAGTCCAGACTTTTATACTGAGTAACGCGAGAAGTTATGTAGTTGAAATATTTTTTTATGACTAATTATAAATTAGTTAAATTTAATATTAATTCCGCCCTAATATAATAATTAGAGCGGAATTAACACTAAATACTTAAATGATTTTCCGCAAATTAACGCCTTATTCCATTATCTTATATGACAAAGTTTCATCCTAGATTCTAGTATAACATTAGATCACCTAGACTAGATTAGCAACATGTTTTCTTTATTTTCTACACCGCATGCGAGCAGATAGCCATCCGCAACAGCCGAAGAGAGGTGGGTTTTATATATTTATTGATGTTTATGACATGTTTATTCTTAAACTTCAAATTTAAAGTCAATTTAAGTGGGGATAATAATACCATTTACCAACCTTTGGTTAAAGCAAAAACAATGTACAAGAAAATAAGACAAAATACGTTGCTTCTTGCAACAGTTTTACAATTAATTTCGACATTTTAAAAGTTGAAATAAGAAAAGATATTTAGTAACCGATATGAAAAACTAAAGTGGGCGTTAAAATTTAATGAAAACTTCTTGACTAATTTGCTAAAAACTCGAACTATTCCAGATAAATAGCCACTATCTTTGCGATGATTAAATTGGTTAAAGTCATTCCGATTTGTGTGAACTTGGGTTTTGCGTGCAGAAGATTATATTTGTACCAAATATTTTAATAAAGATAAACATTTCACAAACAAACTGTTGTGATGCTTCTGTACTCACGAAAGTGGTCTATTTCGCTTCAGCATCACCGATGGGCCATCGTTATTGGAACAATAAATATCACTGCATAAGATTTACCTATCTAATTCCCTTAAAACCTTAGACTAAAATAAAGGAAGATACGCTAGAGACGTCTCGCAAATGGACGGCTCCAATTAGGTTCATGCACACTATTTTGCTTCAGTCACAATTTGCGCGAGTTATTGCGGCAAGCGACACTTTCCGACCCAGCAGGCCTAATTTTGGCTATAGCGCGTACCGCGTCTTATCTTTCCTTAAAACTTATGCTCTGATATTTGTTATTCACATTGTTATGGTTCTTGCAAGATCGCGCGTTTAGCCTTATTACTGAAAGTACAAATCGTCTTTCGTTTTTCCAATACTGTCATCTCAGTACATTTTTTTTATCGTCATCTACAAGCGATTACAGCTTGGCTACGGGCACTGAACCCTAACGAAATTTTTTGTCACAAACTCATAATTATAATATAACAATTTACTATGATTATTATATGTAAAGGGCTACACGCATTCGCAAATTGCAAAAACAATACAAACATATTTGATAGTTTATGTAATTAACTTAAACATGGCGGCAATAAATTGTTGTTTACACCATCGCTTTGTACACGGCTCTTGATTGTTATTTTTATACACTGTTTTATTGTTAAAAATTAAGGGATTTTTTCCGATATCCACCGTTTTTCTTGGGGGATTAGTTTTAGCTATGTTTTGATGTATTTTAAGTATACTTTCTAATTCAAGGATCAGTTCCAGTTTGGGTTAGTAGAGAAATTGCAAAAACAGTAAAAATTTGCAGAAATCCAAAGTTTAACAGACTCTGTGGAGTGGTGGGTACACTCGCTCGCAGAAGCTGAAGGTTGCGGTTCGATTCCCGCTTGACACTTTATCTAACCATAACAAGCATCGAGTTGCTTAGCTTTTTTTTTTTTTTTTTTTTTTTTATGTGGTGAAGTAGAAGACGAGCAAGACGCTCTCCTGATGTTAAGAGATAACGGCTGCCCATAATCAGTACAGTGTTACCTAGGATTTCACAATTATGTGAAATTCTAGGAGCACTGCACCAACGCTTCTTACTCAAGAGTCATAAGATGTTAAGACTCTTTAGCCCAGAAATTTTACTAAAGCTTCGGGTTAGACGACTCTGTAATATTCTTTTATATTATGAGATATTTGTTTTTTATTGTATATCTCCAAAAATAGTATAATATTTGTTATCTAGTCACTATAACAAGCATATAGTTGTTTAGCTTGAGTTTAGCTGATACTGAAAAGTTTTGTAAAATCTGCTATCTAAATATATACAAGGAAAGGGTGACTGTCTGACTGATCTATCAACGCACAGCCTAAACCACTGGACGGATTGGGTTGAAATTGGAACACAGATAGGTTTTATGATGTAGACCTCCGCTCAGAAAGGATTTAGCTACGCGGGCAAAGCCGTGAGCGCAATCTAGTTTATAGTATAACAAAATTTATTTATTTATATATTTTAAACAGCAAAAGTGCTCATGCGCACTGGCCAGACGCTAGCGCAAGTCCAGTCACACTTGGACAAGGAGGGAGCTTCCGACCTAGTTGTCGACTTGGTCATCAAGAGCACCAACCGATCAGCTATATTCCAAGAGGCTATACAACTTGGTAAGTCTAATGCCCATTGTTAACAATGAGGGGTTTCTGAAATTACAGCCACCAGCGGCTTTAGCATGCCACATGGAATCCCGACAAAACTTCAAGAGTAGAACTGTCATCCCATACATTCACAAAAGTACAATGTATGGGATGACAGTTCTACTCTTGACATTTCAGCGGGATCCCGTATGGCATGCTACGGGCCCAGTGGGCCAAGTTTAGACGTTTCGTAGACTTGTCTTGCTGTCACTTCAGACTTTCACTCCATACATTGTACTTTTGTGAATGTATGGGATGACAGTTTGATTTGACAGCAAGACAGGTCTACGGATTGTCCATGCTAGAGGGGCAGCCGCTCAAGCACAGACGCTGCCTAGACTTGTCTTGCTGTCAAGTCAACTGTCATCCATTCATTCACAAAAGTACAATGTATGGAATGACAGTTCTACTCTTGATGTTTCGTCAGGATCCCATGTGTCATGCTACGGCCATTGTGGCCACTGTAGCATGACAATTTTCCCAAAAACCCTCATTCAACTCAATATATCGCACTCCCAGATAAATACTGCAACCACTCAAAAAAAAAAAAGGTAGCACTCCGGGAGTGCCGGCAGAAGTGAAAACTTCAATATTAACGTTGTGTTTAATTATAAGTATAAAAATACTATCATTTATGAGGTAGAATACAATGTTTATTTATTGCGCTATCGTACACAAATATGACAATTTATATGTTGTTATTTATAATATTATATCGTTACTTATATATTACATTAAATTTTATCTCTCAGAAAAATCAACTTCCATCCATAATTTCGACGACTTTTACACCATCGTTATTATCAGAATCATCATCCTAAATTTTTACAACTGATACAATTGGTTTATGATAACTGAAGTAAGAAACAAACAGTTTTGATTCGAACCTATTTAAGTGTCTAATAAAGACCGCATCAATAGTAGTTTTGTATTTCGTTGTGCTAAAATTGCGATCATTTGACATAGTTAAACCAAATTCACAGAGCAGCACACTCAAGCACGGTAGAAAGAGTGAGAGATACTAGTTCCTCTCCCTTCCCCTCGATCTTACGCTTTTTCGATCAGCATCACGTGACCCTGACGCGAGTTTGAAAGTTTTTACCCATACAAAAAAGTGCTCAGCGCCGCTAAAGAAGTTTTCACTTCAAAAAATCAAGCTTTAACAAGTATGGATAAAATTGCAATTGCAGTAAAAATACATTTTGAGTTGATGCAGTATTGATCTGGGACTGCGATATCGCACACCTAGTACAATAAAGGGTCAACTCAATAAGTATTTTTACAGCAATTGCTATTTAATATATACTGGTTTAAGTTTGAAATTATAATATTGATATGGGAGTGCGATATGTACGCCTATAAACGCAGAATTTTGTTGGAACCTAAAAAAGAGAATCTTATTGTACCCAAAATTCTAACAATTAAATGATCTTTGTTCTCTATCTTCTGATTTTATATGATAGGATAGATAGCCTTTGACCACGATCATGCCTGATCTTAAGCGATGATGCAGCCGAAGATGGTAGCTGACTAAACCTAGGAAGCGGGATATATCCCTCTCTGGCTTCACTGAACATCTTGCCTGAAAACAATCGTTCGCAAGCCTATGTGTACTTCTAAGGTCTACAAACATATACGAGTAGAAGAACTCTCCGGACCGGCCATACATTCACAAATACTTGATAGATGTTATTATTCTTTAGCGAATTATGAATTCTAAAATTCTCAATAAAAATATATTCATGTTAATTTTATTAATCGGGACTAATTGCGTAATAATATTATGTTAGTTTTACAAAAACATTATAAAACCAACCTCGACCTTTCGATACAGTTGCATGTATCGTGTTGACAAGAAAACTGCAGAGACGTTCATCCTACGGCGCTCGAGACGATAGATTTACATCTACCATCACTCGGTCAAAAGTGTTTTCTGGGTTGTCCTCCGGTTTTCGAATTGGACGTTAGAACGCGTACACCTTCTTATTACCGATTTCCACGTAGAAGACAATTTGACACCATCTTCACGTTTGAAATTACGGACTAATTATTTTTTTTAATATATTGTTAACAACATAACAACTTTACTTTCTCAGTTGCCTTTTATGAGATTCCAATAGTCAACAATTATATCTGTTACAGGCATTGCCTTACTGGAAGGAGGCAACCCTATAATTCAACACAGCATTTTCACTAAACTACAAAACGGGGAGATATCACAAGCGTTCCTAAAGGTAACGTAACAATTTTGACCCAGTATAAAGTAGAGCATACTTTGTTTTTCTTCCAAGAAGTTGTACATTATGTCCATTGATCTCTTTTGCTCACAATTTCTTCTGGATTCCGATGGAGTTGAAACTTTTTCAGTAGAATCAGAACTCAAACAAGTGAAATTTTAAAAATACTTTTAAAAAAACAAGCTTTAATTATTATTATCGTCTTGTATCATAAAGTACTCGTCAAGACGAATCAAATGAGCCCAAACTCGATGGGGTTGCGTTGTTTTATGACGGAGTTCCTATGGCCACCTTCCAGCTCCATCATCAGATCAGCTCGATGTCATAATAATATTGCATTGTCATCCGATTTACACACGCATGCAAATTTTCAGCTCAATTGGAAACCGGAAAGTGGGTCAAATCAAACTTGCAAGATTTGATTACAGACAGACAGACAGACAGACAACAGACAGGTGAAAGTAATATAAAGCTTGTAAAAAGGTTAACAATTCGTTGTTTTATTTTATACGCATGTATGTATTGTCTTAGTTTCCAGTTTCATCTGAGTTTACTCATATTATTACTCAATGACTGCTAAACCAATTTGGAAAATAATAATTATATTTTTGTTTTAAATCAGTAAAAGTTTTAATTAAAACAACCAATAGCTTAAAGCCTATAGGCCAATTCACACCCACTTCGATTGATGACAACTTCAATGTACATTGCTGCGTTTGTTATTTTACTTATATTAAATGTGGAGGTTTAAACAAGTTATGTACAATATTGCCTATGGATTCTAGTATTTTACATGTTGTTTGGCGATGGTCAATAGGCCCTGAAGGCAGTTTAATATAATATATTAATATATTTAAAATACACAGGTGTTCTATGACAAAATGCGTGAAGCTCAGCAAGAGATCCGATCACTGGCGGCGAGCAGCACTGCAGCCGCCGGCACTGATAAGCAGAGGACCACCGTCACTGAGCCTAAGAAACAACCCTCCACTGAAGGTAAAAACAAGAATAGAATAATAAAAAAGTAAACTGTTTATCTAAAAAAATGAACATTAGATAATTGTAGTGATAGCTACAAGTAACTTTAATATTATTAATATTAAGTTGGGGGGTACTTTGTTATCTTATCTTAAGCTACCTTCAAATAATAAAGATCAGTGTTCATCCAGACATAGTTGTTTTACTACATGGTGACAGCGGTTTAACGAATTAAAATTAATTAAAAGAATTAGTTCTTTGAGGTTTAAATACGTTATTGTTATTGTAACGGGAGTGTTAAAGAAGTAAACAATATGGAACACGCTCGTCCGCCACCTGAATTGCAAATAGATGGCAGTCCGGCAGCGCGGGCCGACGCTTGGAAAAAATGGTGGAAGTTATTTCAAGTGTTTATAAAGGCCTCCGGTGTCGTGAAGGAACCCAAAGATGTGCAGGCGAGCTTACTGGTGAACCTCATAGGAGCGGAAGGTTACGAAATTTATACAACATTTAAGTTTACAAAAGACGAAGATGCTGACGACTTAAACTGTCTCAAGGCTAAGTTCGACAGTCATTTTGGAACAAAATGTAACGTAACAATGGTACGTTTCAAATTCTTTACGCGTAACCAACAAGCAGGAGAAACGATCAGTCAGTACGTAACAGCGCTGAAAGTGCTCAGTCAAGATTGTGGATTTGAGCATTTGGCGGACGGATTGATAAGAGATAGGCTCGTGTGTGGAGTCACGAATACTGTAGTTCGCGATCGTTTGTTACGAACGGAGGAACTGACACTGGGCAAAGCGGTGCAGATATGCGAAGCAGACGAGTTGTCAAGAGAAGAGGGCCGTCAGATTGATGTGGCGGCAGGTAGCAGCAAGGTTGCGGTGAGCGAGCAGGTGGATGCAGTGTCGAGCGCCAGGCGCGGCGGCGGCGGCGGGCAGCGGCGCGGCGCCGGGGGCGCTGCCGCCCGCGGCGGCGGCCAGCGTCGCTCGTGGGATACCTGTCCTAAATGTGGTAGTGCGTTTTGTGATAACGGGCAGCGTTGCCCGGCGTTAAAAGCAATGTGTTTTGTGTGTAATCAGCGTGGACATTTTGCTAGAAGGTGTTTTCGTAAAGTCGACAGAAAAGTACATGAGTTAAATGTTTCACAACAGTGGGAGGACTCTGAGGACGATGACCTGTATGTGAACGTTTTGAAGGCCAGGAAGAACAGCACGACGACAAAATGGATTGAAAATCTTAAGTATAATGGTATGGATATAAGCTTTAAATTAGATTGTGGGGCGGATGTCAATGTAATATCAAAAAGTGAGCTGTATCGTTTGGGTTTAAATGTAAAATCTTTAAAAACACATAAAGATAATGTCTTTTCGTTCACAAGAGATAAACTACCCATAATAGGACAATGTATTTTGCCAATAGAACATAAAAATCAAAAGTATCAAATAAAATGTGTAGTGGTAGATATGAAAGTACAAAATATACTAGGCAGAGACGATTGTGTGAGTATGGGTTTTATTAAAAGAGTTGATGTTTTAAGCCAGGAGCTGTCCGAATTTTCAGATTTGTTTAATGGGATAGGAATGATAGCAGGAACATATAAGATAATGATAAACAATTCGGTACAGCCTATTGTATGTCCTGCACGCAAAATTGCATTAGGAGTGCAGGATAAGTTAAGGGTAGAATTAGATCGAATGATCAAACTGAATGTAGTGCGCAAGGTGAATCATCCAACAGAGTGGGTAAATCCTATTGTTATTGCTCGTAAGAAAAATGGAGATATTCGGGTATGTTTAGATGCACGTATGCTCAACCGAGCTGTGAAGCGAGCACAGTACTCTTTACCTACCGTTAGTGAGATAGCAGCCAAGATGCGAGGAGCGCGTTTCTTTAGCGTTTTGGATGCGCGTTGTGGGTTTTGGATGTTACCTTTAGATAATGCTAGCGCCGACCTCTGTACCTTCAGTACGCCTTTCGGGAGGTATCAGTTCACGCGATTACCGTACGGAGTAAGCTGTGCGCCAGAGATGTTTCATGCAAAAGTAAGACAATTACTTGAAGATTTAGAAGGTACCGAGTCGTTCAGTGATGACATAATAGTGTGGGGTGAGACTAAGGAAGAACATGATGTGCGTCTTAAACAGCTGTTGTTGCGTGCGAGAGAAGTCGGAATGAGATTTAATAAAGAGAAATGTAAAATAGGAGTGACAGAGATAACTTATTTAGGTCATGTGTTTGATGAGAGAGGAATGAGGCCAGATGTGAAGAAAGTGCAAGCTATTGTTGACATGCCCAATCCAAATGACAAAAAGTCACTGGAGAGGTTTCTAGGCATGGTTAATTATTTGTCTAAATTCATTCCTAATTACTCACAGTCAGTAGCAGTGCTCAGAGGACTCTTAAAAAAGGATGTAGAATGGGTTTGGGATAGTCAACACGCAGAGGCTATTAGGTTATTGAAGCAAAAAATTTCCACTGCGCCAGTATTGTCATGGTACTCGCATGAGTCGCCCATCACAGTGTCGGTGGATGCCAGCTCGACCGCACTGGGGGCGGTTCTACTGCAAGAGGGGCGTCCAGTGGAATTTGCGTCATTAACTCTAACAGACACTCAATGTCGTTACGCGCAGATTGAGAAAGAGCTGCTTGCTATTGTGTATGCGTGTGAACGATTTCACCAATATATATTTGGAAGGACAGATGTGACGGTTCAGTCAGATCATAAACCACTAGAGACAATTTTTAAGAAATCGTTAGCGAATGTACCGGCGCGGTTGCAAAGGATGCTGCTACGTATACAAACTTATGACATAAAGGTGACATATACTCCAGGTAAATATATGTACATAGCAGATACATTGTCACGCGCAGCTTTACCAGAATTATTGCATGATCGAGTGAATGAGGAAGTAGAAGCGCAATCATGTTTTTTGATAGAACAGGTTCAATTCAGTGATGCAAAACTAGATTGTGTGAGGGCTCGCACACGACAGGATGATGAAGCTAAGTTAATAATTAAATATATTGAGCGAGGATGGCCGAGAAGTAAACATGAGGTCGAAGAAAGAATGCAGGTATATTGGTCGTATCGTGAATGTATGCAATATGTGGACGGTATTTTATTTAAAAATAATGCAGTCTTTATTCCGCAGTCATTGCGCGACGAAATGTTAGGTAGGATTCACGAAGGTCACCTCGGAATTGACAGGTGTAAGAGACGCGCTCGGGGTATTCTGTTCTGGCCGGGGATATCACGGGACATTGATGATACAGTGCGCCGATGCAGCACGTGTGCATTATATGCGCCACAACCGCGTCGAGAACCATTATTACCTCATGACATACCGGACATTCCGTGGTTTAAAATCGGCTCCGATATTTTTGAGTACCGAAAGAAATATTATTTGATTATGGTCGATTACTTTTCCAACTACGTGGAAGTCAATGAATTAAAATCAATGAATAGTAAGTCTGTAATAACAGCAATGAAAGAGCAATTTGCACGATATGGTATTCCGAGTCAATTAATTACAGATAATGGGCCAGCCTACAGTTCAAAAGAGTTTCATAATTTTGTATCAGAGTGGGAAATAAAACACGTCACTTCATCCCCATTGTATCCACAATCAAATGGTCGAAGTGAGCGAACTGTCCGGACAGTTAAAGAATTGTTAAAAAAAAGTACGGACTCGGGTCATGACTATTATCTCAGTTTGTTAAATTTTCGGTCAACGCCTAGAGATAAAATTGATTCACCGGCTCAGATAATGATGGGTAGACGTTTAAATACACGATTACCTATTAACACACAACTATTACATGAAAAGGTAGATATAAAAAAGAATCATGAGGAAATCATAGCACAACAAAAGAAAATTAAGAGTAGGTATGATAGCAAAAACAAAAATAATCTCCCACAACTACAAAATGAAAATGTAGTTGTAGCGGAGTACCAGCCGCGAAAAAGAACTTTTATGAAAGTTATAAAAAAGTCGAGCGAACCTAGGTCTTATATACTACAAGATAAGGTAGGGCGTACGTATCGACGAAATAGACGGCATATAATACATAGGCAGGTGAACATAAAAAACACTGAGTCGGTAAGTGAGGAAGTACAAAGTAAAAGTGAGTCAGCTGATAAAAATGCGGAGAGCTCTGGTCCGGCGCGAGTAGATAGATCAATCCAGCCGGCTGAACGTACTGGGGATGCAAGCGGGTTGGGGCCGATAACTAGAAGCAAAGCTCGTCAGTTGGTTAGTTCACCTGAGCGCCTAAATAAAGAAAATAATATAAATATGTTATATATATAAAATAATTGCCAAACACCTAATAACATAAGGTTCCTATTAATTGTTTTGTTTACTATTAAAAGGGGAAAGATGTAGTGATAGCTACAAGTAACTTTAATATTATTAATATTAAGTTGGGGGGTACTTTGTTATCTTATCTTAAGCTACCTTCAAATAATAAAGATCAGTGTTCATCCAGACATAGTTGTTTTACTACAATAATAAAGTGTTTCAATATAGCTGACCCTCGCAATTTCATCTAAAGTTAATCAAAAGTTAAGGCAAGAATCAAATAAAAAATTCAAATTTCAACCCAATCGGCGCTTTGGGCTGTAGGTTGATAGATCAGTCAGTCAATCAGTCACTTTTTCCTTTTATATATTAAGATTACAATTCATAACAAAATAAAATGTTACCATTTATAAAAAAAACTTGAGAGGTGCCAAGGGACACCCGGATGGAACGAAGTTTCCTTTCGATTAATGAAAATATCTGGTTTGCTTTCTATAAGAGAGAGAGAGAGACAGAGAAACATGCGCACGCCGCACAGCTTACAATAGCTTACTATAGCAAAAAGTGTCGTGACAACTTTTCGTAAGATTTTTTTCCGTCTAGCCCCCTTTCACAACGCGCGATAAGGAACTTCGTTCCAAAAAATAATATTAAATATTTGTTATAGGTAAACCCACACAGGGTCCCTTGGTAGTGGGCGAGGAGATGGATGAAGAAGTAACAAGCGCGTGCGGTTCCGCTGTACACGCATATTCGGACGTACATACTATGTCCCACGGTAAGTTAATATTAAATTTACTCATACTCTCATTTTTTGAAGTGAAACTTCTTTATCGGCGTTGGAAAAAATTTACCGTCACATTTTTTCGGTTACGCGGTACGCGTCACGGTTACGCGTCACATTTTTCAGTTACGCACCATCTTTTGTTTCTTGCCCCTACCACGGTTGGTTCAGACGAAGAGTACTTTCACTTTCTCCAATGAACATGAATTTAAAAAATTTATAAATTTAAAATTTAAATTTAATTTAATTAAAGAAGTTTCACTTCTTACGTGTGTAAACTAGTACACGCAGAAATTTTTATTTTTATTATTGTTTTATTTTCAAGCAACACGTAGGCCGTAGGCGTATAAACGGCCTGTAGGTGGTCACCGTCTCTTAAACGTATAAAAACTTTAAACTCAAAATTCATTTATTCAAATAGGCAACAATGGAGCACTTTTGCAAGTCAATTTTACATTTTATTTTAATATTCTACCGCTCATTCGCAAGGCACCTCTATGAGAAGAATGAGCAAGAAACTCATAGGGATTGCCTTTTTTTTAATATGGTTTACAATTATTATCTTGGTTACATAATTTATTTACAGGTGGTTGCAGAGGTTTCCAGGCATCTTTGTCTTCTATGTATTGGCTAATTTTATAATAGGCTTTCTTTTGTAATATGTCTTTAACACGGCTTTTGAATTTAAAACCGATGTACCGACGCTTTGTCAATTTAAGAGCGCTTAGTCCGCGGGACGCTCTCTCGATCGCATTATTTGACACATTTTGAAATAGAAATTCATAGAATTTACGAGTAACTTTTTGAAAATTCTTCAAGAGGGTGGCTGCACAATATTATTGCTCACATTTTAAAAGTGTTTTCAGTTTGATAAGTTAAAATATGGCAAGATAAGATTACATTTTTTGTGCTTTTCATGACATTTTTTAATATATACCTAACAAAACTATTTAATATTTAAAATCCATATCCATACATATAATAAGAATGGAAATTTCTCCCCATTCATTGTGATCCTTTACTAAGGTGAACTGTGAAAATACGCATATGAACAAAACGACGCGAAAAAGTCGCTTGCGCGATCTAGATCGTAAAACATTTTGTCAATTTTTCCTAGGGAAACGTAAAATAAAATAATAAAATAAATAATAATCATTTATATCGGACACATCGCCCCTAATTTACATCAAAATTTCGAAGTAAAAGTAATAGAATATAAAGTAAATTCAATTCAAAAAAATCAAAAAGCAAAAAGTGCGACAAACTAAAAATACGCCATCTATCGATCTGCCTGTAAACGAAAGTAGACCTTTAGTTTAATTTGGGCTAAATTTGTAAATAGTTTGTGTCACTGGTGAGGTGAAACAACACCACCGATTTGAATAAAATTTTCACTAATACGTTGCAGTTTTCTCTACTTGAACCTTAGTGTTGGTTTTAGTCAAATCGGTTTTTAAATAAAAGAGTTATATCAATCTAAAGATTTACTTATCTTATTATATAAAATCGTTCGTACACTTTCGTGCTATCAACGCACAGCCCAAACGGCTGGACGGATCGAGCTGAAATTTGGACAGCGTATTTTTTGGAAAACTTCATCGTGCAATAAGAAGCGATTTTGCGAAATTCCCCCGGGAACGGGAATTATTCCCGAAAAACGTTTGTATGCAAATCCGTAACCGCTAAACCGATTGAGCTGAAATTTCGTGAAATGATTGTTGGGATTGTGATTAGAAACTTTGAATACTTTTTATGTCAGAAATTTACTTTTAAGGGGGGTAAAGGGGGGGTCGAAGTTTGTATGGGAAATTTAGAACCGCTGATCCTATTGAGCTAAAATTTGGCACAAAGGTAGTTTGAGTTGTAAAAAATGATATGGGATACTTTTTATTCCAGAAATCAACCTCTAAGGCGGGATAAAGGAGGTCAAAGTTTGAATGAAAAATCAGTAACTAATGACCCCATTAAGCTAAAATTTGGTTTAGATATAGCTTGAGCCTCTAAAAAGGATATGGGACAGTTTTTAACCCTGAAATTGGCCTTAGAGTGGAAGTCAGTCAGTATAGGAAATCAGTAACCGCTAGCCCTATTTGATATGGATGTATGTAGTTAGACTCCAAAAAGGACATTTATTTATTGATTTTGAATAGTTTTTAACGCTCAAAAACATATTTTATAAAGAACACATACAAAATACAAACTCTTTTCCGATGTGCCACTATTTTACCCATTATGAAACTAGATGGCGCTGTTCGTCGTTAAAACTCGCAAGCGATTTGTTGGACATGAGTACCTTTTTAAACGACTTATGAAACCAAACCTTTTTGCTATTATGTAGTATTATTTATTAGTATTATGTTTAGTTGTGCATGCTGTGGCATCCTATAATTGTAGGATCACACAGACTAAAGACATAATAGCCTTAAGACTTTTAATTGTAATGTGTTTCCTGCGTTGGATGTCCTTAAATAAATAAATTATGCCAAAGGGCGGTCAACAATCCATGTCGTTATTCCTGAATCCTAGAGTTTTACAGACTGCGAGTCAAAAATTTAACACTTAATAATTACTATAAAATTAATGTAACTTTAAAATACCTGATATTAATTATTTTATTACATACCATATACCATATTTGTTGAATAATTTTATAAATAACTAGCTGACCCGGCAAACGTTGTTTTGCCATATAAATAATTAATAGGAATGATTAAAAGTTAATATGAGAGTTACACTGAGATAGCAAAATAATAATTGTTTTATTATAATTTTTTTTTTTTTTGTTTAGTCTGTACTGTCCCACTGCTGGGCAAAGACCTCCCCCAAATCCTTTATTATAAATATATAATTTTATTATAAATCCGATTCTCACAGATACCGGATAAGCACAAAAAATTTCATCAAAATCGGTCAAGCCGTTTCGGAGGAGTATGGCAACGAAAACTGTGACACGAGAATTTTATATATTAGATATATTATATATATTCACTTTAAAGTTCCATCACATAATCAGAAAAATCATTGTCCTTAATTTTATGTTGAGTTTGTCTAATTGAATTATTATTATTTTATTAACTTTATGTGAGTAAATTCGTTTGCATGCCTTATTTAATAAAAGTCTTCGGAAGTTCTAAAGTTATTTTTTTTGTTGAGGTGGTTTTTAGGGTTCCGTAGCCAAATGGCAAAAACGGAACCCTTATGGATTCGTCATGTCTGTCCGTCCGTCCATCCGTCCATGTGTCACAGCCACTTTTTCCGAAACTATTAGAACTATACGATTGAAACTTGGTAAGTAGATGTATTCGGTGAACCGCATTAAGTTTTTCACACAAAAATAGAAAAAAAATATTTTTTGGGCTCCCCATAGAACTAAAACTCATTTTATTCATCAAACCCATACGTTTTAGGTATCTACGGATTACGGATAGGTCTTCAATTATTGAGGTTTCTAATATCATTTTTTATTATTTTAAACGGTTTTATTTAGCTCACTCCGTTTGTTTTATTATTTTTTATTCTTGGGTCAAATTTAGTAAAAAAAAAATCGCAAATTTGAAATTTCGCCCTCTTCCTGTCAACCGATTCAAATGAAATTTGGTGTACGCCTTTGGTTCTGGTGACAATATAATTACGTATATTTAAAATTATTTTAAATCCAAGATGGCCGCCGCTACAAAAAAGCGGATTACATTTTTTTTCCAATCAATATGGGTATCAAATGAAAGGACTTGATAACTAGAATACAGTGCACTATACAAAATAAAAATCAAAGATGGCACTCGCTACAAAATGGCGGATAACCAATTTTTTTAATCTCATCAATATGGGTATCAAATGAATGGGGTTGACATGTTGAATACAGTGTACTAAAAAGCTGAAAAATAAAATCGTGAGGCACGTTAAATATCTAAATTCTAAATCCCTAATATGAACATTTAAACTGAAAATTGTAGAAAATAAAATTGTTCTTTACTTTTTGTGATTTTGTTGTTAATTGGAGACTCTTAAAAGGCCTGGAATAGCTTTTATTACAGAAACCAAGCTTAAAGGGAGAAAGGGGGATCGGTGTTTTTATGGGAAATTAGTACCCGCAGCTCTAATTTTGCAGAAATTCGAAATAGATACAGCTTGAGCCAAAAGAAAGGACATAATTGAGATAGTCCCTTAGTCTTAGTTCCTTAAGTCGACAATGCATATAGGTGAAAGGGCCTTTCACCTTCCCTCACTTTTAAGGTCAGAGTTTTATGGGCATACCTACAGGAACCACGGAATCGATTTGAGTCTCGGGAATGATAGTATGAGGCATGAGGAACCGATTTAGCTTAAATTCCCAATATAGATAGTTAAAAGGAAAACAAATAGTTTTATGGAATAAGGAATTCTGGAAAAAGGAATCAATAGCCGCTAAATTGATTTAGCTGTAATTTTGTATTAAAATATTTTGAATTCCAGGAAAGTAACACAGGATTGTTTCCTGTGGTAGCGAAAAAAAACTGCATAGAAATACTTGGCTCGATTTTCTTCGCTATCCAGAGCGGGAGGAAATATAACTATGTATACTAATTCAACGCCGCGGGGATGGAAATCAAATCAATTTCGAAATAGCTGCAACAAAATGAAATTTAGAACCGTTGACTCTATCTATTACGCTAAAATTTGATACAACCTTTAGTTTGAGTCATAAAAAATGATACGAGACACTTTTTATCCCAGAAATCAACCTTTAAGGGGAGGAAAGGGGGGGGATGCAGTTTGTGTAGGAAATCGGTAGCCGCTTCTTCGTTTTAGCTAAAATTTGGTCAACGTATTCTTAATATAACGTAGGCGACCAATAAGGAGGGATTTTGTGAAATTCCCAGGAGAACGGGAATTATTTCCGAAAAACGTTTGCATGGAAAGTTATTGAATAGTTTTTATGTCAGAAATTAACTATTAAGGAGAATCAGTATTACAGGCAGGAGGAAGGAGAGTCAGAGTTTTAATGGGAATTCAGGAATCACAGAATTGATTTGAGTCGTGAGAAAGATAGTGTGAGAAATTGGTAACCAATAATTATAATTTAACTTAGGTTTAGGTACATTACAGTAGAGATAAGTTTAAGGGTTACCGGGAAAGGACCACAAATAGTTCTAATTCCTGAAAAGAGGCGTGAAAATTTGTGAAGACAATCAACAACCGTTAAACCGAGATAGTTTGACCTCCGGGAAAGGACACAGGACTGGTTCCTGCGATAGCAAAACAAAACTTCATAGATATACCCAGTCCGATATTATTCACTACCCACTGGGTTAAAACTATTTTACGCTCACAAAATCGCGGAGATGGAAATACAATCCTAAATGGCAGCACCAAACTTTCGCTTTATTGACTGTCACGCGCAACGAAGTGCGCGCGGGTCAGCTAGTCAATACTAAATACCAACTTTTGTGTATTTAACTCACAGCCTCTTGTGGGCTTTTAGATTTTTGCGAAGTTACTAAATCAAAACTTCGTGTAGCTAAGAGAATGTGCGTTAGATTGCTATACCTTTAACTTTTATAGTGTTGTAGTAAGTCTTCAGTGTTATATTGCACTCCTGGATGAATACTCCAGTAAATCAAAAATGATCTTTGTATAAATACAACCATAATAAATAGAGATAAATTTGTGCTTGCAAAAGCTTTACTTTTTGAGTTAAGTTGTTTATTAGGCGTGCAATGCCCAGTACCATCATTAGCATATAAAAAAACTTTCTTTTTCCTGTGGAGATATGATTTAAATCCATGTTTATTATGTTATTCAATGAAATCTAATATTAATTGACTAAGGAATTAGTATAATTATAAATTTTGCACGCCTCAAAGAGGCCGAGTGTTTAGACGCTAAATAACTAATTTAAGATCTTATGTACCAACATTTTTGCAAATAAAGGATTTACATGTGTTTTCCAGGTACAACAGTTCTAGAAGAATACATGGCAGAGAAGAAGCGTGAAAGCGGTAACTCCGACGTCCTGCCTGCTAAAGTAGCTGTCATGAGACCTATACTTAGGTTCCTACAGCTGCTGTGTGAAAACCATAACCCGGATTTACAGGTAAAGTGTCATAAGTTCTGGTGATCAAAGTAATTCCCTTAATTTTCTGGTTTTCAGGCAATTTTCTGGTATCATTTAATATCTAAATACGTATACATTTATCTGAGCGCTTGGTCGAGGCGACGTGTGACCGAAATGCTGGGGTATATTTGGCTCAATGTATAAGTATTGCCATTCAACGTGGCAATTCTGCCAGCATTCTGGGCACTCTGCCATCTGACAGTGGTTTGGAGCACTTGGATTTTCTGTAGATCGGCTTGTGACCGATCTGTGGTTAATAAAAGTGTTCTTTACTGCTGTAGTAGCTGTAGTATTGTTAGTTTTTCTCAATAAAGGCATTTGCCACGTATTAAAAAAAAATAGTAACTTATAC
The DNA here is from genome assembly GCA_947507615.1 of Hemithea aestivaria. Lineage (NCBI taxonomy): Eukaryota > Metazoa > Arthropoda > Insecta > Lepidoptera > Geometridae > Hemithea > Hemithea aestivaria. The sequence continues at coordinate 2,501,856 of OX382348.1, read as the reverse complement.
ATTTAAAAGAAAAGAGTTACTGACTGTTCCATCAACTTACAGACCAAACCGCTGAATGGATTTGGTTGAAATCTTGGAACAAAAATCTTAGACCTCTGCTAAGAAAGTATTTCTCCACGAAAGCAATGCCGCGAGCATAAGCTATTCCTTTATGAAAGGGTTCGTTTAACATATCGTTCTGGACAACTTTTGCTATGGACCCAACTCTGAAATCGTTAAAAGAAAATGTCTGACAATTTTATTCCTTGTTAGAAAAGTTATTATTGTGAATCATATCACTTAATTTGGGCAATTCACCCCTATGAGCACGAAGGCGATTCCATTAAGAAGAGGCATAAGACAGGGAGACGTTATCTCTCCGAAACTGTTTACTGCCGTAATGGAAGACACCTTCAAGCTCCTGGAATGGCAAGGACTTGGCATCAATATCAACGGCGAATACATCACTCACCTTCGGTTTGCCGACGACATCGTAGTCATGGCAAAGTCGATGAAGGAACTCAGCATGATGCAATGAACATGGACAAGACGAAGGTTATGTCAAATGCCAATGTTGTGCCCACCCCAATATCTGTTGAAGGATCGGTACTCGATGTTGTGGACTCGTATATTTATCTAGGACAAGTAGTCCAATTAGGTAGGTCCAACTTCGAGAAAGAGGTCAACCGCCGAATCCAACTCGGTTGGGCAGCGTTCGGGAAACTACGCAATGTCTTTTCGTCCGATATACCTCAGTGCCTCAAGACGAAAGTCTTTGATCAATGTGTGTTACCAGTGATGACTTACGGCACCGAAACGTGGTCCTTCACCATTGGCCTCATCTCGAAGCTCAAAGTCGCCCAGCGTGCTATGGAAAGGGCTATGCTCGGGGTTTCTCTACGAGATCGAATCAGAAATGAAGAAATCCGTAGACGAACTAAAGTCACCGACATAGCCCGACGGATTAGCAAGCTGAAGTGGCAATGGGCAGGCCATATAGCACGCAGAGCGGATGGCCGATGGGGTCGAAAAGTGCTCGAGTGGAGACCACGGACTAGCAAACGAAGCGTAGGACGTCCACCCACAAGGTGGACAGACGACCTTATAAAGGTCGCCGGAAGACGCTGGATGCAGGTCGCTTCCAACCGGTACATATGGAAGTCCAAAGGGGAGGCCTATGTTCAGCAGTGGACGTCCAATGGCTGAGATGATGATGATGATGATGATGACCCCTATGAGGCAAAAAGTATAAAAACAGAACATGTTTTCCTTTTTAAGTTCGTATTTCTCTAACCTAGTGTTTCACAGTTAATTAAATTTGGTTTGTTTTCCAGAACCTCTTACGCAATCAAAACAACAAATCTAACTACAACCTAGTCTCCGAAACACTGATGTTCCTGGACTGTATATGTGGGTCCACTACCGGAGGCCTAGGGCTTCTAGGGCTTTACATCAATGAGGGGAACGTGGCGCTGATCAATCAGACCTTGGAGACTCTTACGGAATATTGTCAAGGTATGATTTTTTATTCATATAGGTTAGCATTTGACCACGTTATCGAGTGATGTTAAGAGAAGATGCTGTAGATAGTAGCAGACTAATACTAGAAGGCGGGATAAGTCCTACCCACGCTCACTGGTACGATTTTTAGCAGATAACATTAAGAATAACCGCTGTGCAAAGGTCACTCTAGAGAATCGCACTTTCAGTTGCAGTTGTCTAAAACAAGATACGTTAAAATATTACGATCCACAGAAGAAAAAAAAAAAAGGTAGCACTCCGGGAGTGCCGGCAGAAGTGAAAACTTCAATATTAACGTTGTGTTTAATTATAAGTATAAAAGTACTGTCATTTATGAGGTAGAATACAATGTTTATTTATTGCGCTATCGTACACAAATATGACAATTTATATGTTGTTATTTATAATATTATATCGTTATTTATATATTACATTAAATTTTATCTCTCAGAAAAATCAACTTCCATCCATAATTTCGACGACTTTTACACCATCAACAGAGCAGCACACTCAGGCACGGTAGAAAGAGTGGGAGATACTAGTTCCTCTCCCTTCCCCTCGATCTTACGCTTTTTCGATCAGCATCACGTGACCCTGACGCGAGTTTTAAAGTTTTTACCCATACAAAAAAAAGTGCTCAGCGCCGCTAAAGAAGTTTTCACTTCAACAATTTTCATAGATTAGTGTCGCTCTCAAACTTTTTTTTTATACTTGATAGGCCTACGTTGGAACTTGGACTAAACCCGTATTGGACGCTCTCCTGATGGTCAGAGTTAACGCTGCCCATAATGAGTACAGTGCCCAAGATTTCATATAGAAGGTGCACTGCATCAACGCGTCTTACCTAAGAGTCTTAAGATGTTAAGACTCTTCAGCCCAGTAATTTCACTCGCTACAGTGCCCTACCGAAGCACTAGTAATGTTTGCACATCGTTTAGGCGGTAGAATAACTGGCACTGTTACACTAATCGACCTCCTGCAAAGGAAGCTACCTCCAGTTATTTTATTGCCATGTTAACCGAACAGCTGCACATCATTTTTACTGATTTTGACAATCACTCCCGAGGCTCAAGATACAAGCCTAGGGCTTAGTTTGGGTCTCAATTCTCACCGAATAATTCTTTTAGTATTTAAATGTCTTAGGCGATTTTCACACTGCCCCGCATCATGCTGCATATTGCGTGTCGACGCACCTACGCGCGTTCCTGCGGGAGTGCAGATCTGCATCATCGTGCGGGTTTTTTGCGCACTCACGCGCGTAGGTGCGTTTTGTAGATTCACGCACGGCGGCTCTCATTTCTTCAATCAAAACTGGATTTGGCTGGGATTCGGTGTGCCATACCTTGCGTCTCGGCCCGCACCTACGCGCGGGGGTGCATGTTTCTCCGCGTGTATGCGCGTGATCCGCATGAACGCGCGTCGATGCATTTTCAGTGTGTTAGACTGTGCGTGTTTTCCATACAAACGGAGATACTTACAAGCAACGGAAGAACACGCATCCACGCGCTACGCTGCATCATGCGGGGCAGTGTGAAAATCGCCTTACTGTTTATACGTATACCACTGTAAAATAATGTACAAAACTTTTGGCAATAAACAAATCTTATGTCTTATATCTTATTTATTTTTACTAATTAAAACAAATTATTATTCTCTCAGGTCCATGCCACGAGAACCAAAACTGTATAGCGACTCACGAAAGCAACGGCCTCGACATAATAACAGCATTAATCCTCAACGATATCAACCCGCTCGGCAAGACTCGTATGGATTTAGTGTTAGAACTGAAAAACAACGCTTCAAAACTGCTGTTAGCTATAATGGAGTCGAGGAATGATTCGGAGAATAACGCCGAGAGGATTCTGTACAACATGAATCCTAAACAGCTGGTCAGTATTGTAATTTAAATAAAATGTAAGGATATGACGCTTTCCTTTAATATATTATGACAAAGTTACGGTTATGAACATTATGATGATTTTGATTACCAATAAATAGTTATCATCACCTTATCTACCTTGTATTGACCTTTGCAAACCATTATTTTTAATACTAGATTTGGTTTTATGTCGAATTTGTACCTTAACGTTTTGATTGGTCAAACATGTCGCATTCGTTCTACACATATCTAAAATTATAATCTACTTCAATCCAGACGTACACGAGTTACTCTTTTGTCGAAATACTTTTCTAAATTCAAAGATAAGCCATCTTCATTAACACAAATTAAAATTGTGCCATTTGGAAGAACTAACTGGAACTGGAACTATCCATAAAATCGACCGCACCAACGCAGCTGACGTCACGCCAAAACTATAGCGTTTATAATTATTAATTATGTAATAATGTGTACATTGTAGGTAGATGTCGCATGCTCTGCCTTCCACCAGGAGCACGGCGCGGAGCCGGACTCCGACGGGGAGGACGAGGCGCCCGTGCAGGGGGTGTCGCCCAAGGAGGTACGTTAGTTCCTCTACTGTTGCATCTCTACTGTATTCATACGGTTTATTGTTCTTATTTGTTTATTTATCATCTTAGGAAGACCACCAGCTGAAATAAGAATAACATAATTGTCTTAAGATATAATTGTAAGCGAATAATAAGTAATAAATTCTACACATAGGATATATTTGATATACACATTGATTAAGAAAAAATAGCAAATTGAAATACCTTTTAAAATAATAAAAAAATGTTTAAAGCTCAAGAGAGTTTTATAAAAGTTAATTTTATGTATTAAACCTACCGTCGAAAATAAAGTCAAGTACTCTGAGCGTCGGAACAAGTGTAACAAGGTGTGTAGGGATTCGCAACGCCGGCATATTCACGACTCAGTCCAAAATGAGGACCCCGCCAAAGTGTGGAAATTTCTTAGGTCTTTGGGAGTTGGGAAGCCTCGGCAAAATAACTTGCCTAAAGATTTGAATGTAGACCTTCTTAATAAACATTTTTCTTCTTCCACTAATTTCGATGGACCGGTGAAGGCTACAACTATCTCTATATTATCTTCAGTCCCAACTTCCGACCATTCCTCTTTTATCTTCAAAGAAGTTTCTGAGAGTGATGTTAAGAAATATATCCAATCAATCTCCGCTAATGCTGTGGGTAGTGATAGCATCAGTCGCAAGATGATTATTCTGATACTTGACGAGCTCTTACCCATTATTTGCTACTTACTTAATTATTCTTTAACTATGGCAACTTTCCCATCTATGTGGAAAGAAGCCCATATTACACCACTTCCTAAAAAATGTAATCCATCCTCTTTTACTGATTTCCGACCTATCTCTATTCTTCCTTTTCTATCTAAAGTTCTTGAACGACTTGTCCACGAACAACTTAACTCTTTTCTTATCCAAAACTCCCTCTTAAATCCTTTTCAGTCAGGCTTCCGACGTGGGCATAGTACTGTTACAACACTAGTCAAAATTACTGATGACGTGCGTCTTGGTATGGCCACTGGACAACTTACTTTGCTATCACTACTCGATTTTAGTAATGCTTTTAATAATGTGGATTTTGATATCCTTCTCAGTCTTCTTCGTTCTCTTAACATCTCTTCTTCAGCTGTAGAGTGGTTTCGCAGTTACCTGTTTGGACGTCGGCAGCGCGTGCGCATTGATGAAAAGTTTTCGTCATGGTGCAATACCACTGCCGGAGTTCCGCAGGGCGGCGTTCTTTCTCCTTTACTTTTTGCCATTTTTATAAATTCTATCTCCCGACAATATCTTCTTCCTACCACCTTTATGCAGACGACCTGCAAATTTACACCCAGGCTCCAGTCGATGAAATCGAAACCGCCATAGCTACTACCAATAATGATCTGCAGCTCATTCTGGATTGGAGCAAGTCCTATGGGCTCAGCGTTAACCCACTTAAGTCCCAGACAATTGTTATTGGTAGTTCTAGGATGATATCGAGGCTCGATTGGTTCCGCTTGCCTCAAGTTATTTTCGACGGTACTATAATCCCTATCAGTAAATCGGTAAAAAATCTAGGAATCCATATTGATAGCCATCTAACATGGGATACTCAAATAGCTGAAGTCAGTCGAAAAATCTACGCTTCCGCGGGTTCTTTGCGACGACTTCGTAATTTCCTGCCGATTGCCACTAAAACTGCTCTTGCACAATCTCTTCTTCTCCCCATACTAGACTACGCAGACGCTAGCTATCTGGACTTGACCCAAGAACAGCTTAATAGACTTGAACGCCTACAAAATTTCTGTATCCGGTTCATATTTGGATTACACAAATATGATCACGTTTCCGAGTACCGCCGTAAGCTAAAATGGTTACCGATCAGACTTCGCCAGAATGCTCACACTCTTTCTCTTCTATATAATATTCTCTTTAATCCATCTACTCCTCCCTATCTTAAGGAACGGTTCAAATTTGTTTGTGATACTCATTCGCTATATCTTCGCTCTTCGCATAACAATCTTTTAATGTCTACGATCCCGACTATCTCTTCTAAATTTATTGAAAAATCGTTTACCCACCATTTTTTTTTTTTTTTTTTTTTTTTTTTTTTTTTTTTTTTTTTTTATGTGAAGAAGTAGAAGACGAGCTAGACGCTCTCCTGATGTTAAGAGATAACGGCTGCCCATAATCAGTACAGTGTTACCTAGGATTTCACAATTATGTGAAATTCTAGGAGCACTGCACCAACGCTTCTTACTCAAGAGTCATAAGATGTTAAGACTCTTTAGCCCAGTAATTTCACTAGCTACAGTGCCCTCCTACCGGAGCACAGTAACCAGTACCATGCCGTTCATTTGTGGAATGCTCTTCCTGTTCCTATCAGATGTGCCAAAACTCTACAAAGTTTCAAAAGTAAACTTAATGATCACTATTTACTACAAGCTTAGTTTGTCATGTCAATCCTACCACCGTATTTATATTATTTTGTATCATATGTATATTAATGTAGGTATTTATTATTAAGTATTATATTATGTAAAAATTATGGTATTTAATATGTAATATAATATTAAACTCTGTATATTTATTATATGTATGTTTATATATTTGTAGTATACATATGTACAACATAATATACTCGTTATTATAACTATTATTACAACTTTTTAAAATACCTAACATTTTCCACATAACCCCTACTCTTCATTAGATAATATATTCGTCCAAAAGTCGGTTGCCTGGAAGAGATCGCTTTGAGCGATAAGGCCGCCCATTGTGGGCCAATGTGTTTTAATATTGTCATAATAATTTTAAGTACCTTTTGTTACATTGGACACAATAAAGAGTATTTCTATTCTATTCTAAATTTCAAAATTCATCGTATTTTGTATCAACTAGAGAATTTTGATAAAGCGTAAGATATATATTTTTTATTATTTTAAAAAGTATTTCCAGTTGCAATTTAAATAATAAAGTAATAATCAATATGAATAATGTACTTGTGTATTTTGTAAACTTTGCTTTAATCAACACAAGAATCTCGACATTTCTTTTATTCGTTAAAAAACCTAAGTTGCTTTGGTTATTTCACATTTTTTATTTGCTATAATGCAATTATAAAAGCAAAACAATCATTGTGTATTGTTCTTACCATTATTTGAATTAATATAATTTCTTCTTCTTCTTCTTGCCCTTATCCCACACTAGGTAGGGTCGGCACAACACGTTTTTCTCCTCCATTCTGCTCTATCATCCGTCATATCTTCATCCACTCCCCTAGCACGCATATCCCTGCACACACAGTTCATCCAAACCTTTTTCGGGCGTCCCCTTCCCGGATTACCACCTATCACCATATTCATGGACTAATATAACATGACATAACATGAATTTATACAATTTATGTTATGTTATTTCATCATCATAGGCCTTGTAACATCTATATAAGATAATTTAAGTAGCGTCAAGTTAGTGTGCGGCACTTTTGGTGGCTGAACAAGCCTATACGAGACTTGCAGCAGCGATTACAAAGATCGCAAACGTAGGGGGTTGCAGAATCCGAATAGGGTGTTTCATAATAATGTGATTAAAGCTCCAATTTGTACGTGTAGGTGGGGCACAACATCTACATCCTGTGCCACCAGCTGTCGGCGCACAATAAAGAATTAGCTGCGTTAGTACGGGCAGCACCACTGACTGGACCACACCAACACGCACTGCAGTACTACCGTACTCACACGGCGCAGATTGAGGTAACCTAGGTTTATTGACGATTGTCGAAGCCTGCTTATCATTGTCATAAAAACAGACCTTGTAAACAGACATCGAACCATATACTTTGGCTTTACAAGTGGCTTATGTACTATTTTTCCAAAAATAACTATACCTATAAATAATCCTCAAAATTTCATCAAAAGTACATTTTCAGATAGTACGAACAGACCGGAGCATGGAGCAGATAGTGTTCCCGATCCCGGAGATCTGCGAGTATCTCCCGTCGGACAGTAAGCACCGCGTGCTGCAGAGCGCCGAGAGAGACGACCAGGGCAGCAAGGTGGCGGACTTCTTCTGCCGGCTGGACAACCTCTTCCATGAGATGAAGTGGCAGAAGAAACTCAGAGGTACGTATGGTGAAGACTAGAGGAAACTCAGAGGTACGTATGGTGAAGACTAAAGGAAACTCAGAGGTACGATGGTGAATCCTTGAGGAAACTCGGAGGTCAGTATGAAGAAAATTAGGTATGATGACGTCTAGAAGAAACTAATACGGCGATTAGAGCAGCAAAATCACGGACGTGATGTGTGTGGAAAATAAACGCGGGAGTCCTATTTAAAGAACACCAATAGAAAGTCAATAAGTGTCAGTATGATGACTGAAGTAGGAAGGTGGGGGACGCAAGGTGTCTTCTGTCGGCTGGAAAACCCCTTCCACAGATAGAACTCTGAGGTCAGTATGGTGAAGATTACTTATAGTGAATTCCAGGGGAAAACAAGGGGTTGGTATGATGAAGACCACGAAGAATCCCATGATTCCACGGTCTCTCTCTCTCCTGGCCAGCCTCGTTTCTTTCTTCTCCATTTTTTTGTATGCTGGACAACCTCTTCTAAATAAAGCGGCAAAAGAAACTATGAAGTCAATATGTTAAAGATAAGGGTGGGAAATTGTCTAAGGGAACTCGGAGGCAGACGACAGTAGACAAATAAAAAGTAAAAGGTCGGTGTGATGCCCAGGCGCTTTACACTACGTTTGATGTTTAGGCATATAACCCCTGGCTTTGATCTAAATCTCGTTTATCTTAGCAGCAACTTTGGTTCATCGTACGAAGTGATCAGTCCACTGCCAATTTAGCTGGCTTATTGGTGCTATTTCGGTAACTTTAGATTTCTGTCGAATTACCTCAAAGACCTTCCATCGTTGCTTGGTGACCATCACGACAATTTGATTCCTCGATATGTACAGCAGCTCTTAATAGGAACGTGAAAAAGAAAAAAAAACAGAATTAAAGGCGTGTTTAAACCTTGAGCGACATTCACCAGCGGTTTAAACAGGTTTTTAAGAATATTATATAATTTACCTTCGTAAATTTAGCAAATCACTTTTATATTCTGATAGATCAACTAGAATAAGTTAAAGAATTACAATTAAAACTTTTATTTCCAGGTCAACCTCTGCTGTTCTGGGTGTCGTCATACATGTCACTATGGAGCAACATATTATTCAACTTCGCTGTTCTAATCAACGTCATAGTGGCTTTTTTCTATCCCTTTCAAGACGAGAATCCGAGTAAGTTCCTTTATTTAAATTTAGGCCTTGAGTATTTGTAAAACTCTGATCATATTGTTGACAGAATCAATCAGAATGTGAAGTTATCGGTACAGCTATTTAATTGAGTTTGTGTCGGAGAAAGACTTAATTACTAATAACATAATATG